>CANSGD010000468.1:0-600000 GCA_947645195.1 Patellifolia procumbens
AGTTGTGCTAAACTACTCCCCGTTTGTGTGTTTCGATGATTTTCAGGTTATTTTGATAAAAAGTGATCATGAGTACCAAAGATCTAGCCTATTAATCATTAAAGATGAAGGTGGTTTCCGCTAAATATCTCAATGCATCCGTTGAAGACAATTTTGAGTTGGAATGAAGCAAAGAGTTAGTGAAAGAAGTGCCAAACCGGAAACACCTTCACTATTTAATATAACTTTTGACAGAAAATTGATAATCAAGCACCTAATTGCGCTGATTTAGACTGTAAGAGTTTTCCAATGATAGGTCACACGCTCCAACCGAATTCTATTTTGGCAGATACGTCCTTCGCAAGTTGATGCAGAATTGTTGTTTAGCCACCCGATCGGGCAGGATTGACCCGATCGGGCTTGAAGCACGGACAAGCCTGGGCGAAATTCTATCTTTTTCTATTCATTTTTAATTAGATTTTGGGGCTATTATAAATAGCTATCCTTCATTATTTTTAGGGACATCTTTTTATTCTATTTTATTTCCATTGTTCTTAGTTTTGTTTTGGAGAGTTTTTCTTAGATTAAACACTTTAGATTAGTTCAAGAGGGGATTGAACCTCGGATTATTTTCAACAAAGGTTATTGCTTTACATTAATTGGTATTCTTTCTACTCCCAATCTCTTTTAATTATTCTTGATTGCTTAGTTTAATTATTCAATTTATTCATGATGCAATTATTAGGGTTTGCTATTTGTATCATTATTGTGGATTCACTCATGAGTGAGTAGTTCGATTTCTAGGGATTTTGTGAGGGAAGCCATGTTTATACCTTGATTATTTGAATAGCTATTAGTGTCTAGGGTTTACGAGGAGATTGATTATGGTGTGATTTGTTCTTATTGAGTAATTAACGCTATTGCGCAGTCTTCTTTGATTACTTGAGGTTAATAATCGTTCGCACAGATCCGTCTTACTTTTAGAGGCCTAGTACACACCAGTAATTCTGATTATGTTTGTGAACATGCTGCATATGTTGAATTATGGATGTTGAGACTTAACCATAGCTTGACACTGCTCTAATCTATCGATTCCTGACCTAGGTTCTGATAGTTGTTTGATCCTTTGATTGGTATAAGCATGGTAGACCGAACTAATTCCTAGACCTTTATTTTACAGATTATAATCCCTTTTTATATTGCTTTCTAGTGTCTAATTATTAGTTCAGCTGATTTCCATCTGATCTTGTCTGAAGTAGCTTTTTGGCTGAATATTAACTTAGAACTCCGTCTCTGTGGATTTGACCCTACTTCCATTGACTACCATTGTTAGAGGACTGTAGGAATTATCTTTGAATAGGTGATACGACTTTAGCCTATCACCGGAGTCCAAAACTGGATGTGGTTGGACGCCAGATTTTAGGGAGGTGGTTAGGCTAATTTCTATCCGTTTAGGGATATTGTTAGGTTAATTAACGGCCATGATGTATAGAGTAAATAGTATAAATACACTGTAGAGCTAATTGTATATTTCTACAGCATTATTACTATTACTTACTTATTAATTTATATAATCAATTGTATGCTCTTGCTTATTTATTCATATTATTCGTTCATTGATAGAAGACGAGTTGAGGTTATTGAATTGTCGGCCTACTAAATCTCTCTGACGAATTGCCCGTCCATATTAAGTTCGTGCAAAATAATTTGGCGCCCAATTGTAGTCGGCAAAATTCTGAAATTGCCTCAAATAATCACATAATCACTACTTTTACAAAACAAATCCCCATGAAAAATCAAGCCACCAGTCTTGCTCAAATCAATCGGAGGTTCGACATGATGGCCGGACGACTGGCCGAGATGGACGCATTGAAAGCCCGTGGTTCTAGCCAATCAACTCGTTGAAAGAAAAGATGTCGAACTTACAACGCGAGAATGGCGGCCCTATGTTCCCAAATTCAAACTGCATGGCGTCAATCGCCTCGAACTCTAAATCTGTCTATCGGCGCGACACCAGCGAAGTGTCTCGTCGACTCAGCCTGGAGGAATGTGCACCATCCCTCCATCCTCACCACCTGATCACTACTGTTCCCCGACAATCATGGACGTCACCTTTTAACGGATCACCGCACCGGAACAAGTGGTGGACTTGCCACCCTTCGTCAGAACATCGTCGAGGTTGAACAGACGATCTGGACCTTTCGCCTCCTTTGAGGCATTAGACGTGGTGACGACCACCCCGGAAAGGCTGTCGCCCCTGCTCCATCCCACGACGAATCCTCCTCTGGCCCCTACGAGGCCCAATTCCAACAGGTACATATTGGTCAGCAACATGCCAGGACGCTCGGTCACTTTCAAGACGCCCAATCAAAGCGTCCCAGTCAACCTTCTCAGACGATGCCTCTGTGCCGGGGGCGTATCATCATCTAGAACAGAAGGTCCAGATGCTTCAGGGGCTCATCAACAAAATACCAGGCGTCCTGACTCCGATGAAAGAGGCCTTGCCCAACAGCTATGCAGACCCACCATACCAGAATGCATCGATGTCGTGGACATCCCCAAAAGGTTTTCCACTCCTAACATGAAGCTGTATGATGGGACGACGGATCCAAACGAGCACATCGCTCAATACAAACAAAGAATGACGACCATCCCCGTCCCACGAGAAATAAGAGAATCCTGTCTTTGCAAAGGCTTCAGATCCACTCTATTAGGTCCCTGCTCTACAGTGGCTGATCACCCTTCCCAACAGAGAGCATATCCTTGGGTTTTGCTGAGCTCGTCAATATGTTCAATCAACAATTCGCCAGCAGCGCAGCCTATAGAAGCAAGAGCACCGACCTATATCGGGTCGTCCAGAAGCAGAGCGAGACGCTCGTAGAGTAACCGATCAGGTTCAACAGGGAGAAGGTGGCCCATCCCATGATGTGACATATTCCACGGCCATATAGAAGCGTTCCGACAAGGACTATTGGGCGACAACGACCTTTATGGAGACCTAACTAAAAACTGTTCTACTTTGAAGATGTGCAGGCAAAAATTTAGCTCAAATCAGGTTAGACGAAGACCTCGATTCATGGAAGGAATTCTCAAGCTACGACAGGTCCAACCGGAAAGCTACCTAAGGCAAAAGGCCCGACAACAGGTACAAGCCTTACGGACGAGCTAATGACGAAGCACTAGTTGCCCTAGCCGACGGAGAAAGCGACAACTAGAAAAAGAGCCCATGCCTGCCACCAAAGATCTAAGAATACAACTTCTTCATTGACACCTCTGGCCTAGTCAAGCACCTAATGAACATGGGAGAAGCCGTTTAGTGGCCCGGGGAAAGCAAACAAGCCAGGAGACAAGAAGTGATCCAACAAAATGGTGGGATTACCATCAAGACATCGGCCACCTGACTGACGAGGCGTCGCCCTGAGAAGAGAAGTAGCCTACCTGCTACGCGCCGGACATCTCAAAGATGTTATGTCAGACAAAGCTAAAAGCATCATGTCGAGAGAACAGGAACTCTTCTAAACTCAAACCTCCTCCTCCCCCTGTTCCTATCAAAACTATTAATGTAATAACTGGTAGGTCTGACATTTGTGGTTTGACCTATTCTGCAGCAAAAAGATATGCGAAGGAGTGCAACATGGAAAAAGACAGCCTTAAGGCCGAGGAAAGCAGCATACAACGGCATCAGCCGTCCACCATGACGGGTTAGGGACATTTGTGGTTTGACGAGTCGGATGCAGATGACGTACCAGACGTCCACCATGACGGGCTAGTGATTTCCGGGACCATAGGAAACTGCTTACCAGGGCAGAATCCTTGTCGACAACGGAAGCTCCGCTACCATCATCACCCTGGACGCCCGACTGGGGGATGGGTCTAGGCTTGGACGACATCACTAAAAAGTCTACTGTACTGGTAGGATTCAGAGGAGAGTCTAAGAGCATCGTCGGCGAGATCGCCCTCGCCTACATACGCCTATAGGAGTCAACCTCCACGTAAAGTTCCTCGTAATTGATTGTAAATTGTCCCATAACATAATCTTGGGCAGGCCTTTGGATACACGATATGCGAGCCGTCCCCTCCACCTATCAATCAGAAGATCAAGTTCCTGACCAAGTGGGGAGTCCAAGAGATCAAAGGTGACCAGAAGATAGCCAAAGAATGGTACAAAGCAACGCTGAAACCTCGAAAGTAGACAGACAGGCGGCATAACAATTACAGGACGGCCAAATGCGAGACGACGGCGACAAAGAACCAGAGCCCGAAAGACTAGATGATGGCGGTCTTAGATCCGGCCAATCCTGAGCGAGTCTTCCACATTGAGCAGATATACCAGAAAAACGTTAGGAAAGAGCTGATAGACTTCCTCATGAGAAAAACCCGAACTATTTTTGCCTGGACGCACGACGATATGCCAGGTATATCCCCGAAGTAATGATGCATAAATTAAACGTTGATCCTACTTAGAAGTTAATGTCAAACAGAAACGTCGAAAGTTCGCCCCTGAAGGGAAACAAGATCATCGATGACGAAGTACAAAAACTACTCGAGACTGGAAAAATACGTGAAGTCCAGTTTCCCCGATTGACTAGGAAATGTCTCGATGGTAAGTAAGAAAAACGGTAAGTGACGTGTATGCATCGATTTTACTGACCTTAATATGGCATGCCCGAAAGATCTGTTCTCACTCCCCCACATCAACGCCATGGTAAACACAACAGCTGGACACGAGATGCTATCCTTCATGCACGCTTCAGTGGATACAACCAACACTACATCCACAGGATCAGGAGAAGACAACCTTTGTCACAAGTCGAGGTATTTTTTGTCATAAAGTTATGCCTTTTGGATTAAAGAATGTGGGGGCAACATATCAAATATTGGTCAACAAGATGTTTGAAAAACAACTCGGCAAAACGATGGAGGTATACATCGACGACATGTTGGTCAAGTCGACAAAAGATAAAGATCACACCGAGCACCTCAGACAATCTTTCGACATATTAAAGAAGCACAACATGAAGCTAAACCCGTCCAAGTGTTCATTCGGAGTCTCCTCCGGGAAATTCCTCGGCCACGTCGTGACACAAGGGGAATTGAAGCAAGTCCTGGCCAGATCAAGGCCATTGTCAACCTCCTATCCCCCAAATCCATCAAAGAAGTCCAGAAGCGAACAGGACGAGTCGCAGCACTTAACAGATTTATCTCTCAGTCGTCGGACAAATGTAAGTTATTTCAGTGATGTTCTGCGTAAGAATAAACGTTTTGAATGGGGGATGAGCACGAGGACGCCCTGGTGAAACTGAAGAGGTACCTAACGCAACCCCCACTGTTGGTTAAACCAATCGATGGCGAACCCCTGTATCTCTATCTAGCTGTCACAGAAAACGGCTATGAGCCGTCTTAGCCAAAGAAGAAGACGGATCACAATACCCCGTCTATTATGTAAGCAAATAGTTACTCAACGCGAAACGAAGTATTCTAAACACCAAAAACTAGTCTTGGCATTGATAGAGGCTTCAACCAAGTTGCGTCCTTATTTTGGAATGTCATAGCATAATTGTACGCACTAACTATCCCATGAGAACAACCATGAGGAAGCTGACCTTACAGGAAGAATGACCAAATGGTTCATGCAGCCAAGTGGTTACAACATTGTTGCGAACCAAGAACCGCCATAAAGTCCCAAGCTCTGACAGACTTCATCGTGGATTTATGTCCTCAGTTGGAGTCGGACGCCATCAACGAAGTAAACAAGCTGGACTGCGCGTTGACAGAAGTGGACGAAGGAACCCGTTCACCGACGGCGCCGAAAAAACGAGGCACAGGCTTAGGCGTCGTCCTAACATCCCCCCAAGGAGACGTCATCTCCCACTCGGTTAGGTGCTCGTGGGCGGCGACAAACAACGAAGCGGAGTACGAGGTGCTTACTCATGCGACCAATGACGACGGAAAAAGGAATGGGAGAAAAAGACCTGGAGGTAAACAATGACTCCTTATTGATAATCGAACAATTCAATGTTTCTTACGCAGCTAAAGATCCCAAGATGACGCCCTACCTCGAAGTCGTCCAGCGACTGACGAAGCATTTCGACAAATGTCTGCTCAACAAGTGCCTCGAGAACAAAACTTTCACGCGACGCCTTAGCGACTGGGGGCAGTAATCAAAGATCCAGATGTCACCAGCATACCCATTGTCCACTTGTTACACCCAGCCATCGAGAAGGACGTTTTCGCTTTGGATCGCCGAGACTTCATCCGTCGACGATCCCCTACAACGGGACTAAACTCTGCGTACAATACCACCACGTCCTGCCAACCGATAAGAAGGAGGCAATAGCTTCAAGGTAAAAGTTTCTCGCTTTTTTATAATTGACGATGTTTTGTTTAAAGCGTAAGCCCAGGACCATACATGATATGTCTCAAACCAAACGGTGTCCAACAAGTGTTAAAGGACATACATCACGAGCGTGCATGGGAACCATTCTGGGGAAGAAGCTCTATTGCCCAAAGCTCGACGCCGGTTACGGCAACGGGCTGACCATAAAGCGGGATTCCGCAGAATACGCCAAACTATGCAAAGCTTGGCTAAATACACGCGCCATCGACACCAGCCGTCAGAAATAAAGCATCCCCGTCAAACTTCGCCATGGCCATTCATGAAGGGGGGGAACATATAGTAGGCAAGCTACCTCAGGCACTAGGGCAACGAGTCTTCATGCTGGCCATGACTGATTACTTCTCCAAATGGGTCGAAATAGAGCCATTCAGAACCATCAAAGACATGGAGGTAATTTTTATCAAACTTAACATTTTAAGTATGTTTGGAATCCCAAGCGAGATCATATGGGACAACAAGTCCCAGTTTAGAAGTAATAAGGACGCAAAGATTTTAGGGACCAATAGAACATCAAGCTTTACAAGTCAACTCCTAGATACCCCAAATCAAACGGCTAAGCGGAGTCAAGTAACAAATCATCATCAACAACCTAAAGAAACGACTGGAAAATAAGAAAGGAAAGTGGGCCGAACAACTCCCTCTCATCCTATGGTCAGACAAGACGACTACCAAGAACGCCACTAGACAGACCTCCTTTCTGCTTAGTATACGGTTGCGAGGCTGGCCATACCCCGAGGTAAGCGTCCCCAAAAGCTCGATATCGTTCAATGACATCTGATTGTAATGACCAGGCCCTCAGCCAATGGTTTAGACACCATCGACGAAATAAGCAACATGGCCAGAGTAAGGATGGCAGCCTACCAGCAAAGGATAGGCGAGAAGTTATAACCAAAACGTTAGACTAAGAACGTTTCAACTGGGAGATTGGGCCTTACGCAAAGTTTTTCCAAACACTAAAGACCCAAACGATGGAAAATCGCACCTAACTGGGAAGGCCCATACTAAATCACAAAATAGTAGGTCAGGGGGTACACGCACTCATAGACGAGAAAGGTAACCCTATTCCACGAAGTTGGAACGTCACAACCTCAAACTGTAACACTTCTAAAAACCTCTTTTTTTACTTAGATTTTTTCATTTACGCAGTTTTCTTCTTTTTATTTTTATTTTCTTCGATTGCCGAACTGACTTGAGCATCGGAAGGCCAGTCCGTCTATAATGACGGTTAGACAGGGACGAACAGACAAAGGACAACCGTTGTGTGCGCAGGACTGACGACGACCGTGTAAGTAACACCAAGTTCCAGGTATGCTAACTCCAACCAAAACAAATTCATGCTTACGTTTCATGAACGTTTACTGAATTGGGCGTTGGAGGGCCGTTGGTCTAACCACCAACGGCCAGCCCGTTTTTCAACATCCAACTTGCAGGAACCAATGACTTGGTCGCTAGGACGCTCGACAACTATCAAAGGACGACGAGATTGTCGCCTCACTTCCTGGTACATTTTCTCTGTCCTTCGTAAATTACCCTTTCCAACAAACCAATACTGACTTAAGGCTTCCGAGGGCCAAGTCAGATTGTCCAACGGCCTAGTTCCCCATTCCCCCTTGTTTTGACACAGGAACATCGAACGGACGACACATAAGTACCTAGTACAATGCAATACAAAGCATATAAACGTCGTAGACTTCCTCCCGTTTGCAAGGGAAAGTGACAAACATACAACAGAAAAGTCCACAGCACACACGAACGTACGATCAAACAAACGACATGCATGCCATACATCTGAAGAACTACACAGGCAACAAAAGTGTCGAAAGCCTACTTTGTCCAAAAAACACCAAAAAATACTATGTCCACAAAACTACCCATCCACAACACAAAAATTATCCAGACAAACACACCCAAGAATTTATCCTAAGAAAGAAACGAAGCTTACACAACCGCAAAAACCTAGCCAGAATTCAACTTAACCAAGTAAAGCAATTCCAAATTTTGTGCTCGCTTTCCCAAACCACAGCCCCACTCGCTGCTGCTTCGCCCTGCTCGACCACCGGTACTCCAAACGTCGGCGCCGAGTGAACCGCTCCCCTTCTCAGCCAAGATCTCTTCCTCGTCCATTCCCTCGGCGGTGCTCGCGAAGTCCTTCTCTCAAACGCAGCCATATCCTCGTTCAAGCGCCACTCCAGGGGGCCGTCCCTCCTTGATCTCCTTCAACATCTCTGCCCCTGGCTTCGGGCATGATATCCTGCTGCATCTTCCACCTCATTCTTGAGCTTCTCCACTCCATCCTCCAAATCCTTTGATTTTGCACGCTCAAACTGCAGTTGCTCATTAGTAATTTGTAGTCTAAGCTTGAGGCATTTTCGGACCTCAGCGGGACGGTTTTTCTGCCTCAGGCTCCAGACGGGCGACCTTCTGTATGCCCGCCAAGTTGTCTTGAAGACCCCGTCACACGATGGAATGTCACAAAACACGAACACATCGTCCCACCCAGTCTGAGTAGCAGGAAACAAAAGCGTCCCACCCAGCCTGAGCAGCAAGAAACAAAAGCGGGGGGACGTTGGGAAGGTCCGCCTCTTCGACGGCGTCCCAAAGTCGGTAGGGAGTTCAATGGAAAATTTCCCCAGGCCTACGGTATGGACGACGAAGGAGTCGTCGGTGATGGACAGAGGAACGCAGCTGGGCGCGGTGGAGGCACGACGGAAGGGCTTGAACCTGTAGGATTGCAAGAGCGGCGACGGATGAGCAGCTCCTCAGCGGACATATTAGCGGCCGCAGACCTTAGTCGTCCTAGTGGTCTCCGTGCAAGAGGCCACCTCGTCAAAATGCGTAAACAACGTATTATACTAAAATGACAAGCTAAAACAAAGGCTTACTACTCGATTACTGGCGATTCTGGTACAAGCTCGGGCTTCTTAGCTTCGACGGACGGATCTAGCGGAGGCAGATGGGGGCACCAAGATCCGAACTTCGTCGTCCTTGTCGTCGTCCTCAATGCTGATGGGGATATGTCCGATCCGACCATGTAGTCGTTGCTGTATAAGTCTCGGTAACGCATTAAGATTCTGGGCTAGGGGCAAACAACTTCGATTCAAAATCTGCAAAGCCAGAAAGTGAGGATGTCAACAAAATAAGAAACAGGAAGATTACACAAAAAGATCGACGAATACCTTTTACAACCCATCCGACCTAAACATTCCCTTCTTCCCCTAAACTCTTCCCCTCCACAAAGAAGAACCCTCCATCCCACCCCCCATCGTTCGCATCTATTTTCGTGACGAGGGCGGTTCGACCCTTCCTTTAGCTTTAAATTGATCCTCCCTTTACCCACAATTTTAACGGAGTAAGAAAAAGCCAAATCCTCTATTAAAAACTCAACCCTTGTCTTCATCGACCAAATCTCCAACAACATTAAAATCCGCCAAACTTGTGGCATCAACTGATATACTGCCACCTGTACTGCTTCCAAGAAAGAACGAACCAAAGAAGAAAAAGGAAATCTATAGCCTAGAGTGAAGGGGGTATCTATAGAGGGTAAACCACCCTTTGCAAGAGAAATTTGGTCGTTGCTCTAGCGTTGGCAGACGGATGTTTACCATAGGAGGAAACCCATACCCGCTATGTGGAGCAGATCTGCATCGTTCATGTTGCAAGCTCTTGCAGTTTTTATCTTCCAAGATCCCTCGAGGCGCAAATTCTGGTTCATCATCGCCTGAGGATGAGTAAACCGTCTATTTGTTTGTTTTTTGGTGACTCATCTTGAATCTGATTTTTCGAGGAGCTGGATTGTCAGAATTCACAGGGGAAGAGAGAAAGATTCAAAGCAAAGAAGAAATCAAGAAGCAACAAAAGAGAGAGATAAGAGGGGATTACCTGGTCTAGCAAATGAGGGAGAAAAGGAAATGATGTGATGGCTCTTTACTTTTCTCCATTTAACTCCCCAACTCCTGATATACAAATGTTGCGGTTCCCAAGGCTTCAAATTTCCCTCCCTTTTTATTTTCCTAATTGTTGACAAGAGAGGGAAATTGGGGGCAATTGTTGTGGGCTAAATTCAGCCCTCACATGACAAAGAGGATGGCCTATATTTCTTTTTAAAATAACAGACTCGAAGGCATGCTCATGGCACGTTGTCCAGGACGTGTGAACAAGGAAGACTAAGTCCAAAACTAGATGTGGTTGGACGCCAGATTTTTAGGAGGTGGTTCTACTAATTTCTATTCGTTTAGGGATCTTGTTAGGTTAATTAACGGCTATGATGTATAGGAGTAAATAGTATAAATACTTGGTAGAGCTCATTGTATATTTCTACTGCATTATTGCTATTACTTACTCATTGTTCTATATAATCAATTGTATGCTCTTGATTATTTATTTATATTATTCGTTCATTGATAGAAGACGAGTTGAGGTTATTGAATTGTCGGCCTTACTAAATCTCTACGACGAATTGCCCGCCCATATTAAATTCGTCCAAAACACCTAGTTTGTATGATATGAGCACGGATACATATTTATTGAGATTCAAGACTTTCTGGATGCTTTTGATGTTGTTTGTATTACATTAGGAGCTTACGAGTCTCTTATAATATTCACGGATGCTTATTGCTTGCCTTCTTGACAGTTTTCAATTGAGAAGAATTTTCCAAACACACCACTGCTCGTGGCACGCACAACTGCTCGCGGAATTTGCCGAGAGCTGACCATTGATCGCGGTCAGCACCGCGACTCGTGGTCAACTCGAAGCGCTATTTCTATCGTTTTCGAATTTAGTTTATTTTAGTGTTTAATATATATACTTGGACGTTTTATTTCGTAACTATTCAGTCTATTATTATTAGAACTCTTAGTTTAGCCTAAATACATTGGTTTTGCTTAGTTTTGAAGATCGAAGACATCAAATCCGTCAATTTAATTGATTTACTTATTAATTCAAGTTTGATTTCTCTATTCTCTTTTTCTATTTCTCAATTACGTCTTCAATTGTGTTTATAGTTTCTATTGCTATGATTAGTGAGTAGTTCTATTTCTATGATTGAGTTGAGCTCTAGCATGAATTGATCGCTTTGGATTATTTTGGAAAGGTACCCATGATAGTTTGGATCATTCTAGAATAACTCATAGTTGGAATTATTTTAATCGGAACGGTCATATTTAGGATTATTCTAGTTAATTTAATTCTATATGCAAGTTTCCATACCACAACTGATCAGCCTCACTCACTTTCTTCTCCAAAAAGTTGGAAAATTCTATTTTTAACACTAAACTTAATATGATTTTCAACATGATCTAAGGAGCTTTTGCTACATTTCCAAACACATTCATTTTTGCACTTCCACAAGAAATAACAATATATATATATATATATATATATATATATATATATATATATATATATATATATATATTAGATTAATAAAAAATAATATTTGGTTCATTTTGTATTAGGCAAACATAGTTAACGGTATAGTTCGAGTTGATTATTGCATCTAGAGCGGATCGGGTCATTTTGGGTCTTAGGTCAAATTTGGGGTCTCCATTTTCGGGCTGATTCGGGTCTCGAGTCACAAGTTAGTCGTGTCAAGTCAATTTTAACATGTGTACTTTTAACTATATTTTGTTTCTAAATTTTAAGCCCACTTTATTCAGATTCAAACATTTCACTTCTATTTGGATTCAGAGTTATATTTTTTAATCTCGAATATTTTTTTCTATTCGAAGTTTTTCAGGTTTGAATTGAATTTGAATTGATCTTTGTTTTAGTTAAGCAAAATGTAGTTCTAGTATATAAAGTGATAATGACTTACTTAGTGTCTGTTCAATTCAACTTATTTTTGTTTATATGAAGTTATCTTAACTTATTTGAACTTAGTAAAACTTATTTTTAATTTGCTTATCTAAACTTATTAGAACTCATTGGAACTACTTCAAACCTTATTGGTGAGAGAGTCAAACCTTATTTTTGCTTCTTTTTGTTGAACTGAACTTTTTGAACTTAGTTTAACCTATCTAAACTTATTTTTTAGAATAACGATTAAAACTAAGTTTAAAAGAACATAGCCTTAAAACTAAATGTTTAATTTTTAATAATCAAATTTTAGTAAGATTAATTATAAGTATTATATATATAATTTCAGATAAAATTTTGACTTTTATTTGAATCGACTTTAACTCGAATTAAAGTTGAACTAACTTACCATCCCTAGACCCTAGTAACCATCTTAGTGAAACTGACGGGCGTTTGGTATGTGGGAATGAGAGTTTGGGGATTAGAAGGAGGATGGGGATTGGGAATTAATTATGGGATAAGGATAAAATAAAGTCTATCCCTTGTTTGGTATGAGTTGGGAATTGATTGGGATTAAATTATGATTTTACTTCAATACCCTTATTAATCCTCCACCTTCTTTCTTTTCCTTATTTTTCATTAGGGGTAAATAGGTCATTTATTCTAAAATTTAATCCCACCCCCTAATAACTGCCCTTCCCCATGTCTTATTTTGGTGGGATTAGAGGGTATTTAATCCTACTTCTAATCCCCTCAAACTCCTAATCCCTTCAAACAAATATAGAAATTCTACCCATTGGGATTCCCTCCCTCTAATCCCCTTAAACAAACACCACCTCAAGGAATATTATTGTTGAACCTTTTTGGTGGCATTAATAAGATGCACCAATACAACTTTCTTTCCTCCCCACCACTTCATAAATAGCAGCCAAACGGACCCTACTTTTCCTCTACTCAAATTTCCGTCTGCTCCTCTTCTCCTTCTCTCTCTCTCTCTCTCTCTCTCACATTATCTCTCTCATCACTTTATGGTTTGTGGGCATGAAACTTTGTTGTGCTCTTTCATGGGGGTTTGCCAAAGGGCAGTTAACAGAGATCATTGGCATTCTGTCCACCTCCCATTTTAATATTATCCTTTTTCTTCTGTTTTAATGAATTCTTCATTTTTACTTAGGTTGTGAGGGAGGTGGGCATCCTGCCAATAGAGCTTTGTTTGGCTTCCTTGTGAAACCTTCTTGATCTTAGGTTGCACCGAGTCGGATACGGGGACAAAAACGGATGCGAGACAGGGACGAGAAAAACGACAAATTTGAAAATTGACATAGAGCGGGTACCGTTACATTACTAAGTGAAGTATCGAAGTATGTATTGGTACGGGGACGGGTATCAAGTGAAGTACCCGTGCTACCTTTTCTTCTTCCTAAGCTTTGTTTTAGTAGTTCTTGTTTGCTTTTTATGTTTTTTCTTACTGTTGTTTGTTTAGTTTTACTCTTTTTGAGTGATTACTACTGTTGTTATACTCCTAATTTGGTTGGTTGACTTTCTTTTTTGCAGGAACCCAAACAGATTCTTACCAGCACAGCACTTCAGCTTTCATAGTTTTCCTATCTCTGATTAATTTTTGGTGTGAGCCTTTCAAAACCCTAATTATTTCTTGATTTGTCCACTATTACATTTTTAGGGTTTCAGAATCTTGTTGGTTCTTTGTATACCTTTCTAATAGAATTGGACTAGCTACAGTATTTTTTGTTTCTTTTGGGTGTATGCAGGAGGGGAAGACGAGAAACCAAACCTCTAGGAATCGAAAGGGATGCTCTAACCGTTACTCTCTCAGCTACTGACTGTGTGTTGATGTATGTAAAAAAATGTAAATTACTATTTCATGCTCTTCTTTTTAGACACTTAATGCAAATATGCAATGGCAACTTATCAACACAATTATGGAGTACTTGTAAATTTTCCCTACATAATTTTTTCTTCTGTCCAAGTATAATTATCTTCATCTACATCTACATGGGAATCCATTCTTTTGAGGCGTGCTTATAATAATTTATCGTAAGATTTGAGTAATCTGTATATTTTGATTGCAAATATACTGTTTAGCTTTATCATGAGTTGTTTTGACTCTTAACTTTCAAAAGACTAGTTTCCCTTGTGAAATTGACATTTTTAACCGGTTTATATTTATATTACGTTGCTCTTTACACACCAAAGAACATGGTGTATGGTACGACCTTCTAAAGTCATTTTGATTGGCTATGCTAGTTTTTGTTTCACCAACAAGGTATACATTGTTACCATACTTTGAAGTTTAAACTGGTTGTTTTTTTGTAGAGTGGGGTAAATGTAACAAACCGAATAAATCTTGCATTTATTTTGCAGCGTGGAGTAAATATTGCTTTGCTTCCTGTGATATTTTTCAATAGATTTTGACAGTTTATTCTGATATACTATATGATCCTTTTAATGCAGTTCTACGTCTCCTATATATGCAAAGAAGGTACAATATTGTTGGGTACATTTTGGTATGGTTACAGTTTGGTGGTATGGACTTGATTTCTGACAGTTCATCTTCTATTTTGTTTTCAGGGGATAAATATGGCATATATAGCTTTTGTGTAGTATTGCAATATTTTTTAGTTCTATTTTAAAGTTTTAATTGCTTCAAAGTAAAACCTATTCCTAAAGATCTAGAGTAATGGTCTTGTTAGGTTTGAACATACTACACATGTTAGTAGATGTGTGAGACAGATATATAGTTAAACAAGGGTTGCAATACAGCATATGAATATGGAAAGAGAGTATGAGATAGATAGTTAATAGAAGGACATGTTATTACTAAAATAATATTAGGGACAATTATTTGAGGAAAGAGAGAATGTAATTAGTTTACGCTTAGGGAAATATCGGTTAAAATCTACATGATGTGTATAAAAAGATTGCTTTTGGTGCTAGAGAGGACAAGGGCAGGTGATGAGAATTAATCACAAAATCTCTGGAAACCGGAAGAAAAGCTATAACCAACTCTATCAATTATCATCACGAAGTTCTCCTAGAGTCGTATGGCCCCGTTTTAGTAGTGAAACTTGATAGGCCGGTGGAAGCCCCCCCTAAAAACACGATACGGCCCTCTTTAAAAAAAGTATTAGTTCCCACCCCTAGTAATGAGATGGGGTACATAGGAAAAAAGAGGAGAGGTTTTTTTGTTCACCTGAGAAAGGTAGGCCTTTATATGATCAGTTTTATACATGCATCACGACTAGTACAACTTTTATAACTTTGTTATAGAATAGAAGACGATGAAATAAAGTGTTTGCATTTTTCACTAAGCCTTTTACTGACGAGACTTTTAAATCTGCATTTTGAATGTTCTTTTCCTAGTAGTGGGTGTTACTGGAGTTATTGGATGTTCTGAATCCAACTATTCTCTCAATCTCTTCCGTTGTACCATACAATATTCTTGTTTTTTCTTAACTCTTCAGTAGAAAATTAATGAAAGTAAATGTTCTTCTTTATGACAAATTAATATTTTTATCATTTTTATGCTTTATCCATAGTTTTCTTTACTATCTATTTCAGGCGTACTAGGAGTTTTGTTTACCTTCAAAAATTAAATTTCATGTTTTATCAAGATTGATTAGAGCCAATCATGTGCTATAAAGTCAAATTAAATGTGTTCTAGTCCAGTTAACTCCAATTAGGTCAAATAACGAGAAGATATAACAAAATATTCATGGATTATAGTTGTCTTATGAGTTTTTCTTTTCGAAAGTAAGTCACAAACTATAATGAAAGTATTGGGCCAGACCGTCTGACCCAATCTTACTGTCAGACGAAGCTCGCCGCCACCGCATACGACTGATTTTCGGCGAATCTCAGCTTCTCCGATGAATCTCCACCGCAACATCAATGAAGTAGCAGCAACAAAAAGAAAAGACGGAGCATGCGGAACGACGCAATGATTTACAGAGAGGAGAAGAAGAAAATTATAGCCATTGTTGAAAACTCTGGTGTGGCATTGAAGAGTAAAGAAGAAGAATGAAATTACAGAGAGGAGAGAGAAGAGAGATGATGCTGGTAAGTTGTTAGGTGTGTTTGGAACTTAGCTTGTTTCATTTAGAACTCATTTTTTCATTTACTTCAGTTTTGTTTTCATTTACTTTCCTCCGTTCCATTTTAAATGCAATGATTTGCCATAAAGTAGAGAGAAAAAATGTCAAATCGTTGCATTTAAAATGGAACGGAGTAAGTACTTAAGTTTTGTTTTCAATTATTTCAGTTTTGTTTTCATTTACTTCAGTTTTTTTTCCAGCTACTTAAGTTTTGTTTTCAGCTACTTAGCTTGTTTCATTTAGAACTCATTTTTTTCATTTACTTTAGTTTTGTTTTCATTTACTTAAGTTTTGTTTTCATTTACTTCAGTTTTTTTTCAGCTACTTAAATTTTGTTTTCAGTTAGAATAAAACACGTAAATGAAACAATAAGATAACTAACTGAACTTAAAAACATCCAATTGAAGCAAAATTGAAACCAACTGAAGCAAAATTGAAACCAACTGAAGCAAAATTGAAACCAACTGAAGCAAAATTGAAACCAACTGAAACAAAATTGAAACCAACTGAAATAAAATTGAAACCAACTGAAAAAATTGAAACCAACTGAAAAAAATTGCAACCAACTGAAAGTCGTCCGACCAAATGTTATGGTCAGACGCGTCTGACCCAATACCTTCTCCAAACTATATTGCTATAGTACCGAAATTGCAACCTAGAAGTTCGCAAGAGGGAAATAAACTTTCTACGAAGGACCTTTCCCTTAAATAAAAACTTTAAACAGACAGGGCTTATTAACCTATTTACATTTCAACGCTCCATCTATACAAATTGTGCTTGGAAGTATGCTATTAATTCTTTACAAAACTCGTGTTTATTTTTTTTTTTGAATTGTTCCATTCCATAAGAAGTCATTTCTAGCCTTCCAAATATTTGGATAAATCCTCTTTCGAAATATTGTATCATTCTTCTGGAGTAGTTGTTGTATGAGTAGTTGTGAAAAAGCAAAAGAAATATGAATATTAACTACAAAATATTTCCTCCAATATATCTCAGTTGTAAATAGAGTTGTTTAGAATGTTTTTTTAGGGGTAGCTGTTTAGCATGTAAGCATGATGGACATGACAAAAGAAGAACTAGTTTAAAATAAGTTGTGCACATAACAGTACAACACTTTTACGATGTTAAAATTATGTACAGTAGTTAATTTGATCCTTTTGTCTTGCCAAAATCCTTCAAAAATAATCTGCCAATAATCTAGTTGTAATTGCAACGGAGGATGTAATGTTTATAGATCGTGCAAAAGTAATACGTACTTAGTATGATACTACGATAGATCACACCAGTAGGTGTTCAGGAGTATAATGTTCCTGCCAGAAAATATTTGTGATAATGTTATATTTATGCTATGTCACTCTCTATTGATGTGTATGTAGTAACCATCTAACTCTTCAGGAGTATAATGTCCCTGTCAGAATAACAATTATGATAATGTTGTTCTTTATGCTATACATGCCTTTCGGTTTTCTCACTAAAAAAACTTTGATCACATTTTCCTGTATTGGTACATCAGTGTAAATTAGAAAACTACTGTTATGAATATTACTTTAATTACTTAGATATTATAGGTCACGGTTTGACTAGAAGTCAAAATAAGAACAAGATATAAAAGATTTGAATTTTATTTTTTAACATATTATATATGTCCGAATTTATGAAACTTCCATAGGTGCTTTTGAGTTTTGAATTATTACTATTCTTTAATATCACTATGTACTTGGTTATGTCCTTTAACAAAAGAGTATTATTAAGGTATTTCATTACTTTTAAACTTTTACTCTGTACATAATAGTTAGAGACGGTTTATTTTCTATATTATAATAGTGTAGGCAACCTATACAGGTAAGTTAATGATTCTCAGTACTCGTAAATGGTATCACAAGCTTAGGTTAAAGTTTTTTTCTCTTCCGCTTGCTTTAGCCTCACGTTTTTTCCTCACAAACCCTAATTGTTGTTTGTGTCCGACGATTGCACCACCATGTCAACCGCCCCAGCCACCAGTATCATTGCCAGCAGCCCGCCACCTCAAACTCCCATCCACAACCCACACACCATCTTGTCAGCGGTAGATATTGGGCCATGACGCTCCCTGCTGACGTAAGTACATGACCGGCAATAAACATGCATGTAACAAAAATTAATAACGATGATATCCTTTTATGTTATAGGAAATAACCAATAGAAGAACGATGATGTCCATTTATGAAAAGACATAAAACTACTTAGATCCTTATGGTTGTCGATTTTCAAACGACCACCATAAAATGATATAGGTTATAACTTGTTCAAGTTTTTTGTAAGCATATTAACTCTCCTGGTAAACATTATCCTACATTTTTTCAAACTTTTAGGCTGTCAAAAGTTGGATTAGGTTTACCTACGAGTAATTACAGTTTGCTAAGATACATTTCCTCTTCCTAAGTTTTATCTACTTTTCGTTCACATTCGTTTCTTTTTTCTTCTCTTATTAGGTAAATCATTTTCCTCTTTTATCCTCTAATATCTTAGACTTACTTCTACTATATATTTTCAAAAGTAACTAAAAGACATATATACTAGACTCTAATTTCTATTGGCGCCGTGAGCTATATTAAATGGATAGAACATAGAAAAACGAAGGGACTAGGACTATTTCGGGATGCAATAATAGGGTGTACAATCCCCTAGAAATTTCAAGAAGTAAATAAGTTGATGAACCCACCACCATTGAGTTGATGGGAATTATGTGTGTTTATGATGATGATGATGTTTGTTGATAACAAGAAAGATGGACGTGATGAGTTGAGGTTTGAGAAAAGAGTAGGGACCCTGCAATTTGCAAATGCAAATGCCATATGCAAATGGATGCTGCTGTGTATGTGTGGCACATTAAAGAGAGCTGCAAATACTGTGCTGGATTTTTGCAGCAAAAAAAGGGAAATAATGCTCTAACACATTACATTACATTACTCCCTACTAAAGACTAATACTACTACTGCTACTGGGTGGGCTTGGTGGGGTTCATGATTGATTCACGGGTTTTGAGGTTTGGTCAAAATTAATTGCTTCCCACCTTCCTCCCTTTTAATCCCTCCTTTCTCTTTTCTTGCTAAAGTTTCATGTTTTTACTCTACTCCTCAGTCTTTCTTGCTTTCTAAACCTTTGTTATTATTGCTATTCTTTTCCCTTCTTAAGTCAAACGAATTGTGTTTTCGTTTTTTTAATTTTATGTATCTTTGGTTCTACTGACCTTTCCCCTTCTAAAGTTGAGGACTTTTAAATCATGTATAAAGTTTACATAAAGTGATGAATAGGAGTGTGAGTCCAATGGAGTCTAGTATTACCTTGTTGATGTTCAAGTTCGAATTGCATAAGGATGTGTTCAAATTCAGTTCGTTTAACAAATATCATACTTAGACTCAGCTCGATTGATATTTCATAGACGATTTATCTTCATGTCTAGACGAGTTTTTGTTCATAAAAGTCTGAAAGAGCATTAGTGCGTTAAAGTTTAAATGAGTTCTTGTTCATGATGGCAAAACGAGATCTCGCTTTTTTATATGCTAAGAGTTATAATTAATTTTAAGTAATTCTAAAAAAATTCATAAAAAACTGTAAGAGTTCTTGCATGAAAATAAACAAGTTTTGTTTGTTAACATGTAGGTCATGAACTTAAGTAAACGAGCTTTTAACTGAACATGTACAAGCTTATTCATGAACATATATAAACGATGGGTATAATAAACGAATATTTCTATATAAACCTATATAACTTGTAAGTGTTACTCATTTGAACCCATTGCTATGAAATAATTAAAATAAATTGAACAAACACATCTTATTTGGTTATATTGACAAGTGATTAAACTTGACTCGAGTCATATTCGAGTCTAACTCATCATTCTATTAAGTCATTATCATGACTTGACTCATCAAAATCACACTACATACATGTTGTTTAGTTATATTGACCATTTTTTATGTACTTGAAGTTGAAAAACATAGCTAGTGAACCAAGCTTTCTTTGGTTGGGACTTGGGAGTATTGATCCTGGATGTCTGGATGATGTAATAATGTTTGCATACTCAAGTATTCTTGTAAAGTCAAAGAGTCAATAAATCTAAGGAGGGAAAAGGTACCGTAAGGTTAAGCATTTAAAGCTTCGCCTCCTCCAAATTGCCTATCAGGTTCATTCAATGGGGTGTATAGAAAAGCTATCTGTTATTCTACACAGTGCCAGTGTGTATGCTTAAGTTCTCAAGTTTAGGCGCCTTTTGTCTGCAACCCTTGACTAGGGAGAACTGTCTAAGATTTAATGGGTATATGTATTTTAGAATACATCCATGGTAATTTGGTAAATACTAGTATAAAGCTAGAAGTATGGTTCTTCACACAAATTACACCAAACAACATTATAGGTACTAAAGATTAAACGGAAAATATTATGTAATTATCCTCTAACTAGTAACTTTTATAAATCTTATACTACTATTAGAGTATATAAATATGTAAATAGTTATGTTGATCAGCAATTGGAGCTAAAGGAGGACGAAGATGCTCAAACTGGAGCGAAACTTTAAGAATCAAGGGTTTGGGATGCCCTTTATGAAGATATCGGTATACTGATAAGAAGATGGAAATAGAGGACCCGTATGTGGCCAAGGGAAACCTTTTTGCGTACAAAATGTATGTTCATCTCCACATGTTTAGTGAACTGGTGCTAATAGGGTTGTGAGACATATAAATGGCTCTGACGTTATCACAATAAACCATAGCGGCCTTGGCAAGTGGACAGGGAGCTTAAGTAGAAGGTGGCGTAACCATCAAGATTCAGCTACGACAATACCGGCACCGCGATACTCAACCTTGACATTGGATCTGGAAAGAGTAGCTTGGCGTTCAAAAGACCAAGAAATCATATTATCACCAAGAAAAACACAGCAATCCAAAGTAGAAAGTCGAGTGGTCAGGGTATCCTCCCTAGTGTGCATCGGTATAAGAGACAAGGCCGGAAGCAGGAGTGGAATAAGGGCATGCCCATACCCCATAGTACCCTTTAAGGTGTCGCAATTGCATGCATGAAAATAATGCCCACGAAGGTCATGCATAAATAAGCGTATTTGTTGCCACGACATATGAAATGTCAGGGAGAATGAAGGTGAGATACTAGAGGGCACCGGCGAGCACCGATAAAGAGTGGGGTTTGACAAGCAAACGACTAGAGGCGCTGAGCTTGACTCTTAGTGTCAATTGGTGTACACAGCGGGATCACATGAAGTCATATTGGCTCGTGCTGAATATCCTCAACATACCCTTTGAGAGAGGAGTATGTGATCACAAGAAATATTTGGACTAAAATACAAGAAAGTATTATAGGGGGCTCAGATCATTCATCGCAAAGTTGACTGTAGAAGAGGGATGATGTGTATCCGTAAGGAGTCGGAGGAAGTGGCTAAAATAACATCATCCACATAGAGCAAGAGATAATTCATAAGTGATGTCATGTCCATTGCCAAAAGTAAGCGAGGAAGGATCACACTTACTGGCTACTACTAACAAACTCACGGGACAATATATAAGTGAAAAACCATTGGTACTATGCTCCGAGGTGTTGCTTTACGCCCATAAAGACTTTTGTAAGAGTCAGACATGCTTGGGATTATGTGTTTCGGCCAAACCTGGAGCTGAAACATGTGAACAGTTTTCACAAGTTGCCATGAAAAGAATACATTTTTGACATCAAGTTGTTGAATAGACCATTTACGTGAGAGAACAAGACTAGAACTGTACGAATAGTGTTAAGTCTAACCATCAGACTAAATATATCATCACAATCAACACCTAACCTCCTGATTTTTACCATTAACAACCAATTAAGCCATCTAACGCCTCAAGAGATTCACCAGACCGGATATTGTGTTTAAATAACCACATAAGTCAATGACATTGGCCCTTGAGGGCGCAGACCAGAGACCAAGTGTTATTTACAATTGTTTTTTTGTATTCACAAGACATGTCAACCTTCCAAAGGGGGGGTCCTAAGGGCTTGAAGGCGAGAGCGAGGAAGGGAATTAAAAAATGTGGTGTACGAGTGTCAAAGATGGTAGTTGTTGTATGGGTTGGGTTTAAAATCCTGGCGGCTCGGCTCTAGGTATGGACTGGGCTGATGGAATTGGGTTGGGGCTAAGGAAAGGATTGATGAGGCTGGGATGGGTTGTTGGTGACTAGTGGGTTGATGGGGTCTAAAAATAGGGAAGAAAGTAGCGGGTGGGTTGGATGTGTTTGTTTTGTGAGGAGGACTGTGGCCTAGGCTGGTAGGCGAATATGGTTTTGCATGGGTGCAAACAGTTGAATGGGAAGAGAGCTAGGACTAGGGAGGTTCGTGGGCCATAGGAGGAGGGGTAGAAAGGAAGCAGAGAGAGATGGCTGGCTGCTCAGTAGGTCAGGCCGCAGGAGTAGATGGAGTAGGACGATTGGAGTACGAGGAGGACGGGCCCATAGTGAGAAACTCATACTCTAAGAGTTTAGGAGAGTTGACACGGTCACTGGACGTGCCAATTTAACAACCTAACTTAGCCTAATATAGGGTGTTGTTGTCGAACCCACGAGGAAGTAAGGATTAATCAAGGTTTGAAAGTGATTAAGCGAGCTAAGTCTATTTTTAGTGGCTTTTATTAAAATTGATTAACCAAGAAAATATGAACGAATTAGCTACGATTAAACTAAAAGAATGGGTTTAAACTATAATAGGAAGACGTAAGGGGTAGGGGAATCACTAGTTAACCATTAGATAACCTATTTGTCAAGCCAAGTGGGATTCATTAAGGTCTACTAAGGGACTAAGTCACTTAAATGTTTCCTAATTACTCTCTGGAGCTAATTAGGAGGATTCTAATCAACCAATTTTACCTATTCTCATGGTAAAATCAATCAACCAAGTATTTCCACAACTCATAGCGATACAATTAAGGTCCTAGGAATAAAATCACCTATTCTCATGGTGAAGTCAACCTATTGACTAGCCTAAGGTCAATCAAAAGCTTCATTTCTCAATCCTTCACTTTTGATCCCCAAATCAAGTTCAAATGGTGATCAATCAATTGAACAAGGCAATAAAACATGTTAGACAACCTTAATTTCACTCTAGGTCATACCCCAAGCTTGACTTTTAAGGTCAACTAATGATCACCTAGCCATCCTCTCGGGGAGCTAGTAAACTACTCACTAGCCATGAAAAGTATAAAATGGGAAGTTTTCAATCAACAAAGATGATCCAACAATGGTAGAAATCATACTACATAAGATAATCATCGGGAAATCACTACTAATCAAATTTCTAAACCAAAATAAAGAAAGGGGAAAAGCAAATAAGAGAAGAGATAGAAGAAATACTCAAATAATGATGGAAATCAAATGCAAAACTCCATTGAAATAGCTTCAATAATCAACATTCAAAAGCTTAGATCTAGCTTTCTCTCTAACTTCTACTGAAATCTCTAAAAGGCTCTCTCTAATTAAAACTAATTAATGTCAGAAATTATAAGGTTAGTATTAGGATTTTTACAAAATTGGTTTTATACCCCGTAAACGAAAGAGCAAAATTGTAAAAGACGATACAAAAAAATAAGAAAACATGCGCTGGAGCGCCCCGCTCTTTGCAACATGGAGCGCCCGCTCCTGGAACGCTCCAGGGCCGCTCCAAGCTACTGCCAGGTTTTTCCTTTGTTGCTTGGCACACAGGATCTCCCGCTCCCCTGTTTGGAGCCTCTTCCTTGCTTATCTAGCTTTAAAACACGCCAAGAAAATATTAGATGTGGAAGGGGGATGCGCATGCAATCCAAATGAAATGACCTACATGCAACCTAACTACAAGCAAATGAACTAAAACTAAATGCTAAGTATGAGAATATGAGAAATGTTGAAAAAGGGGAAGAAAAGGAAACTATATGGCCTAAAATGCATCTAAATGACCTAAAACTAAATGCAAATAAGGAACTTAAAGTCCACTTATCAAGAGTATAAGAGGACAATGGGAACCGAGATTCATCTCATGTGATGTGATGGAAAATAATAATTTTATTGGAGCGGAGACCAAGACAACAGTACCCACGGTGGTTGAGCAGAGATATCCAAGGAAGAGACAAGGGGTGGAACGTGGACTAAGTTTTTGAGACATGGTCGCGCTTTTTTGAGATAACATAGACACCTGAATATGGCTAAAATGAATAGGAAGGAGTGAGATTATATAGACGATGGAGAGGACTGAGGAAGTTTAGTGTTCTGGCATTAGGAACATTAAGAAGATTCACGGCCATGTGAAGGGCCTCACCAAAAAAGAAGGAGGAAGAGAGGCGTGAAAAAGGAGGGGTATAAACCACATCATTTGTTGTCTGTAGTTTGGCTTTACTATTTTGAGAGGAAGGGTAGGGGCAGGAATGATGAAAAAACAATGCCATTAATGTCATAAAAAGTTCTTAATTCATTTTTGACATACTCGGTGCCACTGCCTCATTGAATAGTTTTTGTAGTAGTTGAAATTTGTTTTTAATATGAGAAAGAAGGAGGAGAAAGGTGGAGAAAATTTTGCTTTGGACTTAAGCGACAATACACGAATAACTAGAAAATCATCGAAACATAGTAAATAATACCGATAGCTCGTGGGACTCAACAATAGGAGAAGTGCGTGCATAAATCAATATGAATGATAGTAAAGGGAGAAGAAAGCGTTGTACATTATTTTACCTCTTACTCTCGAGAGGCTTTATGAATCTATAATATAAAGAAATGTTTTTATAAAATGTTTCAAAAATTTCGGTAAACATCATTTAAAGGCATGAGAAATTTTTTTACTGGAAAAACAGCATGACAAATAGGGGAGAGGAAGCCTGCATTACATTGAATGCATCTTTGAACTATAAGAAAATCTAAGATTGCGGCGCCGAGATGACAGAGTCGTATCAGGTCGTTGCTAGAGATGGCGGTAAAAGTGGAATAGTTGGAAGGTATTGAAGTTACGAGTGGTTATAAGTCCCCCTAACTATTGCTCCTCGTCATGGTTGTCCCGTCCTCAAATCCATCATAGTAAAACCAAAAGGGTCAAATTCAATAGAAACATGTTAATCAGTAATGGATATAACTAAGGATAGAAATATTGTTTCATTAAAGTGACAATCAACAAATCTAGTTGTGAATAGACCACCAGTCATTAGTTAAAGATATTTGGTGACTGATGGTGATTTAAAAACTAACATATATTAACACCCTTTTTCGTGGACCCATTTTTATATGCTGGGGTGAGACCAATGAGTGATATACTGCATCACCTTAAAACAATTAGGTGTGAGATGTTGGGCTCTTGACAAGAGACTAGTTGCATGTGTGAGTATTTTTGATAAGTTGTTGGTCTAAACCTAATTGATGATGTTGTATGTAGAATGACATGTCCCCATCTAATGAGGGTAATTTTAATTTCATCAATAATGGTCTTGTAATTAATCATAAAATCTTGATTAATGATTTGTCAAGACCATTTTATGTGTGGACATCATCTGGTATTGGGTGCTCTGGTCAGTCTCAAAGGACATACAATAACTAATCGTTTAAGTTTGTAATGTGAGGTCCCCAGCATTTTCTAGTCTAATTTTCTTTATTGAATGATCTGGGAAGTGATTGCTTAAACGTATAATTTGAGAAAGTAGCATAGCAAAAACTATGTTTCTTCTTCACAAAGAGGTTTACATGCGGCCATCGTGTAGAGTCATCTATTAAGACCATAAAGTATCTAAAGGGTCTGCATGTGAATTATTGGTTTACACAAATTTCTCCTTGAATTCTCTTAAGAAATGATGAAGATTCAGTTTCAAAACCTATTCATCAATGGTCGAGCTATCGATATTCCAAGAGAACAAAGCAGTACATGATATTTTATTTGACAGGGGGAAATTTGATATTTTTCAATGAATGTCCGATTGAATTTTTCTATAATCTTATGCATCATTCCTGTCCCAAGACGACCAAGGAAATCATGCCATAAAGTGAATAATTCTTCATTATCTAACTTCTGGTTAGATTTTCAACATGATGTATATGAGTACGTAGGATACAATCCTGAGGAATACGCTGGCGTTTTTCATACATGACTTTCTTGTTACTCTCTTCTACCATATAAGTATTCCTTTTGATCTACATTATTGTTTCCATATGATAGCCATTTCTTCGAATAGTTTTAAATCTTGAAATCTCAAATCTCTCCATTCATCTTGGGCATTGGGGGAGGAGAACACATTTATTGTGTCCTTTCATAGAGCTCTTCTCACTGTACTTTTGGATCTTCAATAATCATATTTTATTTTGAGGTTATCCTTTAGGTGATGTCTCAAGAGTACTAATACTTTACCCTTATTCTCTAGCATTTTGTGGCATCCCTTGCAAGTGAGCCTTTTGCACGGTTCTTGTTATCTCAAGAGTACTAACACTTTAGCCTTAATTGTAGTTTAGCATATATTGCCTATTGTAACGTTGTCTCCTCGCCAAGTCCAGGATGCTTCGAAATACCTCTTGCATGTATGCCCATTCTTCTCTTTTTAATTATTTACTTGATTTTTTAACTACAATAAATTAAACAAGCATTCATTAATATTTGATATTGAATCATACGTATTTTCTCCCACTGATAAAATGTCTCGAGCTGGAAAAAATCAACGTAATTCATTGAGGATTAGTGACACACCATTAATAATAAGTATTTTAATAAAAAAATGGAAAATTATACGCACGTGCTACTACAAACAACTAAAAACTATGATCAACATATTGAAAAATATATAAAATAAATTGCACCTCAAGGTTTAAATACCGTGCACCCGTTTTTACAACCTGTAACCAATTTTATTTTTGAAACAATATGTAAATCATCAATACCACTAATAGGAAAAACAATGGCATAATAAATAAAGGAGGTCGGACTTCATTTATTTTTCTTAATTTTTCTCAATTGAGTGGAGATTGGAAGAAGAGGAGGAGGGGGGAGGGGTTGTCGGCCGCCATAGGATCGAGAGAATTTAATTTATTTATTTAGGGGATAAGGGATTAGTGGTGGTGGGTTGTGGCGGGGTAAGTGACCCTTCTATAGAGGGTGATAAATATGGTTTTGGTAATATATCTATATATCGTAAAAGAATTATAACTGGAAAATTATAGCCTTTTTATTATTTATATACTTATTTTCTTGGTTCGGGATGAAACCCCTCACCTCTTATATGAATTAGATATTTCGGACCAATGTGACTTACATTCCGTAGTGATATCTATTTAGAAATAAAGTTTTATATTGTAAGTCTAATACATAAAACATATACATAAGTGGTTACTTAGGGTAGAATAATTTTAGTCTTATTTTTTTAATATTTAAAACTAATTTGATTGGAAAAAAATTCTTTGAATTGAATATGTCAACTCACGTTGGTACTTGAAAAAAATGCATATCAATATACTCCTTCCGTTTGTTTTTTTATTGTTACAGTTTGCTTTGGGGGATAATGAAAGAAATTTATAATATCTATAAAATGATTGTTTGGGGAATAGATAAAGTTGTTTGGAAAATAGATAAGGTATGAGAGATAAAGTTGTAAAAGCAAAAAGTGTGGGTGAATGAGTATATAATGGAAAAAGAAAATGACAAGTGGGTCCCAAAAGTATGGGAAATTGGAATACGAAGATGGAAAGTTTACCAAAAATAGTAAAAGTGAAAGTGTAACAATTAAAAAGAAACGTTCAAAAAGAAAAGTGTAAAAATTAAAAACAAACGGAGGTAGTAGTACTATATATCAAATTACCAATGCATACAAAACGAGAACATGCCAAAAATTAACTTAATAATTAGAGGAATATAAAAAATTGGGTATAGGGAGTTGGGTGTATAGGTAATTGGTATGTGTTGCTATAGAATACACCAATCATGTTTCATGCAGTTGTAATTGAACTATTCTCCACTTATTGATTTGCGTTTGAACGTGCTCCCTCCCCCTTTTTCATTTTTTTTAATAATTTTAAAAGATCTTATTATGCATGGTCATGTCATTTGCATGGTGTTGTCACATCAATTCATTACATGTGTCAAGCTATTTCAATGACATAAAAAACACCAGTAAACTTACTCACCTTCTCTTCCTAGTTCTTCCATTATTAGTAAACTTTATTGTCATCTTCCCTAGCTTCTCTATTCCCCCCCTCCTTTTTTTTAATGAAAAACATAAATGTAACTCAAAAGTAGTGATATTCATGATATTCAGTAGTTCATTCTATAAAAAAGAATAAACTAAAGTTTGAAGAAAATTGAGTTTCTTATATATAAGATATGGATATACAACGACTGTAGAGCATACTCCTAAAAATATTTCAAGTAAGTTTAGTTCTTTTCTTCTTTGGGTGACATATTTGGGAAGCTTCAATCAAATCAGTCGGTGTTCTCATTGTTTGGTGGTCTTGGCCACCGGATCCTGCTCCATCATCTGTGCTTCTTTTATTTGTTGGGAGACAATTTTCATTTGTTTGTTCCGGGGATCATCATTTAAGTTAAGGATGGGGTGTTGTGTGTAATTGACACCACATCTACCGGCATCAGCACTGGGGTTATCGCGTTCGGACTGAGCTATAGTCCCACACTCCAGATTAATAGTAATGGTATGTTATTATGCTTTATAAAAAAATATACATTTAAAAATATGAATTATTAACAACGGCGTTCATGTCATTTCTTTGTTGATCCATTTGAACAGGAGGAAATGAGAGTTTGAGAAGATGAATTTGAGTATTGAGAAAGAAAAAGAAGAAAATACTACATCACACTAAATCCTTTGAAAGAGGGAGCAATTCATGCTGATAACGTGTTAAGATTAGGAAGAAGATAAAGCAGATGAAGAGTATGTAAAAAGATACAAGACTTTTTATTGCATTAATTCATTACCCCATTACAACTCTATACTTACAACACAATTCTACTGTTTTTCAGCAGTGATTTTACTGTTGTAATAGTGCTTGCTGAGTTATTCACTATTCATCCAAGATATTACAACAGTTTTCGTTTATGATATTTTGTGAATGTCATATGACGTTTAATTAATGCAACCACCTTTCTTTTTCAGTATATATAAGTATTAAAGGAGAACATATATGTACTAATGGGGGTATTTTCACCCGTAACAAAAGTTAGAAGCAAAGTTGCCAATTTTACATAATTGTTGCTAATGAGGATGAGCATACCCCTTTATTGCTCAATGTACCCCCTTTCTCGGTTTTCACATGCTTCTACTAAAAACCCCAAATTTGTTGAAAACCTTAGAAACTTGAAAGAAGGGGTAAATATGAGATTAAAGGGATACACTTTTTAACATCACCGTTGTCAGTACGTGTGTTGTAAATGTTAACAACTTTGATGTTAGAAGCACGTGCACCCCTTTAATCGTAATATGTACCCATTTTCTCAAGCTTTAACGGTTTTCACCAAATTTATCGTTTTTAGTGGATCTTGACTCTAGGGAGAATCCACGGAAAACCAAATACTTCCTCCGTTTTTTTTAGTTGACACGTTTTGACTTTTGACACTATTCACATAATCTACTTTGACTATCTTTTGTGATTTATACGTAAGAGAAAATATAGTCATGTGGGGTCTTGTTAGATTCGTCTCATTATATATTTTAAAAATATCATATTTTTATAATTTTTACTAATCAATTTTCCAAGATAAAAGTGATTGAAATCACGCGTTGGCAAACGTGATAAAAGAAACAGGTCAACTAATAAAAAACGGAGGAAGTATAAGCTAAAAAATGTGAAAATCATTTATGGGGGGTATCTGATGTAATCCCCCATAATTTTATGAATTTTATAAATATATTTAAAGTATATTTATAATCATTTTTATATTTACTTTATTTAATTATTTAAGTATTGACTCTTTTGAAAGTCAAATGATTGTTTAAACGTTTTAAATAATCATTAATATCTATTGAGTTGAATTTAAGTATTGAATATTTATTTAAAAATTTTGGGTCGTGTTTAAAATGATTTTAAATATCGGGTTGAGGAGCCCATACCATTTGTTTAAGTTTCATGATCAACTTGAGCCCAAACTTAAGCCTAACCTAAGTGTCATAGGTTTTTAGGCAAAACCTATAAATACCCCCCAAACCCCAAAGTTGAACACTTTTTATTTTCTTTCCTCTCTCCTTCACAAAATTGGCGCCCCACGTCACTCTCCCTCCCCCTCGATTTGCGTGTCGTATGGCCGGACCACCAACTCCCTCACCTCACTCGTCTCTCCGGCCACGGCACACCACACTCACTCACTCTTGCTCTTTTCCGTGCGTGTTGCCGAAGCACAGCCACGCACCCACTCTCCCTCTCTCGCCTTCCGTCGTCCGCAGCAGCAGCAGCCACGCAACGCGTGCGTGACTGCCACGCGCCGCTAGCCGCACACGTGCCTCCTCTCGCGCGGTTCTTTCTTCTTTTCCGGTTTTCTTTGGCTATTTCTTAACCCTTATCCTCTACTTTAATGTTTAATTATCGTTTAATGTTAAAGTTATAGTTGTTATGAGTTTTTATATGTTTTTATAAATAAAGTTGAAAACTTTATTATTCGAATTATTAAAAATCTTATTTTTCTTTATTGTAAGTATAAATTATAATATCATATTTATTATTTATGGTTTAAAGTGAGTTTTAAGTACGTATTAAAGTAATGATTTTTGAGGTTTTAAAGCCTAGGTTTATGAGTACTATATAAAAGGTTGTGAAAGGTGGGAACTTTAATGTATTTAATGTATTTTAAAACGAGTTTTGAAGCGTTTAAAAAAAATATATTGCTGTGAATTAATTAGGATATTAATTCATTGTTGTATTATTGTTTTGGTAGGCGGAGAATTTACTGTAGGCGACTTCTAGAATTTTAAAAGTGGCCTCGCACATTGTCTACACATGGTACGTACATGTCCTTATGTGTTAGACTAGTATTATGTCCTAAGGATTAGGATTATTTATAGTACCATGTATAAGGAACCCTTTTATGGTTCATATGTGGCTATTGAATTGGAATTACGTGTTGTTGATCATGTTAATTGCCTTTATGTTTATTACATGATTGAATGGATGTTTGATTCAAGCATGTTTGGGAAGGGAACCCTATTTATTAATTCACAAGAGGGATTAATATTATTTTATTATTGAATTGTGGATTTTGGTATTGTTTCCCTTATTGGATATTTTATTACTTCTCACAGGCCGAGGACTTTGTGAGTAAGTTGGATTATTATTGGTTATAGTTATATTACTATTTTGCAAAGACCGAGGGCTTTGTAGGGTATGTATATGTATTGTCATTGGACTTTCGATTGTTGATTTAAGTCAACAAATAAATTTGGAGGATTAATTCTTGGTCAATTGGAATTGTTTGATCACTTATTTAATCCTAAGATAATAGAGGAATATTTGTTTTATCCATGTTATGTGTTTGTTGTCTGTTTAGAGTCCAACATTGAAGAACATACTAATACTTAAAGTGGAAGTGAATAACAATAGCTTTAAACTTGTGCACGTCTGAAAATCTGGACTAGTATGAGTTGGAGTACATGGTGGTAGCCCATGACTTTTCTTGGGGTCAGATTGATCATCGTACCCTATTTTTATTTCTAAAGGTTCCTCGATATCGTTAGTGAAGGGGTTACGGAGTCGCGCTCATAACTTGGTCTTTCATTTTGAAGACTGGTTTTTGGTTGGACAATTCGATCCATTGTCTATTCAATTTACTAAATGATTATCATGTTGTGTGTCTTGTGAAGTCAAGTCTTATTTTATGAGTTGAAGTCTTGAGGTTTTTTTATTGATCATGTTTGGTTGTTCATTAGTATCATGATTAGGTTTCGTGTTTTATTCTATTTATGTATGTACTCAGCTTTGCTGATTACGTGCTTTTCTGTGTGTCGATTATGGTTGTGCCTATTGATCCTGTGATGACCCTTTATTTGCGAGCAGTTTTCAATTGAGTATTTGCATACGGGTTTGGAAGGTATGATGCATCGTCTCAAATACTCATTTGGGACTTGGGAAACGATGTTGGGAGATCGTTTTATTATTTTATTTTGTTTCCTACCTTTACGTTACTTTAAATTAAGTTATTTATGGATTATTTATTTCTAAATGTTTTAAGTTGGTTTTAATTACCCTTCGAGATTTGGATAATGTTTTGACAATTATTATGTCTTAAGTATTTAACAAAGTTTATTTAATATTTTTCCGCTGCAATACTCTGAGTAAGCCGATATGTTTTCACACGGGCGATCATGCCTTGATAATTTTCTATTTTCGTTGGGAAAAATATATGTTTTATAAAGAGAGAATTGTCGGGGTGTTACATCTGTCACCTGTGACAAAAGTTAGAACCAAAGTTTTCAATATTTACAGCCAATAAGGACACGCGTATCTTTTATTGCTCCTGTATAGCCATTTCCTTGGTTTTCACCGTGAACACATTTTTCACATGATCCACTCCTTGTATATATATGGATTGCAAATATCAATCCTCACTCCTAAGTATGGAAGCCTGACATAAATATTAAGGCTGGAAAAAGCTAACCTGATCCGCCAACCCAACCCAAACCCGATTCATTTATAGAAGGTTAGATTTAGATTTTCAACATGTCTAATTAATTGGGTCAACTTGTTTAACCGGTTTAATTCAACAGGTTGGGTTAAGGTTGAAATTATCAACCAAAAAATAACACTTCTAATATATTTACTAGTTATAATTTTTGTGTTGAACTTTTAAAGGCCATTACTTTAGGTTGAACTTATTAAAACCTTAAAGCACATCAACTATTTTAAGTCTAAGCAAACCTTAACCATTGCGCCACTTCCTAATGTATTTTCTAAACTAGTAGTTTGCATTCCAACACTTGCTATATACACAAATAAATAATCAGATAGATGATGCAAACTAAAATGGGTCAAATTTTAGGTTGACATCTTTGATTATGAGATAAGGTTGGCAAAAGCATAGAGGGGGAGGGAGAAAGTGGACCCGAACAATAAATATTAGAAATCACATAGATTGAAATGCAACTATGTTTTCTAGATCCACAAATAAATTCTTGTGACCAATAAGTTAAGAAAAATTTTCATTTACAAGGTGTTGCAAATTGATTTCCTGACGCATTCATTGATAACAAGAAAGTGACGAAGTCATATATACCAGCGGAGAATGCTCTTGCACGTAAGCACATATTGAAATTCCCGCAGTTAATAAGGCAATTGAAGACGAGTTTATTGCATGTCAAAAGCGTGGAAGACCACCTAGTTTGAAATATTTGAAACCAAGGAAAATCAAAGGCAAGATGTAAAAGCAAATGAACAAATAATGGTTCCTCCAATTGAGAACCAAGTTCAAAATGTAGATAAAGATAAAAATAAAGATAAAGATGTAACATCCCGTCCGATACAAAGAAGAAAAGAGACAATAGTAAATGAAATAAAACAACTAGTGGTAGCGGAAATACCACTAAGACGGAGATGCTACTCTAAGGAGTAGAATTTAAACTATAAATAAACATTAATCCTCCAAAATAGTAATTAACTTCCGATAATCATATATAAAGGGAAATGAGGTCCCATACCCTCATTCCAACCAAAGTTCCAAAATATCCAAGAAAACTCCAAAAGAACCTCAAGTTAACGTGATCCAAAATCCAAAGAAACAAACCAAAATCCGTAGTTCAAAATATAAGACGCAACATAAAGGAAAACTACTTAAGACCCACTAAGTAGCTAGTCCTAATCCCTGACTCAAAATGCTCATCCACTATGACGAGCACCACTTTCTTGCTCACAAGGCCAAACCGCACATTCCCGGTCCAAACCGTAACAATACTAAACAGTATCGTCATCTGCATAATAAATCAACATCTTCCACAATCAGTGGGGAGTAACTAACAGTTCTCCCAGCCCAAACAGGAACAAATAATAAACTTAAAGAAATTAAAAGCAACGCCAAATACATACACCACAAAGATAACATGCTCACAACGTGAAAAACGAGGTACAACAAGTCATAAGCACCAATCATGCATAAAGAGAAAGCTCAATACCAATAATCAAGTCAATCAAACACAACCAATCACACATCAATCCAAAGACAACAGACCATACCGCCTGTGAGTAAACTCATTGGACCATGCCGCCCAAGGCCTACGTTGCATACCATCATACCGACCGTTCCGGATAGCAAAACTCAGCGGATCATACCACCCGTGAGTGAACCAATGGACCACACCGCCCAAGGTTAAGTAACCAATTCCTAGGACCATACCGCCCTTAGGAAAATCAAACCGAATTCCTAGAACCATGTCGTCCATAGGATCAATCAAACACAAAGAACAATGTATACACGACAAGGCATACAAAGGAAATCCAATCAACATCCATACATGAGTATACATGACAAGGTATACAAAGTAACTCAAACAACCAACATACGTATACACGCCAAGGTATATATAGGAATCCAAACAAAAACAAACATGGGTATACACGACAAGGTATACACAAAATCCAACTAACCAAATCATGAGTATACGCGTCAAGGTATACAAGGGAGTCCAAACAACAATCAAGGTATACACAGCCAGGTATACATGCAAATCAACACCATAAGACAACAAAACATACATGTTGAGGCTTATAACACAAAAACGTTATCTGAGTTTGGGTACGAAGTCAATTATGACTTGTAACGCCCCGAAATTGGGGGTCCCTAATTAAACATGATTAAACTTAAATAACTCATACTTAAATAAAGATCAGCGGAAGCGAATCCTTAAGTATGTAGGTTATGGCCCACTATGAATACAATATCCTTAAAAATAGCTCACAATGTCTCTACTACAATAATGACCTTAAGTACATGCTCCTAATAACCTTAGCCAACACTTCATGAAATCCACCTTAACGACTTCCTTTGCATGAGTTAATCCTGAGCCCTCTTTCTTTCTCAACCTGAGCTTCGTTCAGAAGAAAAATAGAGAAATAAGGAAACAAAGAAAAACATTCCAAAATGAGTGGAAAACTTGTAACTTTACTCCAGCCCGTAAAAACGATTTTGGTTTGAAAACTTCTTTGCACTCAAACATGTTTCACATACTTTTATGAAGGACATAGCATAAACATACTTAAATCATACAAAGTCATACTTCGTGTTCAAACCTACCATTAAATAGCATATCATAGACATGGCAACAAGACATTATCAAGATTCACAACAGCATACCTAACTCGTATAAACATAGAATATAGACACGTATACATCATCCATCACGTAATTATACTATCTTAACGTCGTAGGTACATATCATCGTGAAAATGTTTTCCGTTAACATAAAACATTTTACTTTGGTAACTAGCAACCATAGTTTCGGGACGCCTCCCACAATGCGGTACCCCTTGCGGGAATACGATCATAACAATGCGGTACACCTTACAATGTACGGAGAGTAACGCGTATTACTATGCAGCCAGAACCTCTTTATTAATAGCTTGAAACATCATAGGTTCCTATCTTTGTCATTCTTTTTTGTCTTCATTTACGGATATCTTTTACATTGGTAACTTGGCAAGTATACAGAAGGCAAAGCCACCGAGGACATTTGTCCCCCATCAGAAGGTGGCATAATGCCATACATAACCGAATGCGAGCCACCGAGGACATTGTCCCCCATCAGAAGGTGGCATATTGCCAAACGGACGCGGGTGCCACCGAGGACATAGTCCCCCATCAGAAGGTGGCGTAGCCGCCAAAAAACATAACATAACATTATAATGCCAAGAACCGTCTTTCACTTTCATTACGTATCTTTTATTGTTATTCTTTCAACACTTAAACTCATAATCGTACTCTTCTTATTATCGTTCATTCGTTTATTCTTAATATTATTAATTCGTAAACTTTACGTTAATAGTAAATATTTCACAAATCCTAATTCATATAAGGGTAACGTTAACATAAACTTTACTCATACCTCATGTTATCAATTAGTATCACGCATTAGCAATCACATGTAAATATTATAAAAACATTAAACATAAAACAACATAATTTTCGTAAACAAAACTAATCATATAAACATGTATCATGAACCATAGCTCATAAACCACCATACTTGACTTAAACATAATTTCATTATATATTTTATAATAACTTAGAAAATCATGTAAACCGTATAAAACTACACTTGCACTATTACATTATACATATGACAATTCCAAAGTACTTTAAATAAATATCATGAGATAATTCAACCTTAAGGTACTACATAAGAGCATTCATGAAATTGCGTAAATATTATTTAACACTTAATTTGCTCATAAATAACTTATAGGACATATAAACAATAAACTGTTTAAATTGCATCAATCATATATTTTTGTTAAATCGCATATACATACAATTATAATAGTGTAAACTTTCATACTAATTGGGAGATATTATTCACATTAACATATAAAGTTTATTTTTCATAAATATAAATTGTAATCCATAAAACATTATACTTTACTTAACATGTTAATTAAGCATGAACATCATTTACCATTACATGTATTATGAAATAATTTAATGAACTTTAACAATATAAAGTCATAAACACATATAATTAAAACGTAAAATAATAACGATTTCATAATTCATAGCATTCACATTTTACATTATAAAATCACATTTTCACCTACGGGTATTCATACTAACACTTATAATTAATATCATGAAATTTCATGTAACATAATCATGAAACTATTTGAAATGGGTTAATCGACGTGCATATGCATCCATACATATATAAATATTAGAAATCACATCATTTAACGGGCATACAAGTAATGCTGGACATAAAGGTTACCTTAATCGCTCAATCCAGATAATCGTCAATACTCCAAACCGTCATGCTAAGACCTTTTGTCTTTTCACCTTATCGCATATCGCTCCATATACACCAATAAGATACGTAATTAGAATCTACTTAACTCAACATAAAGTACCTTCCTTTTACTAACCCCCGTTTTGAAAACCTTAAACTAAAAACACTCTTTCTAAAATTCATTTAACTAATAATAAATTTTCAAAATACCATTTCCATAAATTAAAAACATTTCTTAAAACATTTCATAAATAACGATAATAATAACTAAATGATTTCGTAGATATATATTATTTCATAAAACTCATAATAATTTCTTAAATGTTAATTTCATAAACTAAAGACATTAGATAAACATTTTTGATTAAAAAGGTTTCTAAAAATATTCATTGCACTAATTGGACTTGAATAATTAAAATAGTAAAATGGGTAATTGGGCTTTAATACCTCTAATAAGTCAACGTTTGACTTTGGACTTGTAATTCCAAAGAAACTGATTCAAGTAACAGGAACTTGGCAAGTTCCTAATGCCTGAACCAACAACGAAGGGGAGGTGATTGTGGTGGCTTGAGGTGGTCGTTGCCGAATCTGGGTGGTGCTTTGGCCGTAGTTCAGGCCGCCGGCGAATGTGGCAGTGGGTGCAGACGGGGGTGGCGTCACTGCTGCGGTGGCAGCAGCCAGAAAGGAGAGGAAGAAGGAAGGGGAAGTAGAGGAGCAGCGAAGGGAAGGCAGAGGAGGGAAGAAGAGGTGTGGTGGTGGCCGGGAGTTGTTGCGGTGCTGGTTTCTCCGGCAAGGCCGCGGTGGCAGCCACGGTGGAGGTGAAAAGGAGAAGAAGGAAGCAGGGGAGAAGTGATGAGGAGAAAATGGAGTTATGTTTTTCATGTAGTTTATGGGGTAGAAGGTTTTTTTTTAGAGTGTTAGAAGATATGTGGGTAGTAATAGAGCTTGAGCAACAAGCTTTAATGGCCTTGGAGAGCAAGTATTCTTGGAGAACAAGGTGTTCTAGAAGGAGATGAAAAATCAGTAAAAAGAAAAGGAGGGAAGATGGGTTGGGTTGGGTTGATGGGTTTAAAATAATGAATGGGTTAAATGGATATGGGTAATTGGGTTATGGATATGAAGTTGGGTTTTAGGTGGTTGGTTGGACAAGTTTAATGGTATGAATTACCCATTTAGTTAAACAAAATAATTTTAGAATTTAAATGATTTATGAAATGAAATAAGATAATAATAATAATAATAACTTCAAAATCTTTTCAAAAAAATATATTAGAGCATTCAAAACTAATTAATAATTATAATCGCAATGATAATAATTACATAAAACTCTTTCATAATCGTTTTAAACATTAAAAAAAAAAAGTGAAAATACGAATTAATAATATTGCAAAATCTCAAATTTAAACGTATTTAAGCTAATAAAATAATTTATTAAGTTTTAAAAAGTCGGGGTATTACATGACTAAGTCACAATATTCCCCGTACATAACTCTTGGCGAAGAGATGCTAAGGGCAGTGTTATCCTCCCCCAAGCATTTCGACGTCGACAACTCAAAGTATAGGCCCTCAACACTCAACAAACCGAGCAATAACAAAGCTATCCAACAAACTAGGGCACATTCCCTTAATATAACAACTCAAACCAACTCAAACATGCTTAACATACATACATAAACCCAACACCCAACATATAAACATGTTGTAAGCTCAAAGGAAAATCAAACAACGACAAAACGCAACCCAGGATGGCAGACCTTCGTCGCGAGGTGCGACCATGGCGTTGCGGGTCGCGAGCTGCCACTGCTCGTGGCTTGCGGGCTGTGCTCGTATGCACTCGTCTCGTCCAACCAACGTACGTCAAGTCTCAAGCAACAAATTCCAACACCAATACACATACAACTCAGCCAAAATAACACCCTAGCATGATACTAAACATCATCAAGAACCAAACTCAAAACTCCAATTATTAACCAAAGTTACTCCATATCAACACCACAACAAAAACATCGAGTTTCACAAACCGACTAACAAGAACTAACAACAAGATCATACCCACACGTTCAATACATGAAAAAAAAATACTACAACACAACCTTCCTAGTCATGATAATACATTAAAATACAAGCATACAATCACCTAAGTTCCACCTAACATGAATCTAAGTTCTCTAACGCGATTCTAACAGCCTAAGTTCAAAATCTATCCCTATCGAACTAGAAAAACGCTAGTTACCTCGATCTTCGAGAGGAGTGCCGAAAAACATTATATAAAAGCTTAGAAAATGTGCGGATCATCAAAACCTTCTTCTCCCTTGAAGACTTCTCCTCCATTGAACAAAGTATTTCCCACTATGGTATTCTGACCAAGATTTACGGTGATATAAAGCTTGGATCAAAAATTCCTCCGGTCAAAGGGAATGTCTCGATGTTAAAAACCTTCTGTACAAATTTGAAGGCGATCCAACGGTTAGATCTCCAGAGATCTTCATTTTCGTGAGGGTGTGCAAGGGAAAAACGGGGAGATTTTTCTCTTTCTTTTCCTTTCCTTTTTCCTTGGTGAATGGCGTGTGAATGGGATGGGAAGAGGTTGATTTTCTGATTTTTAAACTCATCATAAGGGTAAAGTAAAAGGGTGAGTGTTGATGGGGTTTAATGGTTATCATGAAGGGCATTATGAGGGTGATTGAAGAGGTGAGGCTCTTGACTTACATTAACGTTACAAAGGTGAGTAAGCTACCCAAGAGTTTTAAATCCCCTTAATGCAAGGACTAAAATTTGGACCCCCATAATAATAGGGTGTAGCGTAAACAAGATCCACGGTTTATATAAACGCTCATAATAAAAATATACGCTAAAACTTTTATAAATAAAAATTATCAATATTAACGTAGTTTAAATATACACCTACTAAACTTACACACTTTTTATACTACGCATACATGAGCACTACATTGCCCTTTCAAACAACCGGCACGAGCATGAATATTGAAAATTTGCCAAACAATACTACATTCTATTATACGATATAAATACATATATAATTATTCCCAAGATAAAATGTAGGAGTAAATATAAGCTTTATGGAAATATAATAGTAAATATAATTTAGCGTCGAATATATATAATTTAACGCTCAAAATTAAATCACACAACACTTAAATTTATAACTAACTACATTATAAATTAATACTCATAATACATTATCCACCGGAATATTTTCCGGCTTCAAATATGACCATTTATTTAATAGAATATAATTTTATAAACGAATATATATTTAGATTAAAAAATAACCTTGTAGACCATATAAATTAACGAGCTTCGGGGTGTTACAAAAGATGTCCCAAATAACGAGGAACACAAAAGTATCGACAATGAAGTTGTTAGTTAATTATGCCTCTACAGAGAAATAGTGAAATCGCAAAAATGTTGTGAATAAAATCTTTTCTTATTCCATAGTGGTGGAAATGGTATCTAATGAAAAACATATAGAACCAAGAACTATAGATGAGTGTCTCCATAGACAAGATCATGAAAATTGGAAAGAAGCAATTCAAGCAGATAAAAATCGCTTGAAAAGGGAGAATTTTTTGAACAAATAACTCATACATCGAAGGGTGTCAACTAGTGGGATAAAAGTGATTATATCTAAGAAAGCATAATGAGAAAAATGATATTATTAGATACAAGGCAAGACTCATTGATCAAGGCTTCTGCCAAATTTCAGGGATTGATCGTGATGACATGTATTCTCCAATATTTGATACAAGTAGACTGAGATTTCTGGTAAGTTTATTTTCTTCTTAAGACTTCAAATGCGATTAATGAATATTGTGACTTCATACTTATATGGGTCACTTGATACCGACATCTATATGGAAGTCACTAATAGAAAAACTGCTACCAGATGGATACACATACCCTGACATGCTCTCTATAAAGCTAAGAAGATCGCTTCATGGACTTAAACAATTGGAAGGAATGTGGTACAATAGTTTTAGTAATACCTTATGAAAAAAGGATTAAAAAAACTCAAATCAGCCCTTGTATTTTCATTAAACGATCTTAATCAGGTTTCACTATAATTGCAGTTTACGTTGATGATTTAAACATCATTGAAAGTCCTAAAGAACTTGAAATAACTACAAGATATTTGATGAAAGAAGTTGAAATGGAAGATCTTGGGAGGATAAAATTTTGCCTTAACTTACAAATGAAACATTTGAAATAAGATGGGATCTTTGTTCATCAATCAAAATACAGAAAAGGTCTTAAAACACTTTCACATGAATAAAGCACATCTATTTACAAAACATTTCGACCTCGAGAAGAAGAAATTCTTGGTCCAAAAGTGCGATACGTAAGTGCAATTGGTGCCTTGATGTATCCGACTAACAATACTCGACTTGACATAGCTTTTTCAATATACCTCTTAGCTAGATAGATTGGTGCACCAACAAAGATATATTGGAGCGAAATTAAGCACTTACTCTGTCATCTACGAGGAATACAATTCTATCTATCAGACCCTCAAAAGACCAAGTCACAATCTCGAGATGTATTCGCTTATGGAGATACATCGATCAATATCATGAAGATCAATAAAGCAGACTTTAATTGTAACGTCAACAACCCACGCTTAATTGGTCTCTCTTTATGAAGCCGAGGGAGAATGTGTTTCGCTCAGATCAATTAAAGTCATATTCAAGAAGAATTCGTGATGAATGCAATTACAAATAATCCAACATTGATTTATAAAGATAATACTACTTGCATCACCCATGCCAATGAAGGATGTATCAAAGGATATAGAAGTAAACATTTATTTTCAAAGTTCTTCATCACACATGATCTCCAGAAGGAAGGAAGGAAGGAAAGATAGACATCCGACAAATTCAGTCGTCTTGTGAAAAAATATTGTTGACCTGTTTACCAAATCCTTTCCTTCGCTTGAGTTGTTGGTGCACAAGATCGAAATGCGACACCTTCATGACCTATGTTAGATTTCGGGGAAGTATTATATGTAATGCACTCATTTTTCCTTCAATCAAATTTTTTTCGCACTGGATTTTTCGTGACGACGTTTTTAACGAGGCAATATATATAAGCGGTTAATACAATAAAGTTGCACCTTGTTCTAGCTATGATTTCACACAGTTCTCTTGTAAGGTTTCTAATAAGACATTTGAAAAAGGATGTGACTAGGTGGTAAAGAGTACAACATTCCAACTAATTGTTGGCTCGAGAAGATCAAAGTGTAGAAGTTGCACCAAGCCAGAGCGTACCGCATCCTGCTTTAGGTGTATGGAATGTACAATGGGCATTTTTCAATGTATAAAATAAAATTCCCCTCAAAATGTTCAATTAACTCAATTTCAAAATGCCTATTGTATGAAATGTACAATAGGCATTTTTCAATTTACAATTTCCCTCCAAATGTTCAATCAACTCAATTTCAAAATAGTTTTGATTCCATTTAACTTTGACATATGTTCTTTTATGCTTCATCCGTTTCTAAACAAGTGACACACTTTATATTTTCACGTTTGCCGATGCATTATTTTGAACATTAATGCTAACAGGATCCCTCATGACTATGTTTTTTCCTAAAATTATAATAAGTTGTTTGATTTTATTAAAAATTTTTTATAGAAACTATAAAAAGTTGATATAAAAAAATTCATATTGAGACGAATCTAACAGGATCCTACATGACTATGTTTTTTCTCAAAATATAAATCACCAAACTAATCAAAGTTTAAACTGTGAATAGTAACACACTATGCAAATGTGTCACTTATTTAGAAATGGAAGAAATGTAACCTTATTGTTCATTATGGTTATTCAAGATGCATGTTCATTTATTAATATCAAATGTTCATTATAAAATCAGTCTCAATTTCAAAAAAGTTTTTGTTCCAATTAACTTTGACACGTATGTTTTTACATAATACTAATGTTCATTATGGTTATTCAAGATGTTCATTTATTGATATCAAATGTTCATTGTAAATGAACATTAGATTTATTTATAAAAAAACATATGTCAAAGTTAATTGGAAAATTGAGTTGATTTTACAATGAACATTTGAATTTAAAAATGAACATATTTAATAACCATAACGAACAACAAGTTCTATAAAAGAACATATGTCAAAGTCAACTGGAATAAAAATATTTTTGAAATTGAAACTGAGTTGATTTTACAATGAACATTTAAAATCAATAAAGGAACATATGTAGAAATCGTCATAATAAACAATAAAGTTATATAAAAGAACATATGTCAAAGTTAATTGGAACAAAAACTTTTTAAAAATTGTATATTAGAGTTAATTGAAGCAAAAAAAAATTAAATTAAACTGAGTGAACATTTAGAAGAAAAATTTTTGGGCAAATGAATTCAACATGTCCAATAATGGAGGAGAGCGAAAACAATTGCCCCCATTTTATTTTTGTTCATTCCTCATTTATTGATTTAGATGTGTGAATTTTTTTTGTACATTGAAAATGACCTAATGTAAAGTACTCCGTAGATGTGTGTAAGGCTAGTAAACAGGTCTAATTGGGTCAGGTTCATGTTCGGGGTCAGTATTAAATGGGTTGGGAAATGTTCAACCCAAACGTGACCCATTTATTAAATAGGTAAAAAGTTAACCTTAACCCAACCTATTTAATAATAGGTCACCATTTATCCCATTTAACCCACTTATCTCCGATCACTTAAATGAATATATTTTGATTTTTTGCTATAAATATGATAATAATGATTCATCTTTAGAATAATCTATTTTTATTGACCAATTTTAGTATTTATTAAAATTAGTTTTTTGGGATTATTTTATATAAATGGGTCAAATTATCAGATTACACTCAGGTTGCAAATTTTAACCTTAACCTAACTCATTTAATTAACAGATCAAGCCGAGTTAACCCATTTAGATAATCAAGTCGAAAAACTTAACCCACCCGCTTATTTCAGTTCGAGTTCAGGCCGGGTTAGCAGACCAGATCAGCTTTTCCCCGCCCTAGATGTGTGGGTTCTGGTTTGAACAAAAATAATACTTCCTCCGTTTTTTAATGACTACACTTTCCATTTTAGGAAGTTTTAAATTAATAATGACTATACTTCTCCTTTATTTTCTTTTTAGTAATTTTTACTCTCTATCTCTCCTACCACTTTTTCTTCTACACTTTTATCCCCACACTAAAGTTTTGTTTAAAAGTCCGTATTTAGAGAAGTATAGTCATTAAAAATACGGAGGAAGTAATAGAAAAAAAAAGAATTGGAGAATTGCAATATTGGATAATGCGATTGGCACCCTCAACTCATCCCCTGTGCGGCTGTGCCCTGTTAATCACTCGTTCCAAACTCTATCTCGTGGCGGGAACACCATTGTTATTATTCTAAGCAGGTTACGGATTTTCTCTTTTTCTTTTCTTGGGTCGATTCTTTGTTTATAATTCCTCAACGTGTATGTAAATGCAAACATGAAGGTTATTATTTTCTTGCTGCTTTTATCAGAATAGATTTCTGCATTTTACCAGCCCGTGAAATGTAATTGCATATCTCACTGTTTTTATTACCCATTAATCATAAGAAGAACATGGTTTGATCAAATTCAATTTTTAGTGTTCACCCATCTTATAATTTTGTGATATGGGTCTTCTTCGGCTGTAACTTTCCTCACATCTGATGCACAAAATGTCACCTTTTTGCAGATCATTATTGAAGACCATGTTTAAGCAGAATTAATTGGGCAGTTGTTTTAATATAAGCTTGATTTGATGCTTCTTTTTTGTTAAGAAATGTTATGACATTAGTCATACTATAACTATATCAATAATATTTACCAGCATTATTGGATCATGCCAACAGTGGGATCGATACTGGCTCGATCATCTTTGAGTTTTTGTACATGTAAATCAACAATTCATTTGGGGAATTATTATAATGGGAGATTGGATTTCACAACTTCCTCAATACTTGTGTTGAGACCGAGTAACCCTTCGATTAATAATGGGTTTGTTGGTTCGGTTTCCCTGATCAATGGCTCGCGTGTTAATCAGCAGCCAGTAATGTCTGTTGTGGATGAAAATCAAGGGGAGTTATTTGACGAGGAAGATGAAGATGACGATCTCTGCCCTGTTGAGTGTGTCAGAGAATTCAAGACCGATGAGGAATTTTTGAAAATATTAGAGAAGTCTAAGAAGAGGAATTCTTTGGTTGTTGTAGACTTCTACCGCACTTCTTGTGGAAGTTGCAAGTACATTGAGCAAGGATTTTCTAAACTATGTAAAGCTTCTGGTGATGATGATGTTCCTGTCATCTTTTTGAAGCATAATGTGAGAACTCACTCCATTTTCAAAGCATCTCATTTTAGGAAACGATTCGAAGTTGATTTGATTTTTTATCTGTCATTTGTTGCAGGTTATGGATGAATATGATGAGCAATCAGAGGTTGCTGAACGCCTTCGCATTAAGGTTGATACCTTGTTTTTATATTCTGCATTATTATTACACAGCTTTCAGTTTTAATCTGTGTTTCAGTTGAGTTCACAGAGTGGTACTATTTCGAAACAGCTTATGGATACTGGTTACCCTTCTTACTGTTGTAGTCACTAGTCAGTCTATCCTTGTGTCTCCCTTGTAGTTTCATATAGTTTTGGCTAACTGAATCTTAATTGATTACTTGATGAGAATTAGGATGCTGTCACCTTTTTTCCGCTGATATTGCAACTTATTGGAACTAGTCTGAACTAATTGCAGCTTATTTTTTAAGTTATAAGAACTTATTGGAAGTTATTTAAACTTGGCTAAACATATTAAACATGAAATTGTCTCTTTTTGAGGTGGAGAGAACACACCCTTATCTGTGTCACTATCCGGATTATACCAAACTTCATGACCTGAACTGAAGTCAGGCTAACTCAAAATATTAGACTCCCAAGTATGACTTGAACTAACCCATAATCGAACCCTATGATACATCACCCGAATCTGAACTCACTGAATTGACTCGATTCAAAGAACATGTCTTCCCCGTTGAGTTTCAATTATCGTTGGTTAGATTTGCATTGGCACACTTGTATTTCACCATATGCTTATTGATCAGTAATGTAATGGCATCTTGCCTTTAACTTACTAGTGTACATAATCTACTACTTCAAACAATCTGGAATTGATGACCATTGAACGGTTCTTTGTATATGCAGACAGTGCCGCTCTTCCACTTCTACAAAAATGGGACTTTGCTTGAAGCGTTTCCCACCAGAGACAAAGAGAGGATCACAGAGGCAATCTACAAGTACATGGCATATCCTGCACCTCAAGAGAGTACAAACTAGTTTCTTCAATCTATACACATCATTGGTTGAATAACTTCACAAATACTCATTGTTGGGCCTTATATTGTGATACATAAGCCTGGGGAATCAACTTGTAACTCAGATATAGTATGTACTCCCCTTGTCCCTTCTCTTAAGGAATTATATAGACTTATTACAATAATTATATTGCCGAAGTTCGTATCACATCTTGAAACATTTCATTAGGCATGACAATTCAATCCAAATCTTGTCGGAGTCCACCCCGATCCAAATAATATAATCAAATCGGAATCTAAGGGAAATGAAGGTGTGATCCTTATTCTGTAGGAAGATGGACCTTATATAAGATGATACATCTAACCCGGATTTGATTACGATTGTCACTCCATCAATTGATATTGAATATTATTGCTTTCTAAAAACTCTAATTCCTGTGCTCACAAGTGAAAATAATTCGGATCTAAGTTCGACCCAATCTCATGAGAAGTCATGTTTAACAGGAAGAGTTTCAGTTACGACCTCCAATGTAATCCTTGAATCCTCCCTTTCAGTAGAGGAATTATTGAGACTAAATTGGATAGAACTTAAATTCTTGTTACAGTTACAGTTAGGGTCTATATCATTGACGATTTGAACTGTCTCACTTATGCTAATAAAGTGCAAATGTTATTTTAAAGATATAGTTGCCTATTCTTTTTTAAGAATGAAAAGTAATGGGAGAACGAAACTATATGAACCGACATTCAAGTTTTTAACAATAACAACAACTTATCCCCAAAACAATTTACTGGTATAGTCCATATAGTCCGTATTTAATAGGGCATAGTCCGTATATTAAGTGCATCGAATACCCCTTTATACCCATCTCATTCAATCTCTATGCTTGGGGGTAGGAATTGAACCCTAGTCCATACTGGAGAAGATGAGAATGCTCACTGCTTGAGCCACCTTCAATTCCTAGACAATTTACAAACTTCATGGACTATAAACTAATAAATACGGGCGGTATCTAACAACACGTAAAGGAAATCTGCAAAACTTACAATCAAGTTTAACCATACTAATCTAATCAATAATCATGCAAGTTTCTAATTATGATCAACCAGAAAAACGAAACCCAAGATGGAATTGTTACACGCCAGCCCAACCAGATATAGTTGTGAACTAATTTCATGTTGCCTGTCTTTCTTCCATGCACTTTCATGTCAAACTGTCCAGTTGATAAGAAAAAAGCAAACTGAAGGACTCTGATGGGCTGTAAGGCCCACTGCAAGAAGCTACCCAACAAGAATACATAGAAATCTCCAGCCCACATGTAAAATCACCTGACAAACCAAGGGCCACTAACCTCGTTTACTACTCCTAATTAAAGTCCTAATGATACAAATTTAGAAAGAAACTGACTAGTCGATTACATAGTACATTGTAGAATGTAGATATCTAATTTTGGTACAACTAATAAAAGGGAAAACCTTTTTCTATAGAAAATAATAATAGGAAAATTTGCACAAAACCACCTTAAGTTTGCCAATATTTGTAAACTCCTACCTTTATGTTTTTTTATCAGTTACCACCTTAAGTTTACAAACGTTTATAAACACCCACCATTTCACGGAAGTTGCCTAACACGTTTGCTTGTGGGCCCCACTTCAGTTATAACCTTTCATTTTCCCTCCAAACAATTCACTTTCCTTCCCCTGCCTATATATGTTTTGTTTCCCTCCATCCAAACTCATCTTGCCCCCTCATTTTTTCATCTCTGCCACCGTTGAAGATCTCCAAAGGTTTGAAAGTTTCAAATGTTTCTGGAAATTTCAGTATATGGGTGGTTCCAGTTTAAAATTCAGTAACTATAATTTGAGATGAGTTTCGATTTTGATTTTGATTTCACTTTGTACAGTGTAATCGAATTTACTAGTTCATAGCAAATTGGTTTAGTAAGATTTTGGACTTCCTCTGTTTCGCTTTCCTTTCTCTCTAGGAATACCATTGGAGCAGTATATGGATGGCTAGGAATACCATCCTGAGTACCCAGTACACCATATACAGTCATACAGATTGTTACAAGCAGTTCAACCAAGAATTTTCTCAAGAGACAAAAAGACCTGTTTTTGCTACAATCATGACATTGCTGTAATTTACAATATGTAATGTTTTTTCCTAAAACAATGGTCTACCAAGGCAAACTACATGAGCTCAGTTTGGAACATGTAAAAAATGGCTCAAAATTCTACAACACAATAGTATTAAATTTTACAATCAATTCTTCAGCTTGTCATTCCTAAATCCTATGTTGAAAGTCTGCATCTCAATTTCCAACCTTGGCAACCCTTCTCTGCTCAATTTGGCCAGTCACTAATTTCATAGGAAGCAAAAAGAAGATCAAAGCAAGATCACATATAGCCAAATGCACTAACCTGCAGTGCTTTCTGCAGATACAACTCCCAATTCGTTTTTGGCTGTTGATAAATAATAAGCCCTTGCATCCCCCAAGGATAGCGAAGTAGCTGTGTCAAGAAAGATACTTGTATAGTTGTCTAAATAAGGTGCAAAGAGTAGTAGTGAGTACAGACTACAAAGATTATGAGACTTAATACTGCCAAAGGTTAGAGCATTAGCAGAACAATTCCATCATTCTCGAGAAAGCTTTCACAAGCTTTTATGAGACTTAATACTGATGCTGAGGGAAGTTCTTACAGCAGCTTCAATGCGTTATGGGACCCACAGATTTACCCAGAATTGAAGAGAGATGAATGAGTAGAGAGACTGAGAGAGAATGGAAAGAAAAAAAAAGGAGAATTGAATGTTAATATGAGGAACACGATAGGTAGAGAGAGATGCAGGGGAAGGTAAGTGAAACCTTTGGAGGGAAAACCAAAGGTTATAACTGAAGTGGGGCCCACAACAAACGATGTTAGACAAAATCCGTGAAATGGTGGGAATTTATAAACGTTTACAAAACTTAAGGTGGTAACTTATAAAAAAAATATAAAGGTGGGAGTTTACAAAAATGTGCAAACTTAAGGTGGTTCTGTGCAAATTTTCCATAATAATATGATATTTGATGATACTATTATCTCTATAATCTTGTTTTGCTGTGGTTCTATATGTGGAACTAAAGATGGAGTTGCTCTCCAATCTCCAATCCATGCTTCTATTTTTACGGATTTATTCGGACATTAACTTAATTTGAAGTTAACCTAATTTGCAAAATAATCTGCTGATCCAAGGCCCGATCATGCACCACAACTCTTGCACCCTTCTAACCTTCCTCTTGTTTTGTGTTGCTATTGTAGTCGTCATTTCAACTGTTTGAACACAAACATGTATATTGTTATAAACTGTCCACGACCAAATATATATATGCACAACAACCCAAGAACTAAATTACATTAGATCATTAACAATACGATTAATACTAAATATTACAAGTAATATTTGAAATATATAAAATAATTCTAGAAAATTACTTGCCTTGATATTTTTAGCCGTGGAAGAGTACATGAACAAGGAAGTTAAATTAGAAATAGTCTTCTTTTGAAACGACTCATTTTCCATACATATAAGAGGATTGAGTTATAAGAGGGAGGAGAAAGATAGAGATTGGATTGACCAACTATTTCTTTCTCCTACCACTCCTAACTCATTTTTAGGACCATTTTATGTATCGAATAAGAGTCAATTTTAGACATTTATATAATAGATGAAAAATGATATTCAAAAAAAGAAAAAAAAGCATCAAAAGAAGAAAATGTTCACAAAAAGATTTGTGGGAAATACTATAAAAAAAAAATCTTGGATGTCAAATAATTCTTGTTCGATTTGATCTAGGAGGAATATGTTTGGATATAAACTCATACTCCACAAAGGTATTGACAAATATGGCAACAGTCTTTCAAAGAAATGACAACATCTTTACACCATTATTTAATGTTCCCAATAACTTTCATTATTTCCTTTTTCTATTTAGAGTTTAAACAACCAAAGTTAGAGATACCTGGGAAGATTCCTTAAATGCAAATATGACATTACCATAACATTCTTACAACATACCGAATTTATTCATTAAAGTTGGCTAACTAACAATTCAACTTCTTTTAACTCATTCTGGCGACATCCTATAGCTAGCTACTTTAATTTCTTTCTCCCCCTCCATAAGTTGCAATTTTTATGAAATAGTGCTGTACGTTCCCTAGACCTGGCAACCTAAGCAAGACTCAAGTTATCTTACTCTTCATTGCATTTTCTTCATTGCATCTTACAAGAAGAGGATGGGGTCGTTAGCCATCATTGATTCGCCGTTGACGTATCCGAAAGCACGACGGGATGAATCTGTTCTTGATCACTACCATGGCTTTCCTGTTTCTGATCCTTATAGATGGTACATACTTCCTCACTTCTTTAATAATCACTACATATTAAGTTTCACGCCTTCCAACATACTACTTTGAATGTTAGAAACTCTAAATATGCTTAAGTAAAAATTGTAAAAAGATGATTTTAATTAAGTATATATCGAGACGAATCTAACAAGATCCTATGTGCCCATATTTGTCTTTGTGCATTAATCTTCATAGTTGATTAAAGGGAAATGTATGAATATCAAATAGTGTAAAAAGCAGAAATGTAGTGGTTAAAAAAGAACGGAGGTAGTATTTCTTATAAATAGTCACTACTGAAATTGATGTATAGTTTAATACCAAAACTCGCCTTAGACGGTCTTTATATAAGCATAGGGATAAACCGCATACAAACTTAATAAGTTAAAATTGTCATGTTTTAACTTAAAAGTACAAGGTTCAAGAATTTTATTATCTTACTATTTGAATTAAAACTTTACTTAGGAAGATTGTAAGTTAAATCTTTAATTTTACCATAATATATCCATAAGTATATTAATCGATTGTCCATTCCAAAACTTATTATATATTTAGCATTATTGTAACATGATGTATTGGTGATAGGAATTGGGGTCGACTTAAGTGGTAAGTCTTCCCATCTTTTCTACCGTGTTCCAGGGTTCAAGTTCTACCCTAAGGCCCAAACATTTGCTTGGGAGGTCGGGGTTGGGGTGGGGAGAGCTTGGCATCTAATTGGCCTTTAAATAGGGTCCCATGTAAGGACAATCCAGATTATTTTCTTACTATCATAATATAATCTCATAATTAAAGTAATGAGACCAAATATATAAAACCAAAAAGGTGATACGAAGTGTATTTTCCATGTTTCGTGCCATTAGTGCTTCTCTAGCTACAACTATTTTCTTATATTATGTCGAGCATTCACTGTACACCTTACCTTCTCACATTTTCTTATATCATGTGCTTGATTTAATAATTTTATGAAGGTTGGAAGATCCGGATTCGGAAGAGACAAAAGAATATGTGAAGAGTCAAGTGGAAGTGACAGAATGTTTGTTGACAACTTGTGAAACAAGGGAGAAGATGAAGGAGAGGTTGAATAAAGTTTTTGAATTTGAAAGGTTTCAAGTGCCTTTTAAACGGGGTGGGGACAAATACTTCTACTTCCACAATAAAGGCCTTCAGCCACAAAATGTGCTCTATCTTCAGGTTTCTCCTGCTTAATTACCCTTCAATTGCTAGAACTGTAAATATAGAGTTGATCAAGCTGCCCCGTTTGTAGGGCTTACTCGACTCGACTTTGACCCAACCTTTTTTTCTTTTTTCTTTAGATTATAGCTCAAAACCTCGCTTTGTTTGTCTTAGAGATTGTCCCGAGCCGATGTCTTTGGTCTATATGACCTATATTTTTGCCAAAAAGTGATAATGTATTTACTTAATTAAAGTTATTTTTGGTGAAATTGAGTATTACAAGTTGAGGAGAACGTAACTTAAATATATTTCTTATTTTAAACTCTTTTTGTCATCAAGGCCTTGTACCACTTCCAAGCAAGGTAATATATGGTCATGATCCTTAAATATAGAAAACACGTATTTTAGAATTTTTTAGGGATAGAGATTTCATACTGAAGATGTTGGCAAGAGACTTTTTTTAGAAAATTATTGTTGAAAGAGCGGGACAAAAAGACGGATCATATCAAATCGGAATTTTGACCAAAAGGAGAAAAGAAGGCCCCAAGTAGGGCCTTGGGGATGTATTTTGCCAAACCAGACCGAGCTTTTTATTAGAGTTATTGTTAGAGTATATAATATGTAAATATTTTATGCTGATTTAGTTTCCGTATATGTACTCTGATTATATATTGTGAAGTAATACAACGTGCCTCCTCACGGAGATTATCATACTCTTTCATGGTAATCACTAATCAGAGCCTAAACCCTAGCCACCAAAATTCTCTCTCTCTCCCCTTCACGTTTTTTTTTTCTCTTCTTCCCTGACATCTTCATGCTCCTCTAATGGCTGCCGAGAACAAGACGAGTGCTCCTGCTACCTCCTTCCATCCCGCCTTCCACGTATCTTACCAAAAGGCCATCCCTATCACTCTCACAATGGAAAGCCACAATACAATGCGTGGGCAACACTTTTCCGCAATACCGCTCGTGCTTACAATGTTCTTAACCACATAGACACGTCTGTCACTCGACCTACTGACGTGGATGACGAACTTTGGCTTCGTCTTGATTCCGTTGTTCTACAATGGCTTTATGGCACAATTACAGAGGACCTTATCTATGCTATCCTTGACAAAAAAGGCTACGACTATGGTGGCTTGGGGAAAATTAGGTGACCTTTTCCAAGATAACAAGGGTACTCGCATTGTCCATCTCGAAAACCAATTCGGGAATATCAAGTTGCACGACTACACCTCTTCGTCTGCATTTTGTCAAGCGCTCAAATCCATCGCCGACCAATTGACCAGTCTCGACCATCCTGTCTCGGACGAGCGTCTTGTTCTTCAATTGGTTGCGGGCTTGACTGACGAATTTGACACGGTGGCGACCTTCATTCAACAATCACAGCCGTTGCCGACGTTTCAGAATGCTCGCTCAATGGTAGCTCTTGAAGAAACCCGCCAGAATTCTGCCCGTAAAACAGGGGGTTCTTCCTCCAATTCTGTGCTCGTCGCCACCGAGACAGACCCCTCCGACGACCAGTCGACGCCGCCCATACAGCAGCAGTTTTCCGGTCACCGTGGTGGTGGTCGCCACGGCAGCAAAAATCAGCGGGGACGGGGCAAACAGCAGCGTGGCAGCCGTGGGGGTTCTTCCTCACCATCTGGTATCAGCAACCCCTCCTCTTATTTTCCCTCTTATGGTTTTAATCCTTATTTTAACCCATATGCAAGCTGGCAGCCTTATTGGGCCTATCCCCCATGCTCATACCCCACCCGTCCCCCTTCTTATTCTGGTAACAGGCAAGCTGGCCTCTTGGGCCCAGCTCCTCCTCATTCTGCCGCCAGCTCACAGCCCACTCAGCAGGCCTATGTGTTGCCCCAAGCTGCCCAATCTACTCCGACAGAGCTCCCCCAAATGTTTCAGGCCATGTCGCTTCAACCACCGGATGACAATTGGTACTTTGATACGGGTGCTTCGACCCACCTCATGAATGATCTAGGTATTTTATCTAATGTTTTTAATTGGCGTTCATTAAATTCTCACATTATGGTTGGTGATGGTAATTTAATTCCAGTTAAAGGTTCTGTTTCGCCTACTCTCCCCTCCCCCCCCCCCCCACACACACACCCCTCCCTAACCCTTCACAATATCCAATATGCTCCTAAAATTGTCAAAAATCTCATTTCTGTCCGTCGTTTTACTAGCGACAATCATGTTTATGTCGAATTTGATCCTTTTGGTTTCACTGTGAAGGATTTGAGGACGGGGACAACACTGACGAGGTGCAATAGTTCTGGGGACTTATATCCACTCTCTCCATCACCAAACTCCACGCATTCTTCCTTTGCCGCTATCTCTCCTTCCACTTGGCACAACCGTCTTGATCATCCCGGCGCAGCCGTCCTAGATTTTCTTAGAGTTAAAAAATGCATTACTTGTAATAAAGCATCCCTCTCCCTCTTTGTCATGCTTGTCAATTAGGAAAACATTGTCGCTTACCTTTTTCCCCTTCAAATAAAGTTACTTTTGCTCCTTTTTCTATCATTCATACTGATTTATGGACTTCTCCTATTATTAGTCCAAGTGGTTATCGTTATTATTTGCTTTGTATGGATGATTTTTCTCACTACCTATGGGTGTATCCTCTCAAATCTAAGTCTCATGTCTTCTCTACCTTTCTCTCTCTTCTTACTCACATTAAAAATCAATTCAATTCCACTATTAAAACTATACAATGCGACAATGGCACTGAATACGTAAAACATGAATTCAAAACCTTTTGTGACTCCAATGGCATTGTTTTTCGCCATTCGTGCCCCTACACTTCTTCTCAAAACGGCAAAGCCGAACGGATGATACGCACCACTAACGATATCGTTCGTACACTCCTTTTCCACGCTTCCCTCCCATCCTCCTTTTGGCTGGAAGCTCTCCACATGGCCACATACCTCCTCAACATTCGTCCCACCAAAACTCTCCATTTTCTCACTCCTCTTCATCGCCTCTATAATCGCGTCCCCTCCTACTCCCATTTGCGCACCTTCGGCTGCTTATGCTACCCAAATATAAGCGCCACCATGCCCCACAAACTTAGTTCACGTTCCCTTCCTTGTGTCTTCCTTGGCTACCCCCCAAACCATCGTGGGTATCGTTGTCTCGACCTCTCCACTCGTAAAATCATCATTTCCCGTCATGTCACCTTCGACGAAACTCACTTTCCATTCTCAACTCTTCATTCCCCCTCTCTCCTTGACTATGAGTTTCTCTCGTCGGTCCCGCTCCCGTCCTCGTCCTCCTCTCCACGTCCCTCCCTCACCCCTCCTACACTTCCTGCCTCCTCTCCGTCTAATCCAGCTTACCAACATGAGCCCACTCCCCCTCTATTCCCCCTCCCACATGATCCGCTGCCCATCCCCCTAGCCCAGGCCCAAACGCCACCTGCCCACCCCGCCACTCCCCCTAGCCCAGGCCCACCTCCCTCCCCTCATAGCCCACATCCAACCCCACATCATACCCCAGCCCTGCCAACACCCACTACCCCACTGCCCACCCGCAATACCCAGCCCAGCCCTCATCCCATCACTCGCCGTAACCCAGCCCACCACGCCAGCCCAGCCCAAACCCGTGCCAAAAATGGCATCTTCAAGCCCAACCCCTACAAAGGTCACCGTTTCTTCGCCACCCTTACCCCACCATCCCTTTCCCCTACTCCTCGATCCCACCTACAGGCCTTGCAGGACCCTAATTGGAAAGCTGCCATGTGTGATGAATTTAATGCGTTAATTAAAAATAGCACTTGGTCACTTGTTCAACGCCCTCAAGGTGCTAATGTCATTTGGTGCATGTGGCACAAGTTCCGCTCTGATGGTTCTCTTGAGCGCTATAAGGCGCGTTTGGTAGTAAATGGTAAAAATCAGGAGGTTGGTGTTGATTGTGATGAGACATTTAGCCCAGTGGACCGGCCTAACACTATTCGTACTGTACTTAGTCTTGCTGTATCACGTAAATGGTCTATTCACCAATTGGATGTCAAAAATGCTTTCTTATATGGTAACTTGCCGGAAACTGTCTATATGTTTCAACCTCCAGGTTTTCAGGATTCTTAGCATCCAAAGCATGTCTGTCTTCTACAGAAATCTCTTTATGGGCTCAAACAGGCCCCTCGAGCTTGGTATCAACGCTTTGCCACCTATATTTTGTCTCGCGGGTTTGTTAGCAGTAAATGTGATCCTTTCTTGTTCATTTATCGCAAAGGGAAGGACATGGCTTATCTTTTGCTCTATGTGGATGATATCATTCTGGTCACCTCTTCGGACACCCTGCGCTCCTCCATCATCTCTTTGCTGCGGTCCGAATTTGCTATGACCGACCTCGGTCCTCTCTCCTATTTCCTTGGCATCTCCGTCAAGCGTACATCATCTAGTATGTTCCTCTCCCAGAGGAAATATGCGGAGGAGATTGTGGCACGTGCTAATATGACCTCTTGTAAACCGTGTGCCACCCCAGTTGACACTAAAGCCAAGCTCAGCGCCACCAGCGGTCCTCCAGTCAAGGATCCCACTCTCTATCGGCAACTTGCAGGTGCTCTCCAGTATCTCACCTTCACTCGCCCTGACATCTCCTATGCTATCCAGCAGATCTTCCTCTTTATGCATGACCCGCGTGAACATCATTTCCATGCCCTCAAGCGTATCATTCAATACCTGCAGGGTACTCTAGAGTATGGCATGCACTATACATCCTCTCCTCCATCCGGACTTGTCTCGTATACCGATGCCGACTGGGGCGGGTGTCCAGACACTCGTCGCTCTACTTCAGGCTGTGTTTTCCTAGGAGACAACCTCATCTCTTGGTCCTCCAAGCGTCAGGCTACTCTCTCCCGCTTTAGTGCCGAAGCAGAGTACCGTGGTGCTGCTAATGTCGTCGCTCAATCATGTTGGCTACGCAACTTGCTACTTGAGCTACATTGCCCCATTGCGAAGGCCACTGTGGTCTACTGTGATAACATCAGCGCCGTCTACATGTCTCATAACCCTGTTCAGCATCAGCGCACTAAGCATGTCGAGATGGATATTCATTTTGTTCGTGAAAAGGTTGCCCTTGGTCACGTTCGTGTCTTACATGTACCATCCGCCTATCAGTATGCTGACATCTTCACAAAAGGACTCCCTCGTCCTTTGTTTCTTGAGTTTCGCTCCAGTTTGAGCGTCCGACCTTTCCGGGGGTGTGTTAGAGTATAATATGTAAATATTTTATGCTGATTTAGTTTCCGTATATATCTCTTGTAAACCCTAATGTACTCTGACTATATATTGTAAAGTAATACAACGTGCCTCCTCACGGAGATTATCATACTCTTTCAGTTATAGTAGGTGTAGTATATTAGAGTCATAACTTGAAACTATACTCGTTTCCTTGTTAATCTACAACTCTAATATACTACACTTACCATATAACTCTAATACTTTTGGAATGTCAGACCTTTTCTAATGAACTCTATAATATAAAGTACGAACTCATTGTATTTTCATCTTATTTCGTTAAAATGTGTCATGACCAATCAACAGAATACTTTGGAAGGTGAACCAAGAGTGGTGTTGGATCCAAATGAACTTAGCAAGGATGGAACAGTGTCCCTACACATTTGTGCTGTGAGTGAGGATGCTCAATATTTGGCATACGGCCTAAGCTCTAGCGGAAGTGATTGGGTTACCATCAAAGTCATGACTATTGCAGACTGCTCTCCCCTGCCTGATACGTTAAAATGGGTCAGCATTTATCTAGTCTTCTCTCTTTACCTTATGTAAAATACATTAAGGAAGTGTAAGTTTAAGTAGCAATAAGTAGTTAGTGGGAATTCACCTTGTAACCGGTAGGTCACAAGGTCGAATCCTCCCAACTTATAGTGCTTGTAGATAGGGATTCCCCTTACCATTCCCTCGTACTTCCATGTATCTTTTCCGAAAATGCTAGACCTAGACACCGCGTAAATTAAGGTTTGGACAGAGTCTTTCTCCTTGCTAATAAAAGTTCAAGTAAGCTTTAAAAGAAGGAATTGAGTTTTCTTAATCACCAACTTTTTGGTACTAATTTGCATAAATCAATCTTAAAACAGCAAAACTAGTTCTAATTTCACATTAAAGAAAAGGTTTAGACATATAAATTACTTTCGGTAAGTTCAAATAAGACAACAAGTTAAGATGATACGTGTTACCAATTCAGATTAGGTCTATAAAGTTCACATAAGTGAAAATAAAGTAAAAGTATGAAGCTTTTTAGATACGGTTAAAATGTTTGAAGTAAAAAAGTTACTCATGATAATAGGTACTATTATATTCAAGTTATTTCAATGATTTTACTGCCTAAACCTTACCATGTTTTCCCTCATGTTACTATTGGCAGGTCAAGTTCAGTGATGTTGCTTGGACTCATGACAATAAAGGTTTCTTTTACAGCCGCTATCCTTGCCCCAAGTAAGCTTTTTAATCCATGAATAAACTTGTTATTTTGTGAATGTAAGTGTCAATAAAATTAAGTTGAGCTCAGCATACTATATTCAATCAAACAAAAATAGTTTAGGAAGATTAATGAGATAAGATCTGACATAGGTATTTTGTAGGAAAAGACTCAATAGAGTCTAAAAACACCTAGTATGTAACCTCTGATTGTTCATTGAGACCAACTTATTTCATTTCCGGCAATAAAGTCAACTTTGAAGGTTGACTTTTAAAGTACCTTCTACTTTCCCTAATAAACTTCTTCATTCTTAGTAGCTTCCTCCTAAAAGCCCCTTTCTCTCTTAACCTCATTCTTCTCAATCCACATTTGTCGGATATCATAAGTTAGACAAAAAAAAGATTTTACTAGCTATATTCGTAGAAAGATTTAATTTAAGTTTAGCAAAAATAAGTTGAGGAAAACATAGAAATTTATATCATAAGTGAACTATAGTCCTGTTTTATAACTATTATTAATATTTTCTGCAGAAGAGATACAACAGATTATGGGACTGAAACAAATATAAATCTAAATCATGAACTATACTACCATATTCTTGGTAAGGATCAATCTGAAGATATTCTATGCTGGAAGGATCCTCAACATCCAAGATACAGATTTTACCCTCGCTTAACCGATGATGGAAAGGTTATTTTCTTACGTGAACTTATTTGAATTGAACTTATTAGATCTGATTGTACCTGATCACCTTGATTTCCGCTTGTTTTCACAACTTATTAGACCTGATCACCCCTTATTGTACCTAAAACTTTTTTTAAGGTGAAGATAACACACCAAGCAACCTTTTGCAACTAACATACTTGTGAATCAGCAAATTGATCAGGACAATCAGCTTTAATCAGTAAAAATACATTTCAGTTATATAAAATAAAATCAGTTTGATTGAGTAGAAATCGCGTTGAAGAAAACAAGGCCTAACTATACACAGCCTTTTCTTGCTTAGGAATGGAGGTTTCACCTTCCTGTCTTGAATCTTATGTTAGTTTTATTGAATTTTTGCAGTATCTTCTACTACATATAGAGAATAACTGTGAAGAAGTGAACAAATTCTACTATTTGAATCTTTCTTCTTTACCTAATGACGGCCTTACAAGTGCCCAAGATTCGAATGGCTTGCTTCCTTTCACAAAACTCGTCGATGAATTGGATGCACTCTATCATTATGTTGCTAATGATGATACCATATTTACCTTCCAAACAAACAAGAATGCTCCAAGATGTAAACTAGTACGCGTTGATCTAAATGAATCGACTCTTTGGACTGATGTTCTTCCAGAATCCGAAAATGATGTACTTGTAACAGCTGAGGTTGCTCATAAAAACAAACTTATTGTATGCTACTTGAAAGATGTGAAGCATTTAATCGAGATCAGAGACCTTCAGACTGGGGATTTCTTGTATCGATTACCTATCGATATTGGCACTGTTAGAATTAGTGCTAGGCGCAAAGATAGCATCGCTTTTGTATCATTTACTAGCTTTCTTACATTCAATATAACATACCAGTGTGACTTAGCAGCCCAAGTTCCAGAAATGAAGATTTTCCGAGAAATTTCAGTTCCAGATTTTGATCGTTCTGATTTTAAGATTGATCAGGTAACTTAAAAGTGCTTGCAACTTGCACTCTCTATTGAGAAATTTCTCTATGCCATCGATTGTTGGACTTTATGGTGCATTTGCATATTGTTTAGAGCATTTTTGCATGTTTTTATTTCTTTTTGTTACTTGTGTTTGTTGTAACAATATTCTCATGGATTATTTGATGTTTCCTGGGATGGCTCGGGCTAGATGCATTTTGGCTTGATTTAGAGCTACACTTTGTTTCCATGGTTTGCATCTATTAAAAAGGAAAGGAATTGTTGATTATGTGATTAGTCTCTATGATGTAATTTCACTTAGGGTTTAAAAGATTTCATGCTAACGTACATAAAAAGTAGTTTCTCTTTTAATTTCATGTCTTGATGAAAGTCCTGTTAATGCAACTTTATAACTGTTTTCCAGGTTTTTGTGCAGAGTAAAGATGGTACTATGATACCAATGTTCATAGTAGCCAAAAGGGATATTGTTTTGGATAAATCAAACCCATGTTTACTATACGTGTATGGTGGATTTAACATTAGTCTAACACCAAGTTTTAGTGTCATTCGAACCATTCTTCTGAAACACTTGGGTGCCATCTTCTGCCTTGCCAACATTCGTGGTGGCGGAGAGTATGGTGAAGAGTGGCATAAAGCTGGCACTTTGGAAAGAAAACAGAACTGCTTTGATGATTTCATCGCTGCTGCTGAGTTTCTTGTCTCGAAGGGTTATACACAGCCTTCGAAGTTGTGTATTGAAGGTAGAAGCAATGGTGGCCTTCTAATTGGTGCTTGCATTAATCAGGTGCTCAATTTTCTTACCTAATTGTCTATTTGTTTGCTCTCTATGGCATCATATATGCAAAATTTTCAAGTTTTAACCAGCTTTCCATGTGAATGTGACAGAGGCCAGATCTTTTTGGTTGTGCCTTGGCTCATGTCGGTGTCATGGACATGCTTCGCTTTCACAAATTTACGATTGGTTAGTTGCTGTAAATTAACCATGCTTAGGAAATTAATACACTTGCTATCTTTTTATGTGTTTATGCTGATCAAAATCTTATCAGGTCATGCTTGGGCGTCAGATTTCGGTTGTTCAGATAAAGAGGAAGATTTTCATTCGCTAATAAAGTGAGTAACTGACTATGTTGATTGTAGAGTTAATAAGTAGTCAAGTAGCTAGCTAGCAACACATTGACTCAAGATGCTAGAATGTAAGCTCAATCAAGTTGAAAATCAGGTTGCCAAACAAAACTTAAGGGAAAATGTACTTTTTCTAAACTCTATTCAAACGATTATGCTTTTACTTTAATAGAGTTGAATTATGCTTCAAAGCTCATTTCAATTAATCAAATTGATTTTAATATAACTTTTACTTTTATTTGTCTATTGAAGAAATAGGGTCTCATTTTTTTTTTCTTTAACTGATAGAACTACTTGAGACCATTATAATTAAAACGATTATGTTCCAGGTACTCACCACTCCATAATGTTGTAAGGCCATGGGAAAATTCTGCTGGCCGATTTATACATTATCCGGCAACCATGCTACTGACGGCTGATCATGATGACCGTGTTGTGCCATTGCACTCACTTAAGTTGTTAGCAGTAAGTATTCTTATTTGCAGGGAGCTTTCTAACCCAAACCTGGGATTAAAATAAACTTTCCATAGTCATATTTTTCTAATGTGATTACCTGGATATTAGTATGCAGTTTCATTTGCAGTAATCGTTCAGATTGGATGCGATGCATTAGTGTTGCTATGATTGCACCTCCTGAGCTTGTTCTGTACTGACTGATATTGATTATGCAGACTATGCAATATACACTTTGCACGAGCTTGACAAAGAGTCCGCAACTTAATCCGATAGTTGGGCGGATTGAATGTAAGGCTGGTCATGGATGTGGACGTCCAATACACAAAGAGGTAAGCATCAATTCTCTTCTTTAAAAATATGAAAAACATTGATAAAAAATATTATCTGATATATAACGATTGAAGTTACAGATTTTAGGATTTTGAAGATGTATTTATGTCCACTCCAATAGTATAAAACTAATTTTGGAGATTGAATATGATTTTCATCTCCTATGATGTTTGAAATTCCCCTAGGGGTTATATTATCTATTTCCAATATTTTGGAAGATCACTTTTTTCAAAATTTATGGCATGTTTTGCTTGAGAGTAATGCATTAGGGGATAATGAAGTATAGATTAAGGATATGTCTGAATAAGGGTAATGCATTAAAGAGGTACATAATAGAGACAAAATGAATAAAAATAGGTCAAAGTAGAAGAGAGGTTGTACATAATATAAGAAGAGAGATAGAAGGAGTGACTATGTCTTGGCCTCATTTAAGGGGGTAATACATTATCCTCAGAGGTTGATGGGAACTATTATTCCAAAAATGAAGGTGTATTTCCCCTCTCATACAACCAATACTTCTTTCATCTCATGTATCACAACCTTCATCAACTTTCATTTTTTTTCCTTCTATCTCTTTTGACACAAAACCCCAAATCAAGTATGTATTCATTCTTTTCACCTCAAAAAATAAAAATTCTAATTTTAGTGTCATAAGACTTGCCCTAATTGAAGTTTAGTGCCCTAATATATTCAATTTTCATATTTAGTGCCTTGAGGTTACAAAATAATCCAACTTTAAAACAATGAAACTGTTAGAAGTTCAGTTCCATTAATTTCAGTTCTTCTGTTTTTGTCACAAAAGCCCAGATGGGATACCATCCTAAAACCTATTGACGATAGGTGAAGTAGTCTATTAGACATATATGTGAATCATCCTCCCCCTCCTTCTTCAATGTGAGATCACAAGTGGTTATTTTTCTTGACAACCTTCGTTATGTTCTTGTAGATTGACGAAGCTGCTGATAGGTATAGTTTCATGGCTAAGATGGTGGATGCTGCATGGAAGAATTAGTGCTTGCTTCACTACATGTAACTCAATTAGGTCTCACAATTGTGTATTAGTGTATATATATATGTTTTTCTTAATCCCATTTTTTTTACGGGAATGTTCAGTTTACTTTTTATCCATTAAAATCAAATCTTGAGTTACAAAAGGAGCAATATCCATAGGAGTTTCTCCAATCCATACTTGAGCATCATCGTATTTAGAACTAAGTTTAGGTAAACCATGAGCTACATAATTCCCTTCTCTTCTAACATGTGAGAAGTTAATAGAATCAAACTTTCCCGCAAGAGCTAAAATCTCACTAACAATCATTCCAAAGCTCGTCTTTTCCTGCTTTCATTTTTGCAAATGGTGAAATAACTTCATATATAAGTCTCTAGTATCACTGATTTGAGGTCCCTCAAATCGGTGATACTAGGGACTGATATGAATATAGTATTTTTATCGTTTACACTTTATTTGGATAGGATAGAAAGAGGAAAAGGAAGGGGAGGGAGAGAATGGGAAGAAAATTGTATGTTTCATTTTTCCTCTAAATCTTTTTAATTTTGAGCGATTAAGATTATTAAAGAAGGAGGAAAAATGGTCCCTCCCTCCCCTTCCCTCCCCCAAAATATTTCCCAAAGAAAAATTGCCCCCCTTCCTTTCTCTTCCCTCTCTTTCCTTCCATTTTCTTCTATCCAAACAATTTGTTAAAGCTATTTCCTTGTAAATAATGACGGGAAAAGGGTGACCAAACTTCAATTCTTTAAGTTTTTTGTTTCAATATTTGTAACTTGTAAGTCAAATACGAAAAAGGAATGCCCATCTACCACTGCCCTAGTTAAACTTTATTTTATGACCTTGAATTCATGAAACCAACCTTTATAACTAGGTCAACCTATGATTGTTTGTCATAGTTACTTACTTTCATTTGAGGAGAAAATGTTAGTGTGAACATAGATTTTGTGTCACTATATTAAGAGCAATACTACATAGTATAAAGAATGTGGATGAGAAATGCATAACTAGATTTGGACAAAACAAACCTATCTTGTATCACTTGATTCAAGACCTGATCTGAAGTAGACCTCGTTTTTGGACAATTTTTAATATGAACATAAAATTTTAATATCACCTTATCAAGAGAAATAATGCAGAGAATAAATGGATGTGAACGGAAAATGCAAAATTATATCTGGAACTAGGAAAAATGAGTGGTTTCGAAAGACACGATCTGAGACCCGACTATAATTTGGTAGACCACCAATGTGATTGTTTGGTTTGCTAGACCAAGCAAGTAGGCAAAAAAAGACTTGCTACATCACCTAGGAACAGTGACAATCAGTCTCTGTTTTGTTTCATCTATTATAGCTAACTTTAATTAACAACTAAATTGATATTATGATAGTCTTAAATCTCTGTTTTGTACACGTTGCAACTAGATGATTGTTGTTCTTTTTCATTTTTCATTTCTCTAGACGATTTTATTAGTATGGCATACTTGCGTAGCAATCCATAATTTACATAGCCTAACTTCTTCATCATGGAATCAACCACAATTATTGAAATCATATCGATATCATAATCATGTGTAATTTGTAACCTTTCACCTTCATTTCTCGTAGCAAAATCAATTTTAAACTTACCTTCATAATTTATATTTATGCTCATTAAGGTAGTTTTAGCAATAATTCTTAGAGCAATAATTCTTAAAATTCTCTAGAAATACAATTTCAGTTGATACGTCGATTATTGAGATGAAGTTTCAATCAAGAAACTCAATTAAAATCATGCCACTTATTAATTCATCCTTTCCAAATAAAAACTCAAGAAATTAATGTAAAAAAGTTATCATACAATTTCACGAGAAGATCAATAAAAAAAGAAAATTTTCAAAATGAAAGATCGAGATTCGATTAAAAGAAAGTAAACAAAGTTATATTTCTATATATAAGCCTACAAATTGATGAATAAAATAAAAACGAAATTAAACGGTATCAAACCACCATCCTATGTCCTACTCCTAGGCCCTTGTGTAGACTCTTGAATTGTTCGACTACAATATTTTTTGAATTCTTGTTGAGTTCCATCGGAACAATTGTGCGTTATTTTGGTCTTTTAGGTTTGGGATAAGGTAAAAAAGTTACTGCATTTAAATGTATAAGAATCTCTTGTATGTCTTCGTATTTTATTTAGGGAAAAAAAAGCTCGATTATGCCTCTGTTTTCTATGGGGAAGCTACCTTTCAAGTATATGTGGATGCCATTGTGTGTTAAGAAATTCTCTTACACAGAGTGTAAGCCTCTGATTGATAAAACACTTACAAGAATCTGATCCCGATCTGTTAAGAAGCTCATCTATGTTGGTAGGCTGCAGTTAATGTCCTCAATTTTACATGGGATTCAGCTATATTAGTGTCAAACTTTTATCCTTATTATGAAGGAAGTCCAAGTTGCACGTAGGAAGTTGATAAGAGGTTTTTAGTCTGTCGTTAAGGCACTAAGAACCGCTTAGCAAACACAATTTATAAACCTAACGAGCAACTACTAAGTACGTAGTAATGGCAAGTCAAGGGTCGAACCACAAGGAAATTGGGATTGAGTTTAGTCCACTAAGTCCAAAACTACCTAAGTGAAGGGTTTTTGGGTTTGAGATTGAATAGATTACCAACTAATTAACTAGCTAATGAATACCGACTAATAAACAAATAGGAGAATTAATATGATAGAGAAAACACTAGAGCTTGGGTTATCGCATGAACTCGGGCAAGACACGACATAAATGCAACTACGAAGCTATAGAGAATAACGTGCAAGGTTAAGTTTCCCTCTAAAGTCCTTGAGTCCTCTCTCGAATGGTACTCAAGAGTAATCAATTAATCAATCGACTAAATCCTCTCTCGAATGGTCTTTAGCCAATTGATTAATGGATTCAATTTGATTGGAAAACCCCTAAATAGGATCCTCTTAATTTCTACCCAATCTCTTGGCCTAGAAATTAAGTTGATTCATGGGAATGACTAGACAACAACAATCAATTAAGAGTAATTGAAATCTAAGCCCTAGCATAAACTTGATCAAGGTCTACCCTAAGGTGTCAAAACACCAAGAACAATGCATATTAGACATGAATAAAGCAATTACAAGAACATCTACATTAAGCCCCTAATTCATGCTTTCACCCAAACCCTAGATTATGAACTACTCACTAACCATGGATTCTAAGCAATTAAGATTCAATAAATTAAACATCATAAACAAAGCTATAAAATTAAAGGAAAGAGCTTGAAGAAAAATTACTTGAATTGATTAACGAATTCGATCTTCAAAGATGAAACAATTAAGAAACCAAGTGTTTAGAGAGAGTTTAGGGCTAAGAGAGAGTAATTAGAAACTAAGAGTATGAGATAATGACGAGTCTAAGCTAAGAAAACAAATTAAAAGAGCCATTAAAGTTTGACGGACAAAACGGGTCAAAGCCCGAAAGCTGGTCACCACGGTCGTGGTGCCTTAAAAACGTCTAGGCAGTAACAATATGCACAAGTAACTGATTCTGTGAAGATCAGGCGCCACGGCCGTGGCAAAATCACCACGACCGTGGTGACCTGATTTCATCGAATCAGTCTTCTACTCTTCATGACACTGCTTTGCTTGCTACAGGTACCCACGACCGTGGTATATGAGCCACGGCCATGGTGGCCTTCTTCCTTCAATTCCTCCAAGCTTGACTCACTTGAGCCTCTCCAAAGTACGAGCCACGCACCTCGAACATGCCCCAAGTCCCTAGATCACAAAAGTACTCCAATCAAAAACAACCAAACACTTGTGAAGTATAATTGAAATCCAAAGAAAGGAAAAAACCATGCAATCCTAACTCTAAATGCTCTAAAGCTACATGCAATGAGACTTAAAATGAGCTATAAGTATGAACTAAAATGGACTGATCAAACTCCCCCAAACTTAAACAATTGCTTGTCTCCAAGCAATACAAACTGAAGCTCATGGGATAGAGTTATGACTCCTCAGGAAAACACGCATGCCATTTTCAAAAACCATTCAAAATCTTTCAAAGAAATATGTCTACTAAATTCCAAATGCTATCAAGTCTCAAAGTTTATAAGCTCAAGGAAAAGCAACCAAATCTTACCACTAGTTCTCCCCCAAGCTTGGCTCAGTCATATATATGGTAGCTCTCACTTTAGTCATGTGCACTTCTCTCGTGTGTTTAAATAGGTCAAATGAATGCTCAAAGCTCAATTTCATTGACTATATCCTACCATAAGCTTGCATATCATCTCACTCTCTGTCGCATAAGGACCAAAGTTTGCATCAAGAATCAAGAGGACTTAGTCAAGGTTGTAATGTAGGCTTAAGGTGAGGGTGTGGTAGCATTTGGGATCGTGGTGTTAAAGAGGGGAAAGTGAAACTTCCAACTCGGCACCTTTCTAAAAGAACAAAACCAACCGTACTAAAATTTAAACGCTCTACACAACCTAAGCACTCCTCTAATTTTAGCATCTCAATCTCCCTTATTGGGATTTTTGAACACACCACAAATCCTTTTTTTTTTCTTTCTCTTTTTCATTATTTTTTTTATTTCTTTTTTTTTTGTTTTTGTGGATTGTGGTGATTTTAGAAGTAGGGAGAAAATGAGAACTTCAATTTATGGAAAGGAGGCGAACTCAAACAACTCATGATTTTTAACCAAATACAAAGTAGAGCACCTACACCAAGTCATTCTCGTAACACCTGTAATAACCGGGAAAATATATATACCTTGAAAATAAAACTAATAATAAATAAATAAATAAATAAATATTAATAAAATAAAATAATAATTACAGAATCATGAAATGTATATCTTATATTCCTATATATGTAATTCTGGTACTTATATGGCTACTTTAGATGATATTATGTGTTTTCTTGGCTTTGTACATTTATGTGAGACAAAATATATGATATAAGTTACCAGTACTGTTATCATAAGTTTTATTATGTCATTAGTGTGTTTTACTTTCGCCTGATATTTCTATTTTAGGAATACGGCAGTAATGTCCTGTAAACATTATAATATCATTTCAAATAAACATGATGTAATATTTTGGTTCGATCCTGGTACTGGCATGTGCTATTCAAAGCTATTAAAATTTCAGGGCGTTACAGTTTGGTATCCGAGCCACGTTAACAAATATATTAAAACATATTCAATAATAAAATAATTGTTAGAAACCCACATGAGAGAAAGGGATATTGGGATATTTATTGTTTATTGTTTATTTTTATTTTTATAAATGCAGGTGATGATGTTATATTTACCATTTGTTTATTTATTTTAGAATGGCAGGAAACATAAGTCCCCACATGTTAGCAATGGATTCTGGTTGTAGTGTTATGGAACATATCCACCGTCTAGAAAGGTTTTTCGACGAATTTAACGCACAGTACCCGGAACTTGGAATGACCACACCGTATCTAGCTTATGTTTTGATCCAAACACTCCCCACGAGCTTTCCGTGGATAACTTTCAAAACTAAATATTCTGATTTAATGGTCAACGGGGCACCCAACTGGGAGAAATATGTATGATTTGGATTAGGTCAACCAAGATGGACCCCGAGTTTTACCGAGCTTGCTGGAGAACTTTTAGCTTATGAAAGAGATCACATGGTCTTCCTATCAGATGATGAATCTGTTTCGTCAACCAAAATAAATTTGAACGAGGAACCGAAAGAGGAAACAAGTGCTAGTAACAACAAGTAGAATGTTCTGGAGTTAGAGATGGCTCTTTTGTCAAGTGTTAACCCTTTTGTTGTATATATGTTAACTCTATGTAGAATATAGGGAGTATGATGCATGCTTACTGTTAGTCTATCTGATGTTTTAACTTACCTAGTGTTTTAGATCTTTTGGTTTGTATAAGATATATCAAGTCATATATATATATATATATGTATATATATCTTTGGTTATTATAATTCTGTTCTGCTTAACTATAATGAGATTTTAACCCTAATCTTTTATGCGTTATTTAGGATAATGCAATCCCCAAATACCCAATCTACTCAAGAAAACTAGCCAGTTCAAAATCCTGATAATGGCAACTCAAACAATGATAATAGAGAAGGAAATGTTAGGGAAGTCACGACACTTCTATTTGAAATGCTCAAAAACAACAACAAAAACAACGAGGAAGAAGAAAGTGCAAGTTATTTTAGAAGAATGGCTAGTTACAACCCCAAGACCTATGATGGAAAGTCTGACCCTGTAGAATTTGAGGATTGGATAAAAAGTATTGATAAACTTTTCGATGCGATAAACTGTCCTGAAAAGTGGAAGGTAGGATTTGCTGTTTATTATCTAGTCGGGCAGGCAGATCTTTGGTGGGAAACCGTGAAAGAAAGGAGGAAGGAGAAGGACTTTGGATGGACCCAATTGAAAGATTGTAACACCCCGTATTTTATATATTGTTAGTAAATATCTATATTAAATTATTTTATAAAAATAATTTAAATTAGTCTTTTATTAAATTATCTTTCTTCCCTACTTTGACTTTGTTTTAGAAATAGCCCAAAACGTGTTCCTAGTTTGACTAGATTAAATACCCATAACCCATTTGGTTTAGTTAAATCTAGATTATAAAAGAAAATAATAAAATAATAAAAAAAAAACAAAAAACCAACTCACCTCATTCACAGACTCACACTATTCGACGCCCAAATCCCCTGCATCTCCTTCTCCTCTTTTTTTTTTTATAAAAAAACCCACCTTCAATCTAGCTTTTCTAAACTAACATTAGGTTTAGCTTTCATTATAGTATCAAAACTCATCACCATCATTTGATTAGAGTTCTTATTGGGCGATTTTGATTGAGAAAAAAAGGAATTTTGGGGTTACGTTTTCGGGTCGACTCCGGGTTAAAGAAGAGCGTTTCCAGATCTTTATTCTTTAATCAACCATCCAATCACTCCAATTTATCAAGTAAGATTTATTCTCATGTTTTAATTTCAGTTTATGTGTTGATTTTCGAATTGGGGTTTTTGTTAAATTAGGGTTCTTGAGAAAATTGATTTGGGGGAAATTTATACTATGCTCAATTTGTTAAATTGGTTGATGTTTTACGTGTAATTCGAGTTAATTAGCATATCTATGAGTTTAGTTTGCAAAAAAATTATACTTTTAAAATTACTATGAACTCTTGTTATGTTAGATTGATGATTAGTTTCTTATTTTGATTTATTAGTTGAATTTCAATTTAAATTATTATAGTTATTATGAGTTTAAATGTTATTTTGAAATTCTTGAGTATATTGGATTAGTTGTTAGTTTTAAATCCTAAGTTGAATTATAGTCGAATGATTGTATATTTGATGAGCTTATTGTATGGCATTGTTGTTAGTATAGGGTTAAGGAGAAGGAGTTAGTTGGTGGGAAAATAATAAGGATGATAGTAGAGTCAAAATCAGCTTGACTTTTGTTGACCAAATTTGACCAGTTTGACTTTTGTTGACCAAACTTGACCAGTTTGACTTTCGTTGACCAAATTTAACCAGTTTGACTTTTGTTGACTTTTTGTCCTATTGACGTTGAGTTGTTTTTAAAATTAGTCAAAGCTCATTAACTAGGTTAGGTTATTTGAATGTGAATTATGTGAAGTATATAGTCAAGTGACTTATACTATACTTTATTATATTGTAGATTGTGGGTTCGTAGAAGAACCTTATTGACGTGAGATAGTGTTTGGTTGATTGTGGTACGGTTGCTGATAAGGTAAGATTTCTTACTAAGACTTGTACAGATTATTTTGAGAATTGGATGATATTGGTTTAAAGTTTATATTGAGTTTTAAAAAGGTTTTGTGTGGTTATATATATTGAGATTTTAAAAAGAGTTTTACATTTTTATATATTGAGATTTAAAAGGTTTTACAATGTTTATATAATGAGATTTAAATCGTTTTGACGATATTTATTGTGAAAGAAAAATGAGATTTATTTATGAGATTCAAAAGGGAGGAAGTTCCTCATATACCAAGTTTAGATTTAAAAGGAGGATGTTCCACATTGCTACAGGTTTTGAGTAAACTAGAATGTTTCTATGTTTACTTAATTATGATTTATCATGTTTTATATATAAGAATGTTTTTGTGGGGTTGCCGGTAAGCGGTATTCCTCGGGTTTGGAAGTAGGTTGAGTTTTGTCTCAATCATTATTTAGTAGTTGGGTGTATGTTGATCAATACACTTGCCATTTGTCTTCCTTCTTGGTTCGTTATCAAGTTAGGGGTATGCATACTAGGGGCTTTGGTGTTTACCTGTCTAGTGAGCCTAGCTAGCTCATTGGACTTTAATACTTCCTACTCACAGGTTTCAAAACAGTTACGTTTTAAATGTATTTACAGGATTGTTTTAGAAAGAAATAAAGTTGAAAGTTGAGATTTATTGGAAGGTTGTTTTATTTTATATATTTAATTTGTACAGGTTGGAAATGAATTTGTAAGATATTCCTATATATCTTACATGCACATTGGATAGTTTTGTTTTAGTACAGTATGAAATCTTGCTCAGCCTTTTGGCTGATACTATAGTGTTCAATGTGAAGGGACTTGAAGGTGGTTAGTTCAAGGTTGGTTAAAGAGTGCGATGGATTTAGTTATACGTTAGTAGGTTTAATAAGACTTTCGCTGCTATTCTTTTGACTTTAGTATTTTATTACAATCTGTAATAATTATTTAGATTCTAGTTAGTTTAATTAGTTAAACCTTGTTGACTATTTTTTTCAGTTAGAACCTTTAGCCTTGCGGTGATTATTATTAATTATCGCGGCGTAGCACCTTTGGAATTTCCTTAAATTATTTATTATATTACATTTTCAAAGTAGAGGAATTTCAGGGGTGTTACAGTTGGTACCAGAGCTTCAGGTTATTAAGACTCCTAAAATGACCTTAAATAAGAGTAGGTTAATAAATTTATTAAAAACTAAAAAGCCGCTGCGAGGATGAGACTTTGGGAGGCAAGGAATTTTTATTTTATGTGTTAATGTTTATGCTTCTCTTTTCATTCTATTGTTTGATTTGATGGAGGTTTAAACATAACAGTAGTGAACTATTTGAGTTTGTTTTGTTAATTGTTAATTGTTAATTATTAATTAGTAAGGGTGAATCAACATTGGTTTATCTTTGTTTTTTTTTATTGCGATGCTAGAACGATGAATCAACGCGTGCGTAGTAGAAGCTCAGGTTCGAGTCGTATGATACGCGAGATGGCTCAATCCAACCGAGCCTTGACTGAAGCTATGGAGAAGCTTGCCGCGGCCCAGGCTGCTGCTCTTGCTACTACCGTTGCTCCTATTTCTAGTAATGCTAGCTCTCATGCTGTGATTTCGAAAGGGATTGACCAGAAGAAACCGTCTACGTTTGATGGTAAGGGTGATCCTACCAAGATGGAGAACTGGATTCGAGAGTTTGACAAGATCTTTACTACTCTCCAAGTCCCTGACCAGATGAGAGTTGATTCTGCTGCATACTACCTGGTTGAGGATGCTGATATTTGGTGGACTCACAATAAGTTTGATCTGACTACTAAGGTGATTGTAGATGAGGAGGGAGAAGAGTTTATGGAGGAGAGAGAGTTTGGCTGGAATGAGTTCAAGAAGGCGATTCGTGAGGAGTTCTTCCCAGCCCATATGAGGAAGAGAAAGAGGGAAGAGTTCAATGATCTCCAGCAGGGAGATATGAGTGTCCATGAGTTTTATGTGAAGTTTCAGGAGTTGGCTCGCTTTGCTAAGGGGCTACTTCCTGATGAGCAGGAGAGGGCAGAGAAATTTCAAGAGAAACTGAACCCTAAACTTCATTCTAAGATGGGAGCTGGGGATTACGCTACAGTGAAAGAGGTGTACTCCCGTGCTTGTAATGCTGAGAGAATTCAGGAGAAGAAACAAGCAGCAAAGAAGCTTAAAGCCACCTCAGTTGGGTCGACTCAGGTGACAGATAAGAGTGACAACAAGGGTAGAGGGGGTTTTAATAGAAACAAGAATTTTGGGAATCGTGATTCTAGTCAGCAGTATTCTAAGGAGAATCAGAGTTCCACTCATAGCCGTAGTCAGCTCTCAGCACAGAACCAGAGGACTGATCGAGTTTACTATTGCAAACGTTGTAGTTCAAACCACCCTGGCAAAGATTGTGATGGTAACTTGGTGGAGTGTAACCATTGTGGGAAGAAGGGGCATTGTGCTTATGAATGCTTCACAAACCCAAAGTCTAGGAACTTCAGGCCTGAGATGAGTTCGAGAAATGGGCCACAGCCAGATAGGAGACCTCAGAATACAAACAATGCTCGTCCTCCACATTCTACTTCAGGAAATGCACCACCTAATCATAATGGAGGTACTGCTAATGCTGCGCAGGCGCACAGAGGCGATGCAAGGCGAAACATCGGCCATGTTCATGTGATGAACCAGACTGAGGCAAACACTAAGGGCAACGTGGTGACTGGTACTTTTTCTATCCATTCGCTGCCTACTTATGTGTTATTTGATTCAGGTGCTTCTCATTCTTTCATATCTGAATCTCTTGTGAAAAAGTTAGGCTTAGAGAAATCCAAAGCTTGTGAGGCAGACATCTCTACGCCTTCTGGTGTGGTTATACCTTGTAATAGTTTGTATGTAGAGGTCCCTATTATGTGTGGTAGTACCACCTTAGTAGCGGATTTGATAGCTTTTCCTTTACATGATTGTGATGTAATTCTAGGGATGGATTGGCTTAGTAAGCATAAAGCCAAGATAGATTGTGAGAGACAAAAAGTGTCTATAGTTGGTCCTAATGGAGTCCATGAGTTTTGTAGAGGATCATCTTTGAAAATTATTTCTGCCCTGACTTTGAAATCCTACATGAGGAAGGGATGTCCTATATACCTGTGCCATGTTCATGATACTAGCAAAGAGGAGCCACGAATTGAGGATGTTCAAATTGCCAATGAGTTCTTAGATGTTTTTCCGGATGATATTCCTGGCATACCTCCTAGGCGTGATGTTGAGTTCAGTGTTGACTTGAAGCCTGGAACTGGACCTATTTCTAAACCTCCTTATAGAATGGCTCCTGTTGAGATGAAAGAGCTTAAGGCTCAGTTAGAGGAATTGCTTGATAAAGGCTATATTCGTCCTAGTGTGTCTCCATGGGGTGCTCCTGTTCTGTTTGTGAAAAAGAAAGATGGGAGTCTTAGACTGTGTATAGATTATAGGGAGCTCAACAATGTCACAGTGAAGAATAAGTACCCCTTGCCGAGGATAGATGACTTGTTCGATCAGTTGACGGGAGCTGGAGTTTTCTCTAAGATTGATTTGAGATCTGGCTACCATCGGCTTCGTATTGCAGAGAATGATATTCCTAAAACGTCTTTCCGAACTCGCTATGGGCACTATGAGTTTACTGTTATGCCCTTTGGGTTGACTAATGCTCCAGCGGTGTTCATGGACTTGATGAATCGGATTTTCAGGTCGTATCTTGATAAGTTCGTAGTTGTGTTCATTGATGATATTCTTATCTATTCTAAGGATGCTAGTGAGCATGAAGAGCATCTTCGCACTATTTTGCAAGTTCTAAGGGAGAATAAGTTATATGCTAAGTTCTCCAAGTGTGAATTATGGTTGGAGAAAGTTGCATTTCTTGGCCATATTATTTCTAAAGAAGGTGTTTCAGTTGATCCTTCAAAGATTCAAGCTGTTTCGGAGTGGCCTACTCCAAAGAGTGTGACTGAGATTCGCAGTTTTCTTGGTCTGGAGGGTTATTATAGGAGGTTCGTGAAAGACTTCTCAAAGATAGCTCGACCTTTGACTGCATTGATGAGGAAGGATACTAAGAATCACTGGGATGAAGAGTGTGAGAAGGCATTCCAGATTCTGAAGGAGCGTCTCACTACAGCTCCTGTGTTGACACTACCTGATGAAAATCTAGAGTACGAAGTGTATACAGATGCTTCGAAGAAGGGCCTTGGTTGTGTGCTTATGCAGAACAGAAAGGTTGTTGCCTACGCTTCTAGGCAGTTGAAGAACCATGAGGTGAATTATCAGACGCATGATCTAGAGTTGGCAGCTGTGGTTTTTGCACTTAAGATTTGGCATCATTATCTGCTTGGCACATCATTCAAGATATTTTCGGACCATAAGAGTCTGAAATACATCTTCACTCAGAGAGAGCTGAATATGAGGCAGAGAAGGTGGTTGGAACTGATCAAGGATTATGATATGGAGATTCAGTACCATGAGGGTAAGGCTAATGTTGTTGCAGATGCACTTAGTAGGAAAACTTCTCATTATTTGCAGACCTTACGTTCCAGAAATCGTCTTAGAGAGGAGTTTCAGAGTCTTGATGTGGAGATAGTGCAAATAGGAGCTCAGCTTAATGCTCTAACTATTCAGTCGACTTTGTTTGACGAGATCAAGGAAGCACAAGTAAATGACCAGTTTTTGAAGGACAAGCAAGCTAATGAGCCTGTAAATTTCACACTGGCCGAGGATGGTAGTGTGAGGTTCAAAGGGAGATGGTGTGTTCCTAATGTTCCCGAGTTGAAGGAGAAGATTTTAGAGGAAGCTCATACAGCGCAGTACTCTGTACATCCTGGAGGGGATAAAATGTACAAGGATCTCAAGCGGACTTTTTGGTGGCCTCATATGAAGACAGACACCGCTAAGTACGTCTCGAGATGCTTGACTTGTCAGAAGGTGAAGAGTGAGCATAAGAGGCCTCAGGGAATGATTCATCCTTTAGAGGTTCCACAGTGGAAATGGGATTTGATCTCTATGGACTTCGTTTGTGGACTTCCGAGGACACCAAAGGGGAATAATATGATTAGGGTGATTGTGGATCGTCTTACCAAGTCTGCTCATTTTGTTCCCATGAAAGATTCTTGGAAGCATGAGCGATTGGCCGTTGCTTATAGAGAGCACGTGATTAGACTTCATGGTGTTCCGAGTGATATTGTTTCAGATAGGGATCATAGATTTTTGTCTAATTTTTGGCAGAAGCTTCAGGAAGCTCTAGGGACTAAGTTGAAGATGAGTACAGCTTTCCACCCCACTACAGATGGTCAAACAGAGCGCACTATTCAAACCTTGGAGGATATGTTGAGAGCTTGTGCCTTAGAGTTTCAAGGTTCTTGGGAGGATAAACTTGATCTGATAGAGTTCTCGTACAATAATAGTTACCATTCTACCATTCAGATGGCTCAGTATGAAGCTTTGTATGGTCGTCGATGTCGTACTCCTTTGTGTTGGAGTGATATTGGTGAATCCGTTGTGATTGGACCAGAGATGATTCAAGAGACCGTTGAGCAAGTAAATCTCATCCAGCAGAAAATGAAGGAGGCACAAGATAGACAAAAGAGCTATGGTGATAAGCATCGTCGTCATGAGGAGTTTGAGGTAGGAGAAAAGGTATTGCTTAGAGTTTCTCCTATGAGGGGTGTGATGCGATTTGGTAAGAAGGGCAAGTTAAGCCCTAAGTTCATTGGCCCTTATGAGATTTTGGAGAGAATATGAGAGGTTGCTTATAGATTGGCGTTGCCACCAGGCGTGGATCGTGCGCATAACGTATTCCATATTTCTCAGTTACGTCGATACATTAGTGACCCTTCACATGTGCTACAGCCCGAGGCTCTACAGTTAGATGATAACATGACTTATGAGGAGTTTCCAGTTCAGATTCTAGATCAAAAAGTTCGGAAAACTCGCAAAGGTGAGACAAAGATCGTAAAGGTGTTATGGTCAAATCACAACTCGGAGGAGTGTACTTGGGAAGCCGAGGATGCCATGCGTCTTAAGTATCCCCATCTCTTCACCGAGGTAAACTCCTAGTTACGAGGACGTAACTCCCTTTTTAAGGGGAGTAGAATACGTAATTATGTTGCGCTTTTAATGTCGAAAGTTTTTATAATACAAGTTTGGTTGTTAATTTTGTTATGTGTTTACTCCCTACTTGTTATATTAGGATGGTAAGATTTGAAGTTTTATATTTCAAGTGTCTAGTAGTTGTGTAACCTATAGAGTTAATGAGCTATTTTGAAAAACAAAAGTCTAAGTTTGAATATTTGATTGTGTGACTTATATTGTAAGTTTCGGGACGAAACTTATTTACTTATTTTAAGGGGGTAGATTGTAACACCCCGTATTTTATATATTGTTAGTAAATATCTATATTAAATTATTTTATAAAAATAATTTAAATTAGTCTTTTATTAAATTATCTTTCTTCCCTACTTTGACTTTGTTTTAGAAATAGCCCAAAACGTGTTCCTAGTTTGACTAGATTAAATACCCATAACCCATTAGGTTTAGTTAAATCTAGATTATAAAAGAAAATAAAAAAATAAAAAATAAAAAAAACAAAAAACCAACTCACCTCATTCATAGACTCACACTATTCGACGCCCAAATCCCCTGCATCTCCTTCTCCTCTTTTTTTTTTATAAAAAAACCCACCTTCAATCTAGCTTTTCTAAACTAATATTAGGTTTAGCTTTCATTATAGTATCAAAACTCATCACCATCATTTGATTAGAGTTCTTATTGGGCGATTTTGATTGAGAAAAAAAGGGAATTTTGGGGTTACGTTTTCGGGTCGACTCCGGGTTAAAGAAGAGCGTTTCCAGATCTTTATTCTTTAATCAACCATCCAATCACTCCAATTTATCAAGTAAGATTTATTCTCATGTTTTAATTTCAGTTTATGTGTTGATTTTCGAATTGGGGTTTTTGTTAAATTAGGGTTCTTGAGAAAATTGATTTGGGGGAAATTTATACTATGCTCAATTTGTTAAATTGGTTGATGTTTTACGTGTAATTCGAGTTAATTAGCATATCTATGAGTTTAGTTTGCAAAAAAATTATACTTTTAAAATTACTATGAACTCTTGTTATGTTAGATTGATGATTAGTTTCTTATTTTGATTTATTAGTTGAATTTCAATTTAAATTATTATAGTTATTATGAGTTTAAATGTTATTTTAAAATTCTTGAGTATATTGGATTAGTTGTTAGTTTTAAATCCTAAGTTGGATTATAGTCGAATGATTGTATATTTGATGAGCTTATTGTATGGCATTGTTGTTAGTATAGGGTTAAGGAGAAGGAGTTAGTTGGTGGGAAAATAATAAGGATGATAGTAGAGTCAAAATCAGCTTGACTTTTGTTGACCAAATTTGACCAGTTTGACTTTTGTTGACCAAACTTGACCAGTTTGACTTTCGTTGACCAAATTTAACCAGTTTGACTTTTGTTGACTTTTTGTCCTATTGACGTTGAGTTGTTTTTAAAATTAGTCAAAGCTCATTAACTAGGTTAGGTTATTTGAATGTGAATTATGTGAAGTATATAGTCAAGTGACTTATACTATACTTTATTATATTGTAGATTGTGGGTTCGTAGACGAACCTTATTGACGTGAGATAGTGTTTGGTTGATTGTGGTACGGTTGCTGATAAGGTAAGATTTCTTACTAAGACTTGTACAGATTATTTTGAGAATTGGATGATATTGGTTTAAAGTTTATATTGAGTTTTAAAAAGGTTTTGTGTGGTTATATATATTGAGATTTTAAAAAGAGTTTTACATTTTTATATATTGAGATTTAAAAGGTTTTACAATGTTTATATAATGAGATTTAAATCGTTTTGACGATATTTATTGTGAAAGAAAAATGAGATTTATTTATGAGATTCAAAAGGGAGGAAGTTCCTCATATACCAAGTTTAGATTTAAAAGGAGGATGTTCCACATTGCTACAGGTTTTGAGTAAACTAGAATGTTTCTATGTTTACTTAATTATGATTTATCATGTTTTATATATAAGAATGTTTTTGTGGGGTTGCCGGTAAGCGGTATTCCTCGGGTTTGGAAGTAGGTTGAGTTTTGTCTCAATCATTATTTAGTAGTTGGGTGTATGTTGATCAATACACTTGTCATTTGTCTTCCTTCTTGGTTTGTTATCAAGTTAGGGGTATGCATACTAGGGGCTTTGGTGTTTACCTGTCTCGTGAGCCTAGCTAGCTCATTGGACTTTAATACTTCCTACTCACAGGTTTCAAAACAGTTACATTTTAAATGTATATCCAGGATTGTTTTATAAAGAAATAAAGTTGAAAGTTGAGATTTATTGGAAGGTTGTTTTATTTTATATATTTAATTTGTACAGGTTGGAAATGAATTTGTAAGATATTCCTATATATCTTACCTGCACATTGGATAGTTTTGTTTTAGTACAGTATGAAATCTTGCTCAGCCTTTTGGCTGATACTATAGTGTTCAATGTGCAGGGACTTGAAGGTGGTTAGCTCAAGGTTGGGTTAAAGAGTGCGATGGATTTAGTTATACGTTAGTAGGTTTAATAAGACTTTCGCTGCTATTCTTTTGACTTTAGTATTTTATTACAATCTGTAATAATTATTTAGATTCTAGTTAGTTTAATTAGTTAAACCTTGTTGACTATTTTTTTCAGTTAGAACCTTTAGCCTTGTGGTGATTATTATTAATTATCGCGGCGTAGCACCTTTGGAATTTCCTTAAATTATTTATTATATTACATTTTCAAAGTAGAGGAATTTCAGGGGTGTTACATCTTATGAGGACGAAATTTTATCCATCAGCTTTGAAAAGACAGAAAGAAGAAGAGTTTAATCAGTTAGAGCAAGGTAATTTGTCTGTTATGGAGTATGCTGCAAAATTTATGGAATTATCTCGATTTGCACCACATCTTGTTTCCAGTGAGGAGTTAAGAATGAATAAGTTTGAAAGAGGTCTCACTTGGGAACTTCGTGACCGACTTTCGACCCATAGTTGCCATAATTATCAAGAGATGTATGATAAGGCAGCAAATGCTGAAAGAATAATCAAAGAGAGAGAGGCTGAAGATACAGTTCATAAAAGAAAGTGGGAAGGAACTCATGCAATGAATAGGAATTTTCAGAAAAAGCCAAATATTGGTAATGTCAAACCCTTTACACCTCCAGGCCGCTATCAAGGACCCCCTTGTGCAAAATGTGGTTACACCAACCACTCAACCAAAAAATGTAGGTTTGTCAATAACCGTTGCTACTCTTGTGGAAGTCCAAATCATTTGAAGAGGAATTGTCCTTTGGAAAGAGGTAGAAATACAAAATTAGCTACAGCCAATCCTTATACCTCAAAACCTGTTCTTAAGCCCCAAGGTGGACCTATCCAACGTCAAAATCCAACCCATGGTCGTGTGTTTTTTATGAATCCACAAGAGATTGGAAGTTCAAGTGATGTGGTTACGGGTAACATTTCTCTAAACTCTTTCCCAATACATGTTTTATTTGATACCGGAGCATCACATTCATTTATATCCTCTTTCATGTCTAGAGATTTGCATCTGGTCCCTAATGAGACAAACTTAGAATTTTGCATTAGCCTCCCTACTGGAAATATAGTTCCCTGTCAAACTATATATAAAAATTGTCCTTTGAACATAGGGGGAAGCATGTTTGATGCTGATCTAATTCAATTTGACCTTAAGGGATTCGATGTTATTTTAGGGATGGATTGGATGAATAAACATCGTGTCATATTAGACTGTCAAAAAAAAATCTTAACCTTAGTAAATTCTGAAGGGAATGAAGTGATTTTTCAAAATAAAGAAAGAAAATTTGAATCTAGAATCATTTATTTTCTTCAAGAACAAAAGATGTTAAAACAAGGTTGTGAAGGGTACCTTTGTGATGTTCTTAGTACTGAAAAATCTGAACCTAAAATCTCTGACATTCCCGTTGTTAAAAATTTCCAAGATGTCTTTCCCGATGAAGTTGTAGATATGCCTCCACAAAGAGAAATTGATTTCACTATTGAGTTAGTACCTGGAGTTGTACCTATCTCAAAAGCACCATATAGGATGGCACCTGCAGAATTAAAGGAACTAAAGATACAACTAGAGGAATTATTGGAAAAAGGATATATTAAACCAAGTGTGTCACCATGGGGAGCACCTGTTCTATTTGTAAAGAAAAAAGATGGAACTTTAAGGTTATGCATAGATTATAGGGAGCTTAACAAGATAACCATCAAGAACAAATATCCTTTGCCTCGTATAGATGACCTTTTTGATCAATTGTAGGGTGCATCATTGTTCTCGAAGATAGACCTACGATCTGGATACCATCAATTAAGAATCAGACCTTTAGATGTTCCAAAAACTGCTTTTAGGACCAGATACGGACTTTATGAATTTTTAGTTATGCCTTTTGGTCTTACTAATGCCCCAGCTGTTTTTATGGATCTCATGAATCGAGTTTTTAAACCTTATTTAGATCATTTTGTTATTGTTTTTATCGATGATATTCTAGTATATTCCAAAAATAAGAAGGATCATGAGGAACACTTGAGTATAATCTTAGAGACTCTGAGAAAGAACCAGTTGTATGCAAAATTTAAAAAGTGTGAATTTTGGTTAGAGAAAATATCATTTCTAGGGCATGTGGTATCTAGAGATGGAGTGCAAGTCGATTCTCAAAAAATTGAAGCAATCACTAATTGGCCTCGACCCACAAATGTTTCAGAAGTACGAAGCTTTTTAGGATTAGCAGGCTACTACCGTCGATTCGTGGAAAACTTTTCCCGAATAGCTCAACCTATCACAAACCTTATAAGAAAAACTACAAAATTTGAATGGAGTGATAAGTGTGAAACTGCATTCTAAGAGCTAAAATTTCGTCTTACCACAGCTCCAATCCTTACTCTTCCTAGTGGTACAGAAGGTTTAGAAATATATAGTGATGCCTCCAAACAAGGGTTGGGGTGTGTATTGATGCAACATGGGAAAGTGATAGCTTATGCATCCCGTCAGTTGAAACCTCATGAACATAATTATCCTACCCATGACCTTGATCTTGCCGCAATTGTATTCGCATTGAAAATTTGGAGACATTATCTATATGGAGTTAAATGTAAAATTTACACCGATCACAAAAGCCTTCAATATATATTCACTCAAAAAGAGATTAACATGAGACAAAGAAGGTGGTTAGAATTCATAAAGGATTACGAATTAGATATTCAATATCACCCTGGAAAAGCCAATGTAGTGGCTGATGCTCTTAGCCGGAAAAACTATGTTACCCTTAATCTACTTAACACTCAATCTATTATCCAAAGAGAAATCCAAAAATTAGAAATTGAGTTGATTATAGGTGGTTTGGAAGGATCTTTAGCAGCTCTAGAAATCAAACCAACCTTGAGTGAAGAAATTAAGGAACTACAAAATACAGACTCCCAGTTCGAGAAGATTCGTGAAAGGGTGGTGCTTGGGAAGGAAACTGGTTTTGTAATACAAGAAGACGGGTCACTTCATTTTCAAGGAAGATTGTGTGTACCAGATCAAGCAGATTTAAAAAGAAAAATCATGAATGAAGCACATAATACTCATTATTCAATACACCCAGGAGGAAACAAGATGTATAGAGATTTGCGGAGTGTGTTTTGGTGGAGCAACATGAAACGATAAATTGCAGAATTCGTTGCCAAATGTCTAACTTGCCAGCAAGTGAAAATAGAACATCAGCGCCCTTCGGGACTTTTGCAGCCTCTAGATATACCTACTTGGAAATGGGAATCAATAGCAATGGATTTTGTTACAGGATTGCCAACAACCCCTCAAGGATTGAATTCTATATGGGTAATAGTAGATCGGCTTACAAAAAGTGCACATTTCCTAGCAGTTCATAATACTTGGGATCTTTAGCGGTTAGCAAAGAAATATGTTGATGAAATTATTAGGCTTCATGGAGTGCCCAGTTCTATTGTATCTGATAGAGACTCTCGATTTGTATCTAAGTTTTGGCGAAAGCTACGGAATGCTTTGGGTACGCAGTTGAATATTAGCACAGCTTTTCATCCAGCCACAGATGGTCAAACCGAGAGAACTATACAAACTCTAGAAGACTTGTTGCGAGCTTGTGTGTTAGAATTCAAGGGTTCTTGGGAAAAGTATTTACCATTAATAGAGTTTTCCTATAATAATAGTTACCATGCTAGCATTGATATGGCCCCGTATGAAGCTCTATATGGTCGAAAGTGTAGAACCCCTTTATGTTGGAGTGACATAGATGAAACAAAAATAGTTGGGCCTGAAATGATACAAGAGACAGCTGACAAGGTCCGAACCATTCAGGAAAAAATGAAAACTGCACAGAGTCGCCAGAAAAGTTACGCTGACCTTAGAAGAAGACGTATAGAATTCTCAGTTGGTGAGTCGGTATTTTTGAAGGTTTCACCTACCAGAGGAGTAGTGAGGTTTGGAAAAGCAAGAAAACTTCGTCCAAGGTACATTGGACCATTTGAGATTATTGAGAGAATTGGGAATGTAGCTTATCGTCTGGCACTTCCTAATGAATATTCTCGAATTCATGTTGTGTTTCATGTTTCGCTTTTACGTCGTTATATACCAGACCCATCCCATGTCATTAGTATCCCCTCTGTACGAATTGAAGAAGATTTGACCTATGAAGAGCAACCTGTTCAAATTTTAGATCATAAAGACAAAGTTCTTCGCAACAAAGTTATCCCTTTAGTAAAGGTATTATGGTCCAACCACATTGAAACAGAAGCAACGTGGGAGGTTGAACAGGAGATGCGATATAAGTACCCACACTTATTTTAAGGTAATTTTCAATTTCAAGGACGAAACTTCTTTAAGAAGGGAAGGATGTAATAACCGGGAAAATATATATACCTTGAAAATAAAACTAATAATAAATAAATAAATAAATATTAATAAAATAAAATAATAATTACAGAATCATGAAATGTATATCTTATATTCCTATATATGTAATTCTGGTACTTATATGGCTACTTTAGATGATATTATGTGTTTTCTTGGCTTTGTACATTTATGTGGGACAAAATATATGATATAAGTTACCAGTACTGTGATCATAAGTTTTATTATGTCATTAGTGTGTTTTACTTTCGCCTGGTATTTCTATCTTAGGAATACGGCAGTAATGTCCTATAAACATTATAATATCATTTCAAATAAACATGATGTAATATTTTGGTTCGATCCTGGTACTGGCATGTGCTATTCAAAGCTATTAAAATTTCAGGGCGTTACAACACCCATCAATATGTTTCACCCCATCTAAGTAGTTTCACAATCCCCTAGATAAGGAGATAAGTAATAAGCCAGAGATGTGGTTAACAAATAAAATAAGCTTAGGCTCACAGGGACTTCAGAGAAGGATAAGTTGGTGAGGGTGGCCTTTGTCAATGTAGCTCAAGTAACATGAAAGCCTCAATCACATTCAAGACGCAAACAAGTTAAGCGTATTCAAGGAGAATCAATGCAAGTTCTAGAGAATGGTCGTCAAGGAAGAGCATCACACATCAAGTAGAAAAGACTGAAAAGATGTCAGTCTAAAAGGCTCAAAGCAAATCCTCACAAGGCATAGCTATCAAAATTGGTCGAACCGCAGAAAGGGGAGACCAAACATTCCACAAACAGTCAATTCCTTAGCATACTAGAGACTATCAAAACATTTCCTTTTTTTGGTTTTTCATATCAAAAATCATGTTCAAAAGCACACACGTGTCTTAACATCATCATCGGAGATTAGTCCTAAGTGCAACCTACATGCATGCATGAATGCAACTAATGCAACTAATGCAATCTTAACATGGATCTAAATGCTCAATGATGAATAAAAAGTAAAAAGTATGCACTGAAAGCTATAACATGATATGCAAAAATATACATCCTCCCCCAAGCTAAACAACACAGTGTCCTCACTATGAATAGGCTAATACGATAATAGCAAAGGAGGAGGAAAGAAAAGCTCACTCATGAGGTGGCTGGGAGCTGGAACTACCTGGGAACCAACCACCACGGCTAGCCCAGCTCTGTAAGTCATCACGAAAACCTTGGAAGGCCGAGGTCATCGTGTCAAAGCTTGCCTGCATGCTCTGGTAGTGGCGATCATCCTCAATGGTAGAATCTCTAAGTTGCTGCACATCGGTCCTAAGGTTCGCGAAATCCAACCTCATGTCGCCAAAGCCTACCTGCAAGGCAGCCAGTTGCTGCTCTATAGTACCAGAAGTTCCCCCAACCGGGGCATGCTCAGCAGTAGGGACATCGCCCTCCTCATCCACCTCCATCGCCTCCTCACCTCCGGCATTTGCGGGCGGTGGCCAGTCAAAATCTGGTGGAAACACCCAGTTCTCCATGTAATAGATGGGGATCTTGTTAACGTCAGGGAGAATGGCATAAGGACTGCCATTGACCTTCCATATGTAACCGGCGTTAGGACCATTAGACTCGATCCACGACATGGTTGCATAGGAATGAAGGTCAAGAAGGGTGTCTCCAGGCACAACCTGCAAACCTGTAAGATCAAGACCAAGAGATATAGCAATAAGTGTGATCATCCCGCCCACGGTGATGTCCCCGGTGGGTTTCATAGCTAGGTTCTCGAAATGGTCCATCATCCAGGCCCCGGGGTTAAGGCGGGTATCTCCCTCGCTCATATGCCAAAGAAAGTAAAGCTCGCGGGCACTCACATTGCCCAAACTGCCACCACGAGCAAAGATGTTGTGGTTAAGGACACGATGGAAAATGCGAAACCCGAGGCTAACCATAGAAGAGGCCTTGGCCCGGTTTGGATCAAAGGGAGAGAGGGAAGTGAGGCGGTGCCATAATTGGTGATTATTGTGCTTGGAGGAACAATCACTCTTAGGTCCAATCTTGCCCCTCCTAGGCCACCCAAAAACATCGTTCAGTTGCCCGATGTTCATAGTGACGGTCCTACCTAAAAGTGTGAAGGTCATGCTCCGAGGGTTCTTCCCCTCCTATCTACAAACGGAAATGGTGGACAAAAATTCTAGGGTAAGGCGTTTGTAGGTGAGGGCGTGTAAATCTAACCATGAAGACCACCCCACTTGGAGAAAAAGTTGGTCAAAGTCCCCCTCCACATACAATGCCCGGGCCGCTCTTACATTATAACATTTGGTCGGTCGAATTCGACGGTGGCTAAGCCTTATGAAGCATTGTAAGTGGTCGGGAGAGGTGAAATAGATACCTAAGGTATCAATTTGAGGGGGATTCAAAGGTGGGGGAGGGGATGGATTCCTTAGTTGACTTGTAGAGGTGTTGCAATGAGGGTTTCTACGGCCATGGGATGCCATGATATGGACAAGAGCAAGGACTAGGACAACAAAGAAGCCAACACTTCAAATCACCCAAATTGGACACCCAAAGATACCAATCACTAACAAGTCCACCAACAATTCAACCAAAATTCAACACAATACACTTTGGTATATGAGCCACAGCCGTGGTGGACTTCTTTCTTCAATTCCTCCAAGCTTGATTCACTTGAGCCTCTCCAAAGTATGAGCCACGCACCTCGAACATGCCCCAAGTCCCTAGATCACAAAAGTACTCCAACACGTGCCAATTCTCTTGAAATACATCAAAAACAACCAAACACTTGTGAAGTATAATTGAAATCCAAAGAAATGAAAAACCATGAAATCCTAACTCTAAATGCTCTAAAGCTACATTCAATGAGACTTAAAATGAGCTATAAGTATGCACTAAAACGGACTGATCAGAAGTTCTTATGGACTGGAGATTTTGGTCACTCAAAAAAGCTCCTATTACTTGTGATCACTTTTTCCTTTAAGAAATATGGAGGATGGAAATTTAAAAACCTCAACACATGTAAAGCTTTTTTAAGTTGTCTCAAAAGTAGGATAGGCTATGGATCAAGTGGATTCATGCTTATTGCATCAAGAACATTGATGTCTGCCAGTTACAAATATCTCAAAGGTGATCCTTGATTATTAAGAAAAGTTTCACAAGTAAAGCGGCTATTAAAAGCAACATGCCATCTTATCAATGGAGAAAAATTCTCTATTAATGCAATTTATACACAAATGGTGGTGGTAATTGAGCCTATGACATGGAGAAGAATTACCGTTGTTACACTAAGGCTAGTCCGAAGAGCGTGTTTATTTCTTGGCTAGCTTTTCAAAATAGACTAGATACTAAAGATAGCCTTAGTAAGTGGGGGATTCAACTTGATTCCCATACATGTGTGCCTTCCGAATTCAACAATATAATTGGTTTCATCTGTTCTTCCAATGTAGCTATTGCCAAGCTATTTGGAAGCAAGTCCCAAAAATCTTGAAAGTTTGGGGGCTTTGAGGAGGAAATCTTAGTTGTTGCACAGAAGTGTAAAAAGAAAAGTAAGAAGAATGAGATTTATGGTATGTGTTTTGTTGAAACTATTTATAAGATTTGGATTCAGAGAAACCAAATTGTTTTAGCTATTCAAGCTTTATCTGTTGATCGAGTCGTGAGACCAGTTGCGTCTAAAGTAGCTTGGAGACTCCCTGGTCAGTTGCAAGTCCAGTTACTGTAATGATTTTTTACAAAGTTTGGGGTTAGGTTAGTTCTGAGTTGTATATTATGTAGAAACCCTTGCTAGAAGGTGCGCTACTTTTAAAAATATATATAATCTCATTTATAAATATGAGATTATATAAAAGTAAGAAGAATATCCTCAGGGCTGCCCTCTCACATGCCCCCGCCCAAAGGCTCATTACAAGGCATAAAACCCCAATCCCCACCTCCTAAATCCCAAGCAAATGCTTGGGGTAAGAATTGATCCCTAGACCACGTTAGGAAAGATGGGAAGACTCACCACTTGAACCAACCCAAATTATGATGATTAGGTGTATATTGATATTGTAGACTGCTTGTTAATTCTTTAGTTTTGTTGCTATGTTGCAGTAACATTTCTTTTTTGGTTATTAATAAAATTTGAATTGCCAAAAAACAATGTTAACAATAGTTTACAATAGATTTTGACTTGTTCAAGTATATGAGTGTAAAAGTTAAACTTACAAAAGTGACATATTTTTTAGCGGACAGATTAAAGATTGGCTTAGTATAAAATATTTTCCAAATAATAACTGCGACATAGACAATCAATTACACCAGCATAAAAAAATACATTTTCTAAAACAAATTGATCATCCAACATGATTGTCCCTTCTTTAGTAGCACTAGTACTCTCAGCATTAAGCAATCCAACAAAACATTAAAATAGCAATGATATTATTCGAACTAAGAAAACCACTAATATCTGGCACAAAATTCTGAAAACTAATGTAACAACCCGAATACCCCCACAGTCCCACTTACCTAACTCAGATTAGGCACAACGGAAAACATCAGTCGAGCAAATGTAGACCATTACCATTACACTTACTTTAACTAAATGTGAGAGTATAGGATTAGAAACCCAACTCTAATCAAAATAAATTATTGTTATAGATAAAATAACTTTATATAGCTAAAGTGAGATAGATTATTAGTATATTTAAACTTCCTCGCCTCGATTTACACAACGTAATCATAAGATGTCCTCTATCCCTTTATAGGTGTCGAACCTCAACTAACAACCTTTACAACTTTTACTTAGAGCTTGTCAAGACTCTTCCATCCACCAAGTGACAGACTATTAAAACAACATAACAGAACATGTTACTCACATAACAACGTCGTGAACAAAACCCGTAAAACAAGTAAACATGCTTAAGTGCTCTTTTATTTGAAAACGACTCAACACATATAATCACATCAACTATATACTCATTGTAAACTCCAAACCATTTAAGAAAACAACAACAATAAAAATAACAACGACTAAGCCTTATTCCCAAAATGATTTGGGGCGGCTAACATGAATCGTCATCTAAAACCGTTGCAAAAAGAGATGATATCGACAAGTGTGATAAATAGTTTTTAAAAGGTTCTCAGTTTTTAAAAAATAACAAAAAAACATTTTAAAAAGTTTTACACAAAGAAGTTTATAAAAGAAGTTTTAATTAAAAAGATTTAAACGATAAACAAATAAATAAAGTAATCACACCCCTTCCTCCACGTGAATAGTGCCCCCTCCACCCAATTCTATCAAACGTCATCCTCTCCTCGATCCCAAGTAACCCCATATCACTTTCAATTACATTAATACAAGTCATCTTAGGTCTTCCCCTGCCCCTTACAATTTGATTGCTCCTCACTCTTCAAGTCTTCTCACCAGCGCATCACTTGGTCTCTTTTTCACATCATCAAACCATCTTAAGACATTTTTCCCTCATATTTTCTTCAATAGATGCAACTCTAACTTTTTCCCGAATCACTTCATTTCTTAATCGCCCTTCCTTGTGTGGCCGCACATCCACCGTAACATATGCCACATTCATTTTATAAACGTGACACTGTTTCACCACCCAACATCCGGTGTAATACAACAAAGCAGGCGTAACTGTCGTGCGGTCACAAAGGAACCCAGTAGCACTTTTCCACTTTAACCAACTCTCATTAATTCTATGAGCCACGTCTCCATCGAGTTCTCCATCCTTTCGGAGAATAGATCCAAGGTAACGGAAGACGTTAGATCCTTGAACCACTTTGCCATCCAAAGTGACCACCCCTGCCTCGCTGCTTCGAACCCCACTAAACTTGCACTCCAGATACTCGTCTTACTTCTGCTCAATCTAAAACCACGAGCTTCTAATGTATGTCTCCGCAATTTCAACTTACTTTCAACACCTTCCTTTGTCTCATTAATCAACACAATATCATCCGTAAACATTATACACCATGGTATATCATCTTGAATTGACCTCGAATTTCGTCCACGATTAGAGCAAAGAGAAAGGGACTAAGTGCGGAACCATGATGCACTCTGATCGTAAGAGGGAACTGTTCTGTCTTCCCAGCTGTAGTCCGCACACTCGTAGTGGCCCCGTTTTAAAAATCCTTGATGATATCTAAAAAAGTTTTGTGAAATGCCTTTCTTTGCCAACGTCCACCAAAGTATTTCTCTTGGTACTCTATCACATGCCTTCCCCAATCAATAAAAATCATATGTAGATCCTTCTTCCTATCATGGTAATGTTCCATTGTCTGTCTCATGAGGTGAATGGCCTATATAGTCGATCTTCCTGGCATAAATCCAAATTGATTCTTCGATATCTTCACATGTTTCCTAAGTCTTTGTTCATCACCTGCTCCCAGTGTTTCATCGCATGACTTATTTGTTTGATTCTTTGATAGTTGGTATAATCTTGTGCCTTTGCTCTTATTCAAAAGAATCAAAGTCTCTTCCTCCACTCCGATGGCATTTTGTTGTGTCTCCAAATCATGTTGAAGAATGTTGTCAGCTATTCGATTCCTCTCCCCCCTTAAACGCCTCAAAACTTCGATAGGTATGCTATTGGACCCCGTAACTTTCTTCAATCCCATCTTTTTTAATGCTGTTATGACTTCTCCCTTTTAAATACTCCTCATAAACTATCGATTTACCATACATCCCCGAACAATTCTCAAAAAATTTTATACAATTCCTTATGGAATGGTAGTTCATAATTCAATAGTACTTTCATACACATAATCCCCTCTTTGTAAAATTCAATTCAAACTCACTTTTGTAGTTTTTTTTTGGTGTGAACGCGAGTGGGAAGGGGTAGTGACTGTCTGCAAATTATTGAGAGTCGTCACGCTTAATTTTTACTATTCGGCTTGGAAGACTTTTAACAGTCGGACACTACCAACCAACCTGACCCAGGTGAATGTTCACATCTCACTTCAAAATTATTATTATTATTATTCATTTTCGATATTGTTGTAAAATAATAATGGGACCCATCAAATGAACAAATTCAGTATTTTACCGCCCAAAACATGACGGCTGATTAGACCCAACCTGTGCCGTATATACCAGTTGATTAGACTCAACCTTTGCAGTGATATGATGTATCAGTGGGTGTACTATCCACCTAGCACTATAAATCTCCTACGCATGTAACTATAGAGATGCATCAAGCAAGAGTAATACAACAGTTTCTCTGCTTTTTGATACTTTCCTTACAATACGTTATCAGCACCAATTTGCTCCCAAGTACTATAAGGTAGTTTTTCCCCACAATCAAAGTACAATTTTATTTTACTCTCAAATTTTCTCCCGGATCATATACTACTCAAAATATGGATAACCAGTGTAATGGGATCGATACTATTTTGAATAATGTAACCCTTTCGAGCATATATTTTATCATAGAGCATAATAATGTACCTGTTACTACAAATCCGGCAAGGGGTATTGTAAGTCAGCCCCGACGTTTCAATCCCCCAGTGGGAAATCATGCCGACGGAATTCCGCAACCGACTGTCCCAAACCTTAATGACAATCCGCCGGAACCACCAACTGAAATTCGGCAACAACCCATTAATAAGAGGAGCAAGGACGAAGACACGGCCTCGGGCAGCGGTAAACGACGCCAAAATAATTAAATGGCCGCCAGGACGGCGGAATCGGCTATGCCGCCACCGAAAAGTCTAGCCACCTTCATGGAGGGCAAAAGACTTTATATATGAGCCGCCTTCATGGACGGGCTAATCTCCTTGAATTGTCGCCTTCATGGACGGGCTAATCTCCTTGAATTGTCGCCTTCATGGACGGGCTAATCTCCTGGAATTGCCGCCTATATGGACGGGCTATGATGCCGAATAAAGGGACAATAAAACAAAAAAATCCAAGACCATGACTACTTTAAAAAAATATATCTTTGTGTACTGTTAGTTTTCGTTGGGGACAGAATTTTTAGATGTTGTGTTTTTCATCTTTGTGTTTGTAGTAACTAATAATATGTATATATATGTATGTTTCTTCTCCTCCCCATAAAATAAAAGTTCAAATTTTTTTAAAAAAAAGGGGCACAAGACTTTGAAAATTGGTGTGAAAAAGGTATGTTGAACAAGTCAACATCCATCCCCTATCTTTGAGTTTTCACACCATATACATGCAAACTCCAAGACATGCATTGTTTATTTTCAAAAAAAAAAAAAACGGCCTTGAAACATTACAGCTCACGGCAGTAGTGAATTTTTACAAATTTTGTTCACAAAGTACAAGTAAAAGGTGGAAAGAAGATTAAACAAAAAAGGAGATTAAATTCTTACCCAATTTCAATTTTTTTTCATGTGATTGGAGGAAAAGTTTATACTTATTATAAAAAATAAAAAAGGGAGATATGTATATATGGCTATGGAGGAAGCTTGCAACCATATATACTCCAACAATTTTTTTTCCCGGAATTGATAAAAGGGTAGAGTTTTGTTAAAGTTTTTTTTCCAAAAGGTTGAATGAAATGGATGAAGATGAAATGGATGAAGATGAAGGGGAAGAGGTTGATAAGAAGGAGAAATGAATTTGCATAGGAAACAACGGAATGTTGCTGTAGTGCATATACTATAAGACAAAACAGTTTTCAGATTTCTATGTGCAAGAAACAAAAGGGGGATTTTTTTTATTAAAAAAAGGAAAAAGAACAAAAGGGGAAGAGAAAGTTTTCTTTAACTTGTTGGTAGTAAGAGTTGAACTCTAGATCTCTTACTCTAAATACTTGTGCCCTTACCACGTGAGCTAGTGAATACTTTTGTTAGCTCTAGATGTTTCATGTTATTTAACATGGTCCAAGTACAACCATTACATATTTTCTTTATGATTCATACAAAACACATTTTATCTATCAAATGTGCACAATTTTTTTTAATCCTATAAAAGGGACTTAACCCCGATTTTTTTCCCATCTCTTACCCGCCTCTCCATCTTCTTCAACCTCACAAATTCTCTCTCCTCCATTTTTGGAGTTTACTAGATCCCTATTGTTTCCGGCCACCATGTATAACGCCGGCAACAATCGCTCAACAATCGGCACACCAGATCTTCAAGAGTCCTTAAGAGAGTTGAAAATTATATTTTACTGGGAAATAAGTTTTACCGTAGTCTTATTAGCAATTATCGTAATTCTTCTTTGGAATCTTGCAAATTGTAGATCATAATTGTTTTTTCTATGATTTACATTTTTTTGCTAAGTGTGGTTGAAATATTAATCATCCTTATGTGGTTAGCTTCTCATTTTCAAAAAAATGGGGGTGAGACATAAATTTAATTAACTATTAACTTTTGTGTTTGTACTTAGTTTCGAACTCCTGACCTCTTAAATGGTTCAGGATTTCTCGGACCACTTCGGCTTACACCCCAAATGTGATGTATTATTACTTCTTCAAATTTTTATATGGAGTTACTCTATTGTGCATATATTTAGTAATTCTAATTACTGTTAATTATATGTAATCTGAAATGGCACGAATTGCAACCAGAGACTTTGAGATACTTGAACCATCAGGTCAAAGGTACCTGGAATGGAGGGTAGATGCAAAGGCTCATTTACAAGCAGAAAACCTGGAACATACTATTATTAAAGATGGTTTTCCAACTACTCAAGAACAATCACGGGCTTTAGTATACCTAAAGCATCATATTCATGAGGATCTAAAATCTGAATATATTTTAATTGATGATCCTAAGGAATTATGGGACACTCTCATTGAAAGGTTTGAACACCTTTAGCGAATAATTGCCCCAAGAGCAGCTCATGAGTGGGCCACTATCAGATTCCAAGATTTTGCCACAGTAAGAGAATATAACTCTGTCGTACTACGTATCACTCAGAAACTAAAGCTGTGTGGACAATCAGTACCAGAAAAGGCCATGATAGAAAAGACTCTCTCAACCATGCACGCGCAAAATATGATACAATCTGAACAATATCGTGAGAGAGGTTGCGCAAAATTTTCTGATTTAATCTCTATTCTCTTAGTTGCCCAGCAGTATAATCATATCTTGCTCGACAACCACAACAAAAGGCCAACTGGTACAAATGCAACCCCCGAAGCCAATGCCACTGACACTAATATTTCCAATACAACACCCACTAATGCAACTAGGGGTGGAAAATGCTGGAATAATGGTCGTGGACGGGGAAATTATAATAACAGAGGCAAAGGAAGGGGAAAAGGTAAAGGCAGAGGCAATAATCAAGGGCGTCAAAATTGGAAACGAAACTTACATGCCCCTCGAGGAAGGGAAAAAGGGCAAACAATTACCGAACAAGAACTACAGAAAAATGTTTTAAATGTGGTATTGCGGTACATTGTTCTAAGGAATGCCGCACAACAAAGCACCTTGTCGACTTATATATGGCCTCATAGAAGGCGCAGGGGAAGCATGCTCATGAGACAAATTTTGCACAAACAGCTTTCCCTACCCTTGACATTGCTGATTACTTAGCCGATGATGTCGCAGATATTCAAGGCACATCCTCTTGAAACTACTCCAGTATCTCCATGTTTAGTCTTAATGTATTTTCAATTTTCCTTTCCTGATCAAATACCCATGTTTACATTGAATAATTGTTTTTCACTATTGCTGCAAACAATGTAGATTATGTCTACAATCTTAATAAAACGTTTTATTTTACCATTTTTATTTGTTCTTACATTTTCCCATGTTCACATCAGAAGAAAATGGAAATCCCACAAGGAGGGGAGAAATGCTTGATTGACAGCGCCACAACACACAACATCCTGAGCAACAAAATATACTTCACAAATTTGGAGCCCATGAAGGCAAACATCAACACCATTGTTGGCACTGCTAATATAGTTGAGGGCTCAGGAAAGGCTTGTGTACTACTTCCACAAGGAACAAAGGTTATTGCTCAACATGCACTGTATATCAGTAAAACTCAACGAAATCTTTTGAGTTTTAAAGATTTACGTGCAAATGGTTACCATATGGAAACAAAATAAATGAGGATAATAAGGAATATATGTACCTCACTAAATGTGAACTTCACAAAAAGGTTATCCTTGAAAAATTGCCTGCATACTCTTCAGGGCTATATTTCACTTATATCAGCCCAGATGAAAATTATTTAGTGCCAACTTGCAAGGTTCACAACCGCGAAATTTTTAATTTGTGGCATGATCGATTGGGACACCCTGGAACAAGCATGATGACAAGGATTGTTCGGAGATCCAGTGGACACCCATTGACTAATATACGGAATCCACTTCCGAAGGAACATCATTGTACCGCTTGTTCACTTGGCAAATTGATCATTCGCCCTTCCAAGAACAAACTTGCTCACGAGAACCTAGCTTTCTTGGAAAGAATTCAAGGGGACATTTGCGGACCAATCCACCCAGCATGCGGACCGTTTAGATATTTTCTTGTTCTAATCGATGCTTCCACATGATGGTCCCATGTAACCCTTATATCAACAAGAAATGTTGCCTTTGCAAAACTTCTGGCACAAATACCATGTTTCAGAGCTCAATTCCCGGATTATCCAATTAAGAAAATCCGACTTGATAATGCCGGAGAATTTACATCCCAAACATTTGATAATTACTGCATGTCCATTGGGATAGATGTTGAACATCCAGTTGCTCATTTTCACACTCAAAATGGCTTAGCTGAAGCATTCATAAAGCGTTTACAATTAATCGCTCGGCCGTTGCTCATGAAATCAAAACTCCCATCCTCTACTTGGGGACATGCTATACTACATGCTGGGGCCTTGCTACGATTAAGATCGAGCACATAAATCATGATCTATCCCCACTATAATTGGTGGTTGGCAAGGAACCAAATATTGCTCACCTACGTACATTTGGTGTGCGGTCTATGTTACCATAGCACCACCACAATGCACTAAGATGGGCCCACAAAGAAGGTTGGGAATCTATGTTGGTTATGAATCACCATCCATCATAAGATACCTTGAACCACTGACCAGTGATTTATTCACCGCTCGGTTTGCAGACTGTCACTTTAACGAGACATTCTTCCCAACCTTAGGGGGAGTTAAGGTAGGCCCAAAATGGCATGAATCGTGGAAAACACAAAGTTTATCCTACATTGACCCACGAACAAATGTGTCCGAGCAAGAAGTGCGAAAAATTATACATTTACAAAACATTGCTAATCAATTGCCAGCCGCATTCACTGACATTAAAAGGGTGACTAAGTCCCATATATCAGCTGCAAATACTCACAGATAGATGAGTCTACAACACGCAAAAGACGTGGTAGGCCGCTTGGTTCGAAAGATTTGAAACCAAGAAAATCTAAAAAGGCAAAGATAAGCAACGAAAAGAGTGAAAATTCCTAAGGAATGGAACGAACCAAAAATGAAGAAAATGTCATCGACTCCAAAAATAGCCTAAGAGAATCAGATGGTACATCTGAGGGGGATTGTGAAGATGAAAATCATAAAATATCGATAAATATGTGCACACAAGAAAGCAATGGGATCGAATAAAAACATCAGTCGATGACATATTTGCATATTCAATTGCCACGGAAATCATCACTGATATTGAGGACACTGAACCAAGGTCCGTCGACGAATGTCGAAAAAGGAATGATTGGCCTAAATGGAAAGAAGCCATACAAATAGAATTGAAATCCCTTGCAAAACCAGATATTTTCAGTCCTGTAGAAGAAACTCCAAAAGAGGTAAAACCTATTGGGTATAAATGGGTGTTTGTACGAAAATGTAATGAAAAAATGAAATTGTGAGATACAAAGCTAGACTTGTAGCTCAAGGTTTCTCGCAAAGACCAGGAATTGATTATGAGGAAACATATTCACCAAGTTGTGGATGCCACAACACTAAGATTCCTCATCAGCCTATCAGCATGTAAATGCTTGCACATGCGCTTGATGGATGTAGTGATTGCATACCTTTATGGATCACTTGACACAGATATCCATATGAGAGTTCCAGACTGGTTGGAATATCCTGAATCCTTAAGATCTAAACCCCGGAAACTGCACTCAATTAAATTGAGAAAATCCCTTTATGGTTTAAAGCAATCAGGGAGAATGTGGCCGGTACAATCGCTTAAGTGAATACCTCCTTAAAAGAGGTTACAAAAACGATCAAATTTGTCCATGTGTCTTCATCAAACAAAGCGAAAGAGGTTTTGTAATAATTGCAGTCTATGTTGATGATCTGAACATCATCGGAACATCAGAAGAAATTGAAGAAACAGTTAACTATATGATGAAGGAATTCTAAATGAAAGATCTTGGAAAAACTAAATATTGTCTCGGATTACAAATAGAACATCTAAAGGACGACATTCTCATTCACCAAGACAATTATGCTGAGAAAGTTTTGAAAAGGTTTTACATGGACAAGGCACACCCACTAAGCTCCCCCATGGTTGTTCGTTCTTTAAATATTAAGAAAGATCCTTTTCGCCCTTGAGAAGAAGGTGAAGATGTACTTGGCCCCAAGTACCATATCTAAGTGCCATTGGAGCTTTAATGTATCTAGCCATCAACACTAGGCCATATATCTCGTTTTCAGCCAACCTGCTTGCAAGGTACAGTTCTGAACCTACAAGCAGGCACTGGGACGGAGTGAAACACCTACTCCGTTACATACGCGGCACAACAGACCTTGGGCTATTTTACCCAAGAAATGGCAATCCTACTCTTGTTGGATATGCTGATGCTGGTTATTTATCGGACCCATTCAAAGCAAAATCACAGCATGCTATGTCTTTTGCCATGGAAATGCAGCAATTTCTTGGAAATCAACAAAACAGACACTAACGGCAGCTTCATCGAACCAAGCAGAGCTGATTGCACTTTACGAAGCAGATAGAGAATGTGTATGGTTACGATCATTGATTCAACACATAATGAAAGAAAGTGGTCTAAACACGACTATATAAGGCCCTACTGTCATCCACGAAGACAACACTGCTTGTATTGCACAAATCAAAGAAGGGTATATCAAGGGCGATAGAACAAAACAAATTGACCCTAAGTTCTTTTGCACACATGATTTAGAGAAAGAAGGAGCGATCAATGTTCAGCAGGTCCAGTCATGTAACAACTTGGCCGATCTGTTTACAAAATCACTGCCTTCAAGAAAATTCCAAGAGCTTGTGCATTTAACCGGCTTTCGTCGTCTCAGAGACCTACACTAAAATGAGGGGGAGTCTATATATTCTGTACACTTTTTCCTTCGTCAAAGTTTTTATCCCATTGGGTTTTTCTTGGCAAGGTTTTAATGAGGCAACACTTATATAGGCGTAATAACTTAAGAACTTTACTCTTTTTCCCTGTATTTATTTTTTCCCCATTGGGTTTTTTTTTTCAAATATAGGTTTTTAATGAGGCATTCTACACCCCAAAATGTATGGAATCTGTTCAAGGGGAGTGTTGTAAAATAATAATGGAACCCACCAAATGAACAGATTCAGTATTTTACTGCCCAAAATATGACGGTTGATTAGACCCAACCTGCGCCGTATATATCAGTTGATTAGACTCAACCTTTGCAGTGATATGATGTATCACTGAGTGTATTATCCACCCAGTACTATAAATCTCCTAAGTATGTAATTAAAGAGATGAATCAAACAAGAGTAATACAACAGTTTCTCTACTTTGTGATACTTTGCTTACCATAGATATGTTATAGACTTATAGTATAGCATATTTGATAGTTCACTTTCCACAAAACCTTTTTCACAAGCTTCACCCTTTTATATTGGATAGTGTCAGATAATCTTTTTCAGTCACACATGCCTGAGTCCCTAACCCCTTCACAACGTTAAAAAATGTTGTCCTGGAGGCCCATAGTAGGATATTCTTATTTTCAATTGAAATCAATCCTTCCCTTCCCTCGCACTTCCCCCTTTCTACTTCTCCGTCCATCTTCTTCTTCATTTTCTACTCCTAAGATTTCTTCCTCAACTAAATTTCTCAGCACATCTCCCATGGCTTCCGCTTTCCAGACACAATTGCACTATCCCTCTGTTCGTCGTGATGATTCCGTCGTCGACGATTATTTCGGTGTCAAAATCGCCGATCCTTATCGATGGTTAGTCATTCTTCTTCATTCACCTATTAGTTTCTGTTTTCAATTTGGTTTAAGTTTGATTTTGTTGTTGAAAATGATTGATTTTAGGCTTGAAGATCCGGATTCTGAAGAAACTAAGGAGTTTGTTGAGAATCAAGTGAAGCTAGCTGATTCAGTGCTTCAAGAATGCGATACCAGAACGAAGCTCAATGAGAAGATGACTGAACTTTTTGATTATCCGCGTTATTCTCCGCCGTTTAAGCGCTGTGATAAGTACTTCTACTTCCATAACTCTGGCCTTCAACCACAAAGCGTGCTCTATGTTCAGGTCTGTTCTTCAACATTTCCATTTTTTGGATGATAATTTTATGTTAGTTTGTTGCTTTTAAGTTTTTTTGCCAATTTGTTTATGGATTGTTTCTGTTGTCAGCTCAATTGCGTTGCTTCGTATCGAATTCGGTTTAGTAATTCTTGTTAATCCTTTCTAGATTTTAGTGCATCATTTTCTGGTTTGATTTCAAAATAAGAGGAAGAATTCAGTATCTAGCATGAATTCAAACAGAAAGTAGAAGAGAAAAAGAATGAAAGGAAGAAGAGAAAGAGAGGATGACTTCATTTCAATTGAATTGCTAATGAATTATTACATCCCTACGCGTATTTATACAAAGGAGGAAAAAGGCTAACAACTAGCTAACACCCTGGATCTATACTATACACCAACACCTTCACTTGGTTTTCAGAAAGTTCTAATGCAACTAAGATGGAGGAAAATGCCTATTTACATTTTTTGTTTGTATCTTGAGTAGAATTTATGTGAATAATCCCGTGTATTTGTTGAACTAGTTCAAGCTAGATTCAAGTGATGGGGTTAGGAGTGTATGGTGTGATAAAGATGAAATTAAGAAGGACAATGCATGTAGGGAATGAATCTAGCCCAAGGTTAAAGTACAAATGGTTCTAGAATGTCGTTTGGAAGAACCTGAACGAATTGCTTTTTTTTGGGGAGAGGGATAAAGAGTTTATATTTAGTTTGTTTAAAAAACTATTAGCAGAAGCCAAGGTCTTTTGATAAGGATATGTTTGTAATTAGTTAATACTTGTTTTCCTAATTAATTTATTGAAAAGGTAATACACTAGAATCAAAATCACAAAGTACTTAGGTAGTAATTTGTGGCTAAGGATAGGCATTTAATTTGAAAGATGAAAAGAGTCAAAATCAAGATTCTTTTATTAACTATAAAAAAAATGTTATAACAATTGAGCCAATTATAACTGCAAATAGTTCTAGTGTTAAATACCTTAAAACTAGGTGCTTGTTTGGTATACATGGAATTATGGAAATTTATATTTCATAGAAAGTTATTTCATTTTGAAATCCATAGGAATTTCATTAACTGTTGGGTTGACATTAAGGGAATCTTAAAGAAGCTTGATAAATAATTTCCCATGTTTTGTGGGAAGTGAGAATTCCCATAACTTTTCTTTTCCTCCATTTTCAAAATTTTGTGTTAACTAAACAACTAGTCCTCTTATCAATGTCCTTGAATTTCCACTTTCCCCATTCTTGGTTGTCAACCAAACAAACAACCAATTTAAAACCCTTCAAACAAAATTAAATGTCTTTAATAAAATTTTAATTATTTAGGAAGGAACTTTAGTAATTGGGAGAAATATAGTTGCATTTGTTATAGTGTATAGTACAAATTTTCAGCTAAGATGACGTCAGTGCTTCATGAAGCTGTACCAAGTGTTTTGCACGATTATGGTAGTCAATTGACCTACACCATTTATGATCAAAATATACTGTCTCATGAAGCAGATACTATATGTAGAACGTACTGCGTGTAGGGTAAATGTCATGCAGAAAGAACTTATTTGCAACATATTCACTGTATTGAGCTACTGTCATGATGTGCAATCTCATTTATTGATATTATTCCTCCCCTTTCAGCTAATATGCCGATTTGGTCTATTTCTTTAATAACTGGTCTTAGTACATACTTCTTTTGTTTCTTTTTTGTTGCAAATGTTTGACTTTCACTCTTGCTATTGCCACACTTTGACTATTAATATCTTAAATTTTTAACAAGTTAAGTTTTCAGAATGTTCAAATCATGAAAATGAATATTGAGACAAATCTAATAAAATCCCACATTGCTATATTTTTCCTTACATATTAATCACCAAAGATTAAGAAATGAGTTGATTCGAGAGAAAACCGGAGTTGCATCAATTGGAGAAAAGATGAGGGAAAATCGCCTAAGATGATTTCGTCATGTGAGACGGAGACCAAATGATGCGCCGGTTGGAAGACTTGGATATTGGAAGAGTAATAAAATTGTGTAGAGCAAGGGAAGATCTAAGATGACGTAGATAAAGGGAATTGAAAATGATATGGGCTAACGTGGGATCAATGAGAGCATTACGTTTGATAGGGTAGAGTGGAGCGAAAGGATTCACGTGGAGGAAGTGTGTGATTGCCTTATTTGTTTCTTTTGATTGTGCTTGCCTTATTTTTTTAATTTTTTTTTCACAATTGTTTATGCCATCTTTTTTCCGACGGTTTCAGATGATGATTCATTCTAGTTGACCAAAAGTATTTTGGAAGTAAGACTTTGTTGTTGTTGTTGTTGTGGTTGTTATGTGAATACATGTTCCAACTGAGAGAGAAAAAAGGAAGTATGTTATTTATGGTTAATTGTTTAGTTAGAGTCATTGTTTGCAATCATGTGAGTTCTCACTACCGCACTGGTTCTGCTACTTATTTAATCTATCTAGTTGCTCTTACATAAATTGTTCATCATATGTACCAGGATAGCCTGGATGGAAAGCCAGAGGTGCTTCTTGATCCTAATCAGCTTAGTGAGGATGGAACTGTGGCCTTGAACACTTATTCTGTGAGTGAGGACGCCAAATATTTTGCTTACGGGTTGAGTGCAAGTGGTAGTGATTGGGTATCAATTAAAGTAATGAGAATTGAGGACAAAAGAGTTGAGCCAGACACCCTCTCCTGGGTCAGTGTAAAGCGTTCTAAATTGTTTACAAGAATGTCTTCTCAGTAAAAGCAGTGTTGTGCTTAATTGATGTAAATCTTGTTTATTGCAGGTCAAGTTTAGTGGTATAACTTGGACACATGACAATAAAGGATTCTTCTACAGTCGCTATCCAGCGCCAAAGTGAGGGACTGTTTCTTATGAAAAAAATCTTATTCCTTGCATCTGGACCACACAAGGTTCCTGTTTTGTGTCTACATTGTCAAGTCTGGAGCTTTCCAATTTGAGACATGAAGAATTTTCGTTCAGTCAGCTTCATGGCTGAGGTCATGGAGAGGATCTAGAACATAACTTGGGTCATGTTATTCTTGCTTTGATTAGGCAGTTATCATGAAGTAATTTCTCTGTGAAATAAAAGTATTGATATAGACCATCAATCCTAGTGAAGGGCATAGCCATTTTGGAAATTAAAATTCTAGCTGGCATAATTTTCCAGCCTTTCCTTTTTTATCTTACTTTCTGTGTCCAGAAATATTAGTTATTATTTTGGGATGTCCAAACAAATCGTCAGATATCCTATAATAGTGATGATCTAGGATTGGGTTTCTTGAAATGTCTCTACCTAAATTGAGTCACAAGGGCATGGGAATTGTCTGAAGTATTACAAAGGATTTTCTAGTAAAATCAAGGCGTATCCTTGAGACCGTGATTGGGAGAGGTTGAAACAAAGTTAGAATTATATTTCAGAAATTTGAAGATAGATATATGAATATAATTATTTGTGGGTGCGTGTGTGTGTGAAAGATGGCTATAATTTTTGGTTCTCTTTTATTCTCATGTATTAAGGAATTATCTGAATTTGATTTCTGATGCAGTCAAGGGCAAATATCAGATGCTGGGACTGAGACAAATTCTAATCTTAATCAAGAGTTGTATTACCATTTTCTTGGTACTGATCAGTCTGAGGATATTTTGTGTTGGAGAGATCCTGTGAACCCCAAATACTCATTTGCGGCTGAGGTGACAGATGATGGGAAGGTAATTGCTGCTCTATCTGAACTTTACACTATATCTAAGAGCTTTTCACTATTTCTTTAATTATAGCTGCATCACGCAAATGACTTACTTGAAACTTCAGATTATTTTCTGTTTTGTAATTTAACGTCACATATAATATTTACACTGTGAAAATCTTCAGCTTTTGATCATGTGTCCTATCTTTGTTATATTGCAGTATTTGCTTCTCTATACTTCAGAGAGCTGTGAAGTAGCGAACAAAGTCTACTATCTAGATTTGACAACACTGCCTAATGGGATTGAGGGTCTCCGTGTGGAAAAAAATTTGCTTCCTTTCACGAAGCTCATTGATAGTTTTGATGCGGCTTATGACGCTGTTGCTAATGATGATACAGTGTTTACTTTTCGATCTAATAAGGACGCTCCGAGATATAAGCTAGTTCGTGTGGACTTGAAGGCCCCAGGAACATGGACTGATGTTATTCCTGAATCTGAAAAGGATGTTCTGGAATCAGCCTATGCTGTTAATAACAACCAGCTTCTGATCTGTTATTTAAGTGATGTGAAGCATGTTCTTCAGGTCAGAGACCTAGAAAATGGTTCTCTGTTGCATCACTTGCACCTTGACATTGGATCAGTTGATGGCATCTCTGCACGGCGTAAAGACAGTGTGATGTTTTTTGTTTTTACAAGCTTCCTATCTCCGGGTATAATTTACCAATGTGACTTAAAATCTGATGTTCCAGAAATGACGGTGTTTAGAGAAATTGTTGTCCCAAAATTTGATCGCGATGAGTTTCAAGTTGACCAGGTATTTATTCTCACTCCTATTGTCATTATCTAATAGGAATATCTTTATTTTATGTGGATTAGCATTCTTTGTGTCTTCTTTTTCTGGGTCCACCTTTGTTCGTGGCTTTGACATCGAGACTTGTATGCTTTGACATGATTATTGCCTTATTGGCAATCTTGGTGACTTTGACATTAAGAGTTTAAGACTTGTATGTCAGTCATATTGGATTAGATATGGGTAGTGAATGTATTGATTCTTAGTGGTCTGTGTACTAGTCGGTTGAAATGTGTGAGGCACCTGATTTTATTTGTCACTCACTTCTCTAAATTGCTTTTTCTGGTGGATTTTTGAAATTGATTGAGTAAATGCATCTGCTGTGATTGCTTCGCCGCCAATATTTTTCCTTTCAGTTTGAATGTTGATCTTGTAATTACAAAATGTCTAATTTCTGTGAATGATTTCTTTTTATAAATTATACTCCTTTTGTCCCACAATCTCTTCATGGAGTTATTCTCTAGGATCTTCCTAAAATAATTTTCACTTCTCTTTTAAAGTTATTCTCTCTACACAATTTCTCATGCCTTTTCTCTCTGCCCGTATTTTCTTACCTTTTCTATCTTCTACCTTGTATTACTTCCTCCCTATACTTTCTAAACTTTTCCCCTCTTTCTACTCACTTTCTTGTCAACTTCTTTTGCATCTGTTTTCAGGTTTTTGTTTCCAGTAAAGATGGCACTAAGATACCAATGTTCATAGTTGCAAGAAAGGGGATTGTTTTGGATGGATCACACCCATGTCTTCTGTATGGTTATGGCGGATTTAACATAAGCATCACACCATCCTTTGGTGTCAGTCGCATTGTTCTCCTAAAGCACCTTGGTGCTGTTTTCTGCATTGCTAACATTCGAGGTGGTGGGGAATATGGAGAAGAGTGGCATAAGGCAGGATCCCTTGCAAAGAAGCAGAACTGCTTTGATGACTTCATTTCTTCTGCTGAGTTTCTTGTCTCTAATGGTTATACCCGGCCCAAAAAGTTGTGTATAGAAGGCGGAAGTAATGGTGGGCTTCTTGTTGGTGCTTGTATTAATCAGGTATCTGCTAGCACTTTACCCCTATCTTTAACTACTCCAAAGCAGTTGTGGACCGGCCTAATTGTTGTATGGTTATCATTGTGGTTATAGAGGCCTGACATTTTTGGTTGCGCTCTGGCTCATGTTGGTGTTATGGACATGCTCCGATTTCACAAATTTACCATTGGTGAGGAACTGATTGTAATGAAATGGGTTTTTATTTGACAACTGATACACTATGTTGACCCAGACTTATTTTTTAGGCCATGCTTGGACTTCGGACTATGGTTGCTCTGATAAAGAAGAAGAATTCCACTGGCTTATAAAGTGAGTAATATACATGCCTTCAAGAGTGCTTGTTGAGTACTTGAGTGTATACTGCCTTGCTTTTGCAACATCTTATGGGGCGTAAGGGCGTTTGGTTCAAATAATTGAAATGGAATGGTATGAGAATGAGAACGCGTTGGGTTTGGATCCGAAATTTTTCATTTTTCCGTTTTTTGTCCCCTTCCTCGTCCCCGTAACCGTTCCTGTATTCGTATCCGTGCAATCTAGTTGGACACCACCCCCGAGCGCCAGGATGGCACGCCATATCCGGGCGACTACCTAGTAACCCTTGCATACTTATGAGACTATGTTTTACGCTGGTCGCCCCAAACGTACCGCAACTCTCCTCCTTTATCCGGGCTTGAGACCGGCAGTGACTACAGGTGGAGTATTGTAAGGAGATGGACTACTAACTCTGAAAAAAAAAATCATTAGGCTGCTTCTTTCTGTTAGTAATACAATACTGCAGTTTCAATCACTGCATATTCCCGAAATGGTGAGAAAACATGGAGTCTGAAACAGTCTTACTCTTCTGCGATAAAAATGTTTGTAAGATTATAACTGAATTAGAATTTTGTTTTTATCCAGAAGCAGATTTTATGTATGCATTGAATGTTAGGACATTGCTGTAGTGAGGGAGTTTAGGTGCCTACTTGCCTTAAAATATATGCTTTATTAACTTTGAGATAATTGTAGTACTCTATTTGATTCCTTCATTTTTTCCCTGGGCAGTAGGACGTTTTGAGTTTCAATTACTATGTTCTTATATATCTGATTTTTTAGTCCAACTATGTTTATGAACAACCCAAGGCATTGTAATTATTTTATCAAAAGCAGTTGACCTTTGGTTTCTTTCTTAACTCAAACATGCTGAATCACAACTCAAATATCCAAGTCTGAATGCATGACTACACATTTTCCTATAGTTTCCAACACTAACAGCTTTCTTGCTTACAGGTACTCACCTGTACACAACGTCAGGAGACCGTGGGAGCAGTCATCTGATCGTTCTGCACAGTACCCTGCTACCATGTTATTGACAGCTGATCATGATGATCGTGTGGTGCCTCTGCATTCATTGAAGTTGCTGGCTGTAAGTTCTCTTGAATTTTCACATGCAACTATAATGACATTTAATGGGTGGGGGCGAAAAAAGGGAAATTCCCCTCCAAAATCGTACGTGGAAGGAATTGAACTTGTGACCTTAAGGTTACAAGGTGAAATTACTACCAACTATACAACTACCACTTGGAATGCAACTACAATGACATGAGAGTGAATTGTAGCTCATGTATTAAATTTATAACATCAGCGCTTTGCATTCTTTTTCTTCTTTTGAAATATTTTTATTGTATATACGTTGCAGACAATGCAACATGTTCTTTGCACTGGCTTGGAAGATAGCCCTCAAAGGAACCCAATCATTGGCCGGATTGATCGTAAGGCTGGTCATGGAGCCGGACGTCCAACACAAAAAATGGTTGGTACCCTATTATGTCATTAAACTTGCTGAAAACATTGCTCACTTATTTTAACCATGCTCTGAAACCGTCTGTAGATTGATGAGGCAGCAGACCGCTATAGCTTTATGGCTAAGACGGTAAATGCATCGTGGATCAATTGAAGAGTTCCTTGACAAAAATGAAGGCCATGAGTCTGATTTGAATTTTTACTTTCTGATTAGGAGAACGAGCTATATTCTTTTGCAATAAAATATTCATCTCCCTTAATTAGTTGGGATGAGATATAAGGATGTGTTTGGCAAGTGCAATTTATAAGATAGTGTTTGCTGCTTAGGGGTTGAAGTAGCTTTTCTTTTGGTGCTAAGCTCTGTTAGTATTAGTACTGGTTAAATAATATCATTTCCCTGTAACTAAAATACGTCCTCGATTCTTCATCCGATGGTCCAGCTTAACTTAGCAAAATATTTGCTGGCCGAATTAGTTTTTGAGAACGATACAAGGAATCATTAAGGGACCTATCTGTCAAATATTTGTTATTGAAATTTCGAATTTGGTGCAAAAATCATGTTTGGAAGTTAGAAATTTTTTGAAATTGGAACTTGCCCAATTTCATACTTATAAGGAAAAATTGTTAATTATCTTCTTTTACAAACAATTTTTCGTAATTATCACCTTAAAGATTTTTTTAAAAATTACTACCTTTTATATGCAAAGCTTTAAAAACTCTCACCTGTTAACGTTTTTCGTCAAGAAAATCGTTATGTGGGTCCCACATAGTTTTATTTCCCTCCAATAATGTTTCCTCTTCCCGTTTCTCATTCTTCCTTTTCCTTTGTTTTTCTCTCTACTTACCACCACTACTAGAAATTTTTTACCCCAATCTTTCTCTCTCCTCCATATAACTCACTCTTTGTGTCTCTTCCCTTGTCGCTGAGCAAAGCACTGGACACCAAAGCTCCATCATTGTTGAAGCCGGAGCATTGAGAATTAGTCGGAAAACAACCCTCAGCTTCCATTTGGCCATAAGCATTTCCAAATGGGTCTTTTTAGTTACAACTTATAGCACTGAATTTTTTAGTTTCAAGTTTTTATATCGGGAAAACAACCCTCATCTTCCATTTGGTCTAACACGAGACAGACATCTTCAAACCTTCTTGCTTTACATAGGCCAAACACTTCTTGGCTATAAGTTATATTGTCAGGCTTGTGGCCGGCATTCCTCGTGTCCTCCATAAGATCTTCACTTCATCAAACCTCCTTTTGACAAATTTGACGCCGAGAATTAATTGATTTATGTTGGGTAAGCACGAAATCGAGAATTTGATACAATTCCCTTGAGAGAATACTTAATTCATGTAAGCTTGTGTTTTAAATGCCTTCTTTCTGGGCTCTTGACACATGAACCTGAGCTTGTAAAATTTTCCCTATCTGAATCAATAGAGCAATTTATGTTTTTGCTCAGTTTGGGTGCTATCAGTCGGAGATCTTTTGTCTATTTCTTTTTCCATGTGTTTCTGCATATGAAACCAACTGTTTTGCTTCTATACTTGCAATAAGTGGTACTATTTCTGGTTACAGCTGGAGAAATGATACTAATTTCATCCTTGTTGATGAAATGGGTCTTGGTAAAACTATTCAATCAGTTTCCATGCTTGGTTTCTTAGAGGTAAAAATTGTTTATATTAATATTGGTGCTTTAAAATCCGGTACACTCTTTGTCTATGAGCTGGTATGGACCATCCAATATAGCTCAAACAATTTAACAACATCTTTACACTTGAGAGACCTAGATATCTTTGTGTATGAATCAACCTTATACCCCTCACTTGTCATTTGTGTCACCAGGTCCTAGAACTCGCTTATCACTTCCTCTGTTTTTTGGCTAATTCTCAATGCCCCGACTTCGATAACGATGGTGCTTTGGGGTACAGTGCTTTGCTCCGCAACGAGGAAGGAGACACTGATAGTGAGTTATGTGGAGGAGAGAGAAAGATCGGGGTAAAAAAAATCCCTAGTAGTGGTGGTAAGTGAAGAAAAAAACAAAGTAAGAAGAAGAGGAGTGAGAAATAGGAAGAGGAAACAGAAATGGAGGGAAATAAAACTATGTGGGATCCACAGAACGGTTTTCTTGATAGAAAGCGTTAATAGGTGGGAGTTTTTAGAGATTTGCTTATAAAAGGTGGTAATTTATATAAAAGAAAGTAAGGTGGTAATTAACGAAAAATTGTTTATAAAAGGTGGTAATTAATAATTTTTCCTACTTATAATTAAAGGTTGATTAAAATTTCCCTTTTAAATCCACTTAAAATACCTTTTTTTTCTAATGTTGTATCTTCCAAGTATCATTATCCTCCTTACGGTTCATATGGCTTGTTTACTTTGGCATAAAACAGCTGAACTGAACTGAAATAAATAGTGATATGTGAGAGTAAAATTATTGTGCACAGCTGAATTGAACTGAAAATAAGTTGGGTAGAACAGGCCCATAGTCTGCTACTCATCATCAACATATGTCGATCTCAATGTCATTAGATCATAGAAGTAACAAAAAAAATTATTTTTTCTTCGAGTTTCAGTTAGTTTAAATCTTTCTCTAATTTCTTTAGTAGTTGTACAAAAAAATAATATTTTAATTGCATTTATGAATAAAACTATTAATTTATAACTTTTTACTAACATATTTCTATACCAAATTTAAGTTGTACTAAAGTATAATATAGATAACCCTAGAGCATGACTTGGGCCCAAATACTAGTTTGAAATTCAAAACCTGTAATCCGAAAATTAAAATGTTGACATTCAATGCCAAATCCATAGGAAACAGACTTTCAAAACACATAATATCATTATTAGTATTGATAAAAGAAGTAACAATAGTGTTATGGATCAATGGTTTAAAAAGATGGGAGAGTGACATGTGGTAAATTACAATTTGTGCTTACACTTTTTAATATATATAGATAAAACATTTATTCCTAAAAATTACTATTTATTGTTAATTATAAATTCAAATTAATTAGACCTTTCACCAAAATAAATAGTTTGATAAATAATACTAATTATTAAATTGTCTCAGCGTTCCAGCATAAGCTACTTTATAAGCTAAGTGAATAAATGAATTTCAACCAGAATTTAATCGACATAAATTCGACTTAAATAATATTTTTACATAAAATGATGTTATTAAACTCAATATGATCCGATAATTAATCGAAATTAATATGACATAGATCAAATTGACCCGATATATAAACATGAAATGTCAATTTATAATGGTAGATATATAATTTATCTATTAAGCAACTAACTATATTTTCTTGTGCAATTTTCAGGATGCTAGATATATAATTTAAGTCATTATATTGAAAATAATTATAATTATTTGGAAGCAAATGACTTGTGGCTTTTTCATTGATTTTCGTTTTTTTTAAATAGCTTTCTGCTTTTAGAGATCGTGCATCAAACAGCCAAAAAAGTTATTTGATAAATGGCTATTGAAATATCTGAAAAGCCGAGAAGCTAAAAGTTACTTTTAGAGATCATGCATCATATACCCGGGTGTACCATACCCATGGTACACCCGGTGGCATTCTCGTAATAAACGACAACTTTAGGGACACGTTCGTCATTTTTCGGCGTAAATAAGAGAAAACATGAACTTCATCCTCTGTTCATCCAAAAAAACGCAGAAAAATGTTGTTGTTCAACCAAAAAAAATTCCAACAAATTCATGTCTGATTATTTATCAAATCACGGTGATTTCAACAAATTCATACACCAAATTAAGATATATGTTGGAAATATCTGAAATTTTGTGGATAATTTCGGGTATTTATAAACTGAAAATGTGAAGCTTTGAGACTCAACAATGGCAGAAATAATCCCATTCGTAGAACCAATCGAACATTATAATCAAGGTAATTCATTACTATTTCTATTTATTTCATGAATTGGTGAATAACAAAATTAATGAAGAAAATGAGCAGAATGATTTTTTGTTTTCAGGGGAAGCTAGTGCAATTTATTTAATCAAAAGGGAACCCGCAAAAACATACAGGGAGATCTCCCTAGGAGCATGGTTCTCCCGACATTGTTCCACGTCGAATGGCACTAGCTTAGCATGGTGATGAGCAACAAAATTACCATCACGCTTTACATTGGACCAACTAAAAGAGGAAAAATAACTACAAGTATGAGAAATATCTTCAAGAATATGATCGACTTCCGCCTGGGAAAAACTTTCTTTCTTCATCTTATTAACAAGGATGAGACTATCCAATTCAATGATGACATTTGAATAACCATGAGCTTTTGTTTACTTTATTCCAAACTCCGCAGCTTTGCACTCAGCCACCAAAGGGGCCCATCGAGCTTGCACTCGTCGGACAACAGCGAAGAGAGTATCCTCGAGCCCATTCCGCAAAACAACACCATGACCTACCCAACCGTCCACAAGACCAGCATCAACATTGATTTTGATCACCAAAGAGGGTGGCGCAACCCAACCTTACTGCCACATGGGGGTAAAATTTGAGGCGTCCCACCACAAATCCGCTCCATATAAACCCGATGGTCTTCATAGGAACGCACAATGCCTCGCAAGAAGATCTCATGCGGCTGGCCATTACCCTGGTAAACCACTTTGTTACGTTGAAACCAAAGCCCCCACATAAGAAAATAAGCCTTGTTGATTTTAACAGCATCAAACATGTCCGACCACGACGAGATCATCTCCCCAAATGGCAGCTCTTAGTCGCCAGTCAACACCCTTTCAAGACCCAATGCGACCCAATAAAGACGAACCTCCAGACAAGAGATGAGGGTGTGTGCCGTCGTCTCATCATCTACACCACATCGGGGGCAACAGGCATTATCAAGCAAGTGTCTATATTTTGGAAGACTACGTGTGGGGGGCGTCGAAGTACAACAATGCCACTGAAAATGGCGGAATTTCGGGGGAACATCAGATCTCCAAATATTAACCCAGAGCTTCTGAAAGTTATCAATTTCAAACGACATGCCCAACGAATAGGCGGAACCAACCTCATGCTACCATCTTTAGACCATGCCCAAGTGCAAACATCACACGGCATACGAGAACTCAGGGGGATGCTAAAAATCAGTTTACAATCTCGGTCATTAAACACCGAGTTTACAATCTCCTCACGCCAACAACCTCTCTCAACATCGATCAAGTCCGCTACAACCTCCAGGCCCCCAAGAGCGTCACTACTCACTAGGGGACGTTGTTATACGCCTTTCCTCGTCAATAACCTAGGGATCCTCCTTAATTCTTATCTGCCGACCATCACCAACTCTCCACAATAACCCTTCTTCAACCAGAGTTTTAGAACTCCAAATGATTCGCTAGGAATACTCGAACAAGGCCCAAGAGCAACCTTTAAGATGGACGAGTGGGGATAGTATTTCGCCTTTAAGCCCTTTAGTACCCGCGAGACCAAAGAGTCGTCGAAGTGCAGCCTCCAACTTGTTTCCCTATGAGTGAATCATTAAACACCCGCAAGTCAAGAAAAACGAGGCCCCTAAAATACTTGTTTGCATAGATCCTCCCAACTCTTCCAATGAACTTTTCGTGCATTAAGTTTCGAACCCCACCAAAATAGGGGCATACCCGAATGTATTTCCTGAATCGAAGTAACGGGTAATTTATAGACACCCATGACATAGGTGGTGGGAATAGCCTGGATAACTGCTTTGAGAAGAACCTATTTTCCCGCTCTCGAAAGGAGCTTTTCCTTCCACCCCTAGATCTTTTTCCAAATTCTCTCTTTCATCACGGCAAAGACTGCCTTTTTTATCTACCAATGGCAGTAGGCAGCCCAAGATACTTAACATGGTCTTTAACAATACACATCTCCAGGAAATTTCCAAGCTTATTGCGGACGTTCACACTCATTTCTTTACTCAAAGTTATTTCTGACTTGTGATTGTTTAATTTCTGTCCGGAAGCTAATTCGTATTTGTTGAGGATATCAACAATGACTGAAAATTCTTGTCGGTCTGCTCTAGCAAAGAGAAGACTATTATCTGCAAAAAAGAGGAGAGTGATTTTCGGACCATGCTGGCTTGCCGACCTCTATGGACCATGTTCCTTTCAGACGCAAGTCTCAACATACCTAAAAGAGCATCAGCCACCAAAATAAACAAGTAAGGTGAGATGGGATCTCCTTGACGGAGACCCGGGGAGGGAGTAATCACAACAAATTGAATCCCATTAAGAAGAACATAAAAGGACACCGAGGTAACATCACCGTATTCACCCAAGCTCCACCAAAACCCATCTTAATCAACAAACGCCTTAGAAAATCCCGCTCGACTTTATCATATGCTTTAGTTATATCTAACTTCATCGCAATGGTGCCTCGACGAGATTTGGAGTGTTTCTTCATAGAATGAAATAGCTCCAAAGCAATGATAAAATTATCAGAAATCAAGCATTTGGGAACAAAAGCAGTCTGGTTTTCCGAAAAAAATAGTCCGCAAGATGGGCTTAAGGCGATTTCAACCATCTTCGATGCCAGCTTGTACAACACATAACAGACTCAGAAATGTTAGTGGGAGCACGAACCTTTGGTATGAGAGCAATATGGTTACAGTTCGTAGATGTCGGAGAGATGTTGCCCAAGATGATACCATTAACAACCCTCGCAACTTCATTAATCAAGATGTGCCAAATTTCTTGGTAAAAGATCGCATGAAACCCATCGGGGCCCAGGATCCTTGCAGGAGCCATTTGAGAGAGAGCTATAAAAATTTCCTCCTTAAAATACGATGGACCAAAGAGGCATTCATATAGGATATCGCCAAAGGATTAATGCCCTCAAATGCCACATCAATCGTCTCGGCAATAAGACACGAAGAACTGAAGAGCTCTTCATGATAGTTCAAAACCAGCCGCTCCACATCCCTCTAATCAGTCCTCCACTCTCCACCGTACCAGCATCAAAAAGACCCTTAATGTAGTTCCGTTACCGATGTTGAGAGGCTTTATGATGAAAATATTTTGTATTTCGATCCCCATCTTTGACCTCCGCCACCGGTGAACGAAGGAACCAGTAGGCCGCATTTTTTTCAAGCAAATCATCGAGTGATTTTTCCAAGAAGACACACTCCTCAAAATCACGTGTTTGTGTTGCTCGTAGTTGAGCAGATCTCAAGGCACATTCAGTCATTTCGATCTCCTTAGCAAGCTTATTCTGTTTCTCCCCTCCCCATATTGTCAAATGCAAAGCGATAAACCTCATTTTCTCTTCGACCTGAGCATCACGAGTCCCTAACCAAGCAGCCCTCACCTCATCTTTAATACCCTCCTCTAACAACCAACAAGTTTCAAACTTGAAAGATTTTTTCCTCTTACGGCCTCCCTCAAATTGAGATCTACGCACCTTCATATCCACGAGAATGGCTAAAAGGCCAGACTTGTATCTCGTAAGATGGCAAACATAAGCATCAGGAAAAATAGCACACCAATCACCGTTAGCAACAAAACAATCTAGACGTTCTTGAACAAGAGTCTCCGGAGTTAACCCTCTTTCACAAGTAGCCCAAGTACCATCATGTCCCAAATCACGAAGAGAGAAATCATCTAGAGCTTCCCGAAAGCCATCCATCAACCTCTGGGCCGAGGAGGACCACCTTCTTTCTCATGAGTGTAAAGAATTTCATTAAAGTCACCCCCAATCAGCAGCTCCGATTCACCACAAAGAGTACGGACTAAATCCCAAGTGTTACTACGACTAGCCGTATCCGCCTAGCCATAAATGCCAACAAAACGCTAAAGTAAACCATGTACGGACAAAATATCTATAGATATGATATGAGAAAAAAGAGTGCAAAGTAAAATCAAGTCCCTCACGCCAAAAAATACAAAGACCACCAGAATTACCAATACTATCTACAACCAAAGCAAACTGAAAAACCAACACGAGTCTTAAGAGTCTCCACATCCTGCTTACTAATCATAGTCTCAAATAAGAGAGCCACATCCAGGCCAAGAGAAACACCTCGATGATGGAGTTCACGAAATGTATGAGGATTGCCCGCTCCTCGACAGTTCCAGCATAAAAGTTTCATTGTTGTTCGCGGGCTTTGTCAAAACTGATACCCGCTACTTCATTCAAATCATCACAAGTCATAGGGACACACCTAGATTTCTTACACCCATCCTCCTAAACACCATCAGCATCCTCATTAGTTACAAAATCAAGTGCCCGTTTATTTTTTAACAATAAAGACAAGGGGCATAACAAGGGGGATGGATGAACGAGCAAGACGCTTCCATTTATTACCAGTACCACTACTAGGGAGCAAAGAACCTACAACAACTTCATTCACAGAGGGAGATGGAGACACTATTTTCGCTTACATTTAAAGAAGGAGGAGAAGAGGGGGAGGTAGAATTACCCGGAAGTGCCAATGGCACTGCCTTCGAAGACGGGGGATCTTTTAGAGGAGAGACAACCTTCTTGCTTTGCAATTTGGTTCTCACAATGCCCGTATGAGAAGAAGAGAACAACTTTCTAGCAGTACTAGGAGGGCCAAGCTTGATAACTCCCGGATCATTGTATTTTGGGAGATAGGTACGTTTATTTTGACGAAGTTTGCCCGCTAATAATTTCTCTCGTTCCCTATTAGCATAGGCAACCTTCCTTCTCTTCAAGGGAGAGAAGACCGCAGCCACGATCCATATTGGTAAACAATTTCTCTCGTTTCATGCGCTAATTCTTCTTGCACCAAACAATCTCGGTCCACATGCTCAAGATGTCCACTAAAGAAACAAAAATCCGCCAGCCTTTCATATTTGATAGATCCATTTTGATGACGAAGATCCCATTGCAATATGAATGCCCGACATAGGGGTTTCCTCACGTCGATAAGGACTTTAATACGCATAGAAGTCTCTCTGCCAAGCAGATCAGATTCGTGGAACTCCAGAAAACCATCTAACGATTCGCCGATATCGAAAGCAACAGACTTTGAATGCTTCCCAAAAGGCACATCATAAAGTCTCACCCAGAAGGGGGAGTGAGTCAAGACGATTTCGAATGGTTGATCGTCACTTTGCACTTTCTTCAAAAGTAGTTGCTTGTTTTAAATTGACCATGGGCACCCTTCAAGAACTCTTGTCTTGTCCGCATCACAGAAAAATTGGAAACGGAAAAGATTTTTGCTAACAGAGTCCACAACCACTTCTTCCCTTAAACGCCAAATTGAGTTCAGGGTTCGTTTTATAGGCTCGACATTGAACGGTTTACCAGTCATAAGTTTACCCATCAACAACAGGGAGATTTTAATGTCAGATTCCGGGTCAGACCCGTCATTCTCATCGCCACCCACAATGAGTTCTTCTTCTTCAGTTAGTCGGAGTTTCTCCCATTCCTTCACCAAATCGGAAGCCATGAAAAGCTAGTCCAAAAAACCAAAGGAAAAAGAGAGATGGAGAATCGCATAGAGCGGAAGGGGGAAAACCAATGATGGAGGATTAAAACACGAGTGCACATGCGACTCAATGAACCAGACTGACAAGACTCCGAAACCCTAATAAGGGACTTTCATTGAAAACTAGAGAGAAACCTAGCAGAATATTTTGTCTTGAGAATAATGAAAACGAGCAATTACTTTTTTGAATGAAAAATGTGAAAACTAGAACAGCTGCTCATTTCTTAAATGAGCCAAACTAAGTTGTCATTTGAAGCAAAACAAAAAAATGCTCTTTTCTTTGAACGGTCTATTATTTCATTGATGATCTGTTAACACCTACGCATTTGGCAAATGACGGAATTAATTTGTCATGAGGGAAAATGAGCGAACAAGTTTGTCATGAGGGAAAATAAAATGTCCATCTGTTTTTTTTTTTGTTGGTACTACTACGAGGAGTTTCCCACCGCCTTAGGCGAGTGGACTAATCTCCCGCGGGAGTTTGCATGGGTACCTCGGTGGGCAGCATCCTTCCCAGCTGAGATTTTTTCCATTCCCAAGGCTCGATCCCGAGACCTTGGTTAAGGAGCAAGAGGCCCTTAACCACTCATGTTAACCTCAGTTGGTATAAAATGCCCATCTGTGAAAATAAAGCAAAAACTTATAGTTTTGAAGAAAGTAAACGATGTTCATTTGAAGAGGTGAGCAGAATTTTTCCTCCTGGGCAAATTAATTATGTTCGTTCAAAATGCTCATCTGAGGAAATGAGCATAAATTTTCCTCTAAAGCAATTTCATTCTGCTTAGTTGCTCAAATGAACAAATCTTTCAATCTTGAGCAAATAAAAACCAGCTCATTTGCATGAATGAGCAATATTAATTTACATTTTGACGAAAATAAAAACGTTAATTAGGAAAAATTGACTGAATAAAATAATTCTTATTTGCTTAAATGAGCAAATCTTTCAGTTTTCAGCGAATAATTTTTAGAAAAGGAAGAAAAGATGAACAAACGGAGAGAATGAGAGAGAATGGAGAAATTGACAAATGTAAAAAGGTGAATACCTCTTCCAACAATGAGAAATGTAAAAAAATCTCTAAGTAGCATGATCCTCGTCGTGTTTTTCAAGAAATTTATCGCAATAGAAGTCAATTGCAGTCTTCAACGTAAATTCATTCTGAATATCTTCAGATTTTTCAACAATTTATAAACAAAAGCGCAAAATTCAACAACAAAATGATCAATAATTTTGAAGAAAAAGGATGAAAAAAAAGGAAAAATGAGAGAGAATTGAGTAATTGAGAAGAGAAAAATGGTGAAATGAAACACATGCACAGGAGGAAGCTATAGGAGAGAGATGAAAGCTTTTCTTTGGAATCTTCTGGGTTTCTCAAAGTAATTGAGAGAGAAGGAGAGAGAAATAAAAAGTTTCAAATAGCGAAGGGAAGTTGGCGAGGCACGTGCAATTGGAATAAAGCGCGAAAATGACAAAAATACCTCAGGTGTACTATGCTCATGGAATCATGGTACACCCGAATCTATAATTATAGTTGTATTACTTTTACGAGCTTTTTCTACTGAATTTGACTTTTACTTCCATTATATACTAAAGAACCGCTTTTACCGAACACTTCTATAAACTCAGCTTTTAACACCTTGTTCCCTTGGTAAAATTTTGCACAAATTCTCCAAACACTTACCCGACCCCCTTTGATTTTCTCTCTTGAGAAACTCTTGGGGGGACCTAGTCCACACTAAAATATTGTAGACCCAATTTCCATCTTCCTCACAACAACCCATATTGTTGTTCTTCACGCATCCAAATGAGGGCAATTCAAGCCGCAACAGTAGCCACTAACCTCGTCGGAGACTGATATCACACATGCCCTTGCTCGCTGTCGACCTGTCTGCCACCAGCCGCAAAGCACTAGACCCGAAGAAGAGTCGTTCGGGTCGCGAAGCAGCATCATAGCTACTCGCCAACTATGACGAGCCAGTAATGGGGTTCTGAAGAAGAACAAAACAAGGTTGATTTGGGGAAGATATGATGATGAAAATGGTTGTTAGGTGAGACAGATGTGCATTGAATGCAACGGCAATGGAGGGAAGTAATGGTGGGTTTTAGAGAGGAAGAACAATCGAGGTATGTAAATGGTGAGTTAACCTTCAATTTCGAACATTTCTAGGTTAAATTCGAACAATTCGAGTAAAAATTAGGTGAATTCAAGCATAAAATCCCCTTCCTTTAGGTTTCAATTTCATGAATTCAAACGTTTTTCACGATTTGGAATGTTAAATCTCCATTTAACACCCAACCAAATTGCATTGGGGAAAAATTTAGGGTATTATGTTGATAATAAAACCTTAACTTTTCATTCATAACACTTAACTTTTGATTGCTAAACCTTACCTTTTAATTACAAAATATTAACTTTTGCTAAAGAAACCTTAACTTTTCATTCATAACACTTAACTTTTGATTACAAAACCTTAACTTTTAATTACAAAATCTTAACTTTTGCTAAAGAATTCTTAACTTAACTGATATGATTTCATCTACAAGAGTCTCAATCAATGAAATTCAAGTCAAGGAACCTAGGTTAAGTCCAAAAATCAAGGATTAAAGTGACCGGATATGTTAATTAAAAAGAACACTCCTAAATCTTTTTAATTAACTCTTAATATCCCTTAAACCACTCCTGAAATTAAAAAATTATCAAGTGGCCGAAAATTAATTGAAAGAAACAATTAACATTAAAAGACAAGTTTTTAATCAAAATCACGCATTCTCTATTATTGATCATCATATGAATATAAATACTACAAGAAAAATACTTGACATGCAAGCAAACCCAATTGCCGAAAATCAGCCACCAAAAACACATGAAATAGCCCAATATAAAATCCTTCTCACTTTAGAAAATGCGATTCACGTTTTAGCAACTGCGTAAGTAGCGAGTTTACTGGTAACTGATATCACGTATTTATATAGAGTTTTCTCCCTTATTTACAAGCTAATTTGTGCGTCATTGGAGCTCTTGGGAGCGATTTTATGCTAAATATCGTATATAGTTGTGGTTTTGTGTTTTAGTGTTGAATTGCAGGTTTTAGGGAGTTTTATCCTTATTCCCGAGCCATTTGGAAGCAACCACGGCTTTACGAGATGTTACGAGGCATGTAGGATGGCTCACGAGCTTTGTGGGTAGTTTAGGAGGTCCCAAGACCTCTAAACGTGAAGAATTGAGAGCCAAAGAGTCAAAAAGGAGTTTTCCGTGCACTGATCGGGCATAAATGGCCCGATCGGGCGAAGATATATTAATCGGGTACAAAAGTTTCAGACCCGATCGGGCAAGAGTTGCCCGACCAGATCGGGCGAGCATACATGCCCCAGACCCGATCGGGCATAATGTGCCCGACCCGATCGGGTCCCCTTCATTTAGGTTGCTCGCTGCTGCGTTCAAGAAAAAGATGAGCTGGGCCATAATGCACGCCACCCGATCGGGCCAGATCCACCCGATCGGGCAAGCCACGTTTTTGTCGCTGCTGTGTACGCATGGGAGAATGGACTATTGGATCTTAGTTGCACGCGGCCCAGCTTCATGTCCTGATTTGCTTCATTAAAGAAGTGGAAGCTGGGCCCACAGGGTGAAAAGCATGATTTGGTCCCCGTTTTTTTATGGCTAAGGTTATAAATGTTGGAGTTTGGATTTATTTTAGAGAAGGAATTTCTAGTTTTAACGATCATTAGGAGGAGATTTCACTTTTTAATTTCCTTTTCATTAATTTTAGACTTTTAGTGTTAACTGCTTTATTAGATAAAACACTCTTAGATTAGTTGGAAAAGGTGATTGAACCTTGGATTATCTTCAATAAAGTTTATTACTTTCCGCCAATTGGTACTATTCTTCTCTCTTAATCTTTTTAGTTATTTCTTAATTGCTTAGTTTTATTATTCAATTGTTTCATGATGTTGAAATTAGGGTTTCTTATTAGAATTGTTATTGTTGATTTAATTATGTCTGAGTAGTTTAATTTCTAGGGATTTGGTAAGGGAAGCCTTGTTTATACCATGATTATTTGAATTGCTATTAGTTTCTAGGGTTTGATGAGATAGGTTATGGTGTGATTTGTTCTTATTGAGTAATTAACGTTATTGCGCAGTTTCTTTGATTACTTGAGGTTAATAATTGTTTGCACAGATCCGTCTTACTTTTAGAGGCCTAGTACACACCAGTAATTCTGATTATGTTTGTGAACGTGCTGCATTTGTTGAATTATGGACGTTGAGACTTAACCATAGCTTGACACTGTTCTAATCTATCGATTCTCGACCTAGGTTCTGATAGTTGTTTGATCCTTTGATTGGTATAAGCATGGTGGACCGAACTGATTCCCTAGACCTTTATTTCATAGAGTAAAATCCACTTTATATTGCTTTCTAGTAGTTAATTATTAGTTCAGCTGTTTCTATCTGATCTTGTCTGAAGTAGCTTTTTAGCTGAATATTAATTTAGAAAATCTGTCTCCCTGTGGATTCGACCCTGCTTCCATTGACTACCATAGTTAGAGGACTGTAGGTTTATCTTTGATTAGGTGATACGACTAAATCCTATCAGTAACTTACGAGAATCTTTCAATTGCACTTGCGTTATAGGAGTCGGAGGGGGTTTCCGAAGGTATATTTCCCTTTCCTTACAACTTGCAATACAATCTCTAGATTGTAGGAGAGCATAAAGGAGAAGATCAAGAATCAAATTTCCTAATTAAGGACCGAAAATCAGTCCCCTAATCTCCCTAGATTTGGCTAGTGTGAACAAGATCTAAAGAGAATATTACAACTCAATGCTAGCTTATAACTTGGAGTACAAGGACTCAATACAACTAACCAAGCTTGGCTTGGTCTAGTGGTAAGAGTTTGGCTCCATGACTTCAAGGTCATGGGATCAAATCCCACTAGGGGCATGTGGGGGTGGGATTCCCTTACCATTCCCCCTACTCTCAAGTGTCTGGCCCAATGGGACCCGAGCGGGGTCCGGGCCACTTCTCCTTACCAAAAAAAAAACAAAAGACTCAATACAACTAATTAATTCCTAATATCCGAAAATACAACCAGATTTTTCGGACCTATTATTTTAGTAAAATTAAATGACTTAATAAAAATAATTAAGACTCGTAATTGACTCAACTTGGACGCTATTCTTGGACTCTTGTTGGACCATGTCTTCAATCCACTTTAACATGGGCGAAAAGATTGCATTGAGCTTGAACTCATAACTCCTATTGCATTATTTCGAAGAATTAACCATACCCAAAAATTACGAAGGTCATATACATTCATAAATTGGAATAGTCTCTTCGCATCCACATCACTTTTGGTAAAAAAACTTAACCTTTACTAAAAAAACTTAATTTTTGGGACTTACCCTGATCTACCATAAATTTAGCGTAGACCGTGTCTATTTTAGACTTATTATTGATTTTCTGTCTCTCTTTGTGTGTTCCTGGCCTGCTACAGTCTTAGGCTTTCTCAGTTCTCACTGAGGTTTGGAGTGCTCTCGCCTCACCCTGCATCCATTTTGCAATTCAACTATTCTCTCTCTCTCTCTCTCCTCCGCACTTCTCCTGTTGAAAATGGCGGCAAATAACTCCGACGAGGAACTCCGCCTTCTAGACGATGTCGCCCGCTCTTTGCCTCCGGTGCCACTGAATGATTTACTATCCCTCGGAGTACTACACTCTTTCTCTACTTCTATTTTCATGTTTTTTCAATTCCGTCAATATGTGTGTTATCAATTATTCCATCATTCTGTGTTTTCTCATCATTTTGCAACTTATTTTATGTCCTTACTTCATTTTCCTTCTTCTCCTCTAATCATAACTCCAACCTACTGATTGTTAATAATTACATTACTGTTTCTATATCTCGTCTAATTTATACCGTTTTTACTCGTAATTTGATATGTATGATGATGATATCATCTTAGGACATTAACATACAAGAAGAGTGTTCTATAGTGAATTATGTCCTTGGTGATATATTTCTACCATTCATGCTGTTATATTAGTATTTTTTAGGAGGAGAACTTTTAAAGTAATTCTAATTATTTTGTGCTCCGCGAAGCATGCAAAGTACATCAAGTGTTTTCAAAAGTACATGTGGGTTTTCCAATGACGAAAGGAAAACGCATAGAATGTGCTTTTGAAAATCACATATGTATCTTTGAAAATACCTGATTGTTAGGGAAAGTGAAGAGGGGTGGTAGACAACTTCAAGTGATTGACAACAACAACAAACAATAGAGGCAACAAGCAACAAACCAAGAAACCAACTATAACAAGGAAACAACAAGAAAGACAAGGATTACCTGTGGAAATCCGAGCTCCGGGTGAAAAACCCACCTTTATACACTTTGTATTTCAATGGAGGATGATGAACACAAATACTTGCATTAATGACATTCCATTACAATGCACACACACAATCTCACAAACTCTAACTTTACTAGGATTACAAATTGTAAATCTAGCACTCAATGAATGACATAAACAACCCTCACAAATTGCTCTCAAAGCTCTAAACAACACTCTTAGAACTTACAATTTAGCTTTAAGTGTTCTCTAATACGCTCTCACTAACTTTGGGGAAACGGGTTCTATTTTACTCCCCCTCATAAAACGCATCGTGGAAATAATGTGACTAGGGACAGGGGGCCATCGCGACCCCACCTCGCGAGGACTGTCGCACCTCGCGACCAGCAGCTCCCCAGCTCCCCCAAGAAGCAGAATTCCCTTCGCACCTCGTGACACAGACCATGACTCGCGAAGTGTTTCTTCCCTATCTCCACACTAGACCCCACACTGATGTCTCAGTGCACATAGTTATTACTAATAATTTAAGCTTCCTTTTTGTTTTTTAAACTTTAGGAATTCAGTGACTGCCTTAAACTCTCTAGTTTGTCTTATTAATTTGAAAACTTCATCTATCTGTTTGTAATTTTTTGTGTTGTCTGTTTCTGCAGTTATGTCCTCAATGTATTCTGCGGTTATTGGGGAAACATGGACCAATTTACACACACTATTCTCGAATCCATGCTATTTTCTCGGAGGTCGTTGGGAATCAACCTAGCTGTGATGCGCCTTCGTTGAAAGGGTCAGCCAATGAGGGTAGTATCTGCACAGTTTGTTATGGAATTTTACAGTTTAGGTATGTAGAGAAACAAGCCTTGGTGAACAGGGGTTGTGCCAATGACTTTGCTGCATTAATCTGTGAACTGGCAAGGCAGGAAGGTCATCAAGTTGATTCCTTTTCTCTTGAAGTCTCTATACCGTCAATTATCACGGAAAATGAAAACAGTGTGAGGTTGGCTGTTCGCCGTCATTATGTGTCATTTATCAAGCTGACTTGCTTAGTTTCTTACTCCTATTTGGTATTGCATCATTCTATGCTTTATAAATGTAATGAATTCTCTTTCATTTTTTTTAATCTTGTGCATAAAAAGTCTAGTTTGTATGTTTTTGTTAATATATAGGTTACATTTGAAAGAGAAGTACAGTTCTGAGGATTGGTTCCAAGAAATCCTTCAGTCTGAAGCCATTTCAGTCAAGGATGCTCTGAAGTTATCGATCACAAAGCTTCTTGAAACACTGTTGGTAAGCAGACGAATACTTGGTGAACTTATATAATAGGAACCATTGTGTTCTCACTGTTCACTTCTTTAAAGTTATGTATATCTAAGTTATCAATGTTGTAGTTTGTTGTTTTTATTCATGCGCAATTAAGTCCATTTATTTGGAACCAATTTTTATGAGGTTGACATATGAATATCATGCTCAATTCCTAGGGTGGGTTCTATTCAATTGGTTTTGAAAATTAAGTTCAAACAATCAGACAAGTTCTTATAAGTTTTAGCGAACTATAATAAATTCAATTGAGAACTACATTGAGTTCTAATAAGTTTTAGTGAACTATAAATAAGTTCAATTGAGAACTACATTAAGTTCTAAGAGGTTCAATCTACAACGACCATCAGTTCGAATAAGTCAGGATCGTTCAGATAAGTTAGATAAATTCATATAATTCAAATTCTAGGACACGTACGTAGTTCAGATAATCAGACAAGTTCTAATAAATTCCAGTGAACTACAATAAGTTCAATTGAGAACAACATTAAGTTCTAATAGGTTCAGTCTACAACTACAGCCCGTTCGAATAAGTAAGGATAGTTTAGATAAGTTCTTACAATTTAAATTCTAAGCCACATACGTCTGGGAAAAGTTTGTCTTGGTAAAACGAGCTGAACATAAAATAAACTATCTTCTACTAAAGTTGCTACTACTGAGTTGTAAGGTTGCACAGGGTGTCAAATCTTGTTCGAGCTCCTTTCGTGTTCGGTTGACTTATACTTCTTCTGAAAGGCCATTGAAGACTGATAGTGGTGAAGAAAATAACCACACCGGCAAGAAGCGGAAAACAGGCATGTTATAGATTTCCACTCATCATTTTGTACACCTGTTTGCATTTTGTAGTAGTCTCTATGAGTGGCTGCCTTTTGAGTTGACAAGGAGAGTATTATATTGTGGAGTATGTTTGTTTGCTGTTATATAAAATGTTTTCCATCTATGCTGAGGATGGATTAATCTCAATTACTGATAATCCTATTAGTTGTTTTTATGTATTGCCACAAGTCTATTCTTATAGCTGATTTTCCTTTCGAAAAATTTGCTGTTCTATTCTTAGACCCCTATAATATCCAGCTTATGAATTATTAGAAAATGATCAAACATCTGGAGAATATTAGAACTTTAGAAGTGCAAACAGAGCAAAGTTGAACATCCTAGATTTTTGAGGATTTGCTTGTTCCTTTTAACTTCGGGACACAAACATGGTGTGCTATGTTGATTCTATGAAAAAACTTGTGCTCCCAGTTAAAGTTACATTCCCAATGATGTCTTTCTCTTTTGCTCTTAGAAAGGTTTGGTATAAAGATATGTGAGACAATCAATGTGCATTGACATAAAAAGGTGAACTAATTATGAGTGATTTAGGGTTGAGATGTTTGCATAGAATATTAAACTAATGCCAGTCAAATCTTTCAAGCTAACGTATATTCGTGCTCCTCTTCAGTTTCTATAGATTTGGATTAGAATTGAACTTAGAATAGGTTGAAGTAAAAATGAAAGATGTAGAACTTCACTTCAACGGCATCACTTGCTGCACGTGAACTATATTGTTGAGTATCATTGTTACTGTTCCATGGCACTATATGCATTAGTGCTATGATTTCCTCATCTCTGAGGCACATCCCCAGTTATGAGTCGTGCCTTTTGATATTAAAGTGCTCTATATGTTGGAACAGGTTTGGGCAACACTGACGAAGGAAAAAAGTCTGAAATAACTGATACTGAATCCAATTTGAAGAAATTTTCTGAAAATCTGCAGGAAAAGAAATCCTACAGACCATTGGAGAAGAAGGTTCTCTCTTTCTTATGTTGTTGTCAAATGTGTTTGTTGATTGTTACATAAGCAAAACTGAGTTAGAGTGCTTGGATTCTGTCACTCTAGTAGAACCACAATTTATTTTTTCTGCCTGTAAAGTTGTAGTTTGTATCTCATCTAGGGGATAAGAAACCTAGATCGTGTGAGCAGTTGAGCTTATCCTTCCCTTCCTTTTGATTTATGAGCAAAACCTAGTATATGGTGTCAAACCAGGTGGAAAGCATACCACAAGTCCCGCTATCACCCTTCCAATTTTATTCATTCGTGTAGCAAAAGTAGAACAACGGTTATCTTGGACCTAAAACGTGAACTTCATGGCCATTTATGACTTTTTGAAGCTAAAAATATCTGGGCTATTATGCTTGCTTCAAAGTCTGAGTTTAACTTCAGATTTTGGAAATTTCTTCTTTCCGACTTGTTTTCCCTCTAATCCTAGATCTCGGCTTGCTACTCGGCAATTCTTTGTTCCTGGACGCCTATCACCCTTCCAATATTAATCATTCGTTGGCCAAAAGTAGAACACAATGTTTATCTTGGACCTAAAACGTGAAGTTCATGGTCATTTATGACCTCGTAAAGCTAACAATATCTGGGCTATTCTGCTTGCCTCAAAGTCCCTGTTTATCTTCGGATATTGAATATTTCTTGTTTCTGACTTGTTTTCCTTCTAATCCTAGATCTCAGCTTGCTACTTGGCAATTCTTTGTTCCAGGACGCCTATCTATATCGGTGGTAGATACTTGAAGGTATTGTAATCTGCAATTTTTCAAGCATGAAATTGTTATGTCTTTCAAATTACAATATCTGCAATTGTCTTTTGAAGAAAAGTTCTCTCCATCTTTCTCGTGATTGTTGCTTGATTTCTTCATGAAATTGTTTCTTAAAAGTTTAATTTGGCTCTGAAAATGACCTAAACGAAACCAAAGTGAAAACAAGCATATGGATTCTTTACAGCTAGACCTGTCCATGAAACTCCACACATATTGAGTTCTGAAAGTGTTACAGATCCTAAAGTCTATACCTATATTCAATACTAGACCTAGACGATTATCTAATGTGGCATGACAATCAGTGGACTGCAAACTAATATACAGTTAGGCGTGAGTCTGAATCAGGAGACAGTTTGGGTTGTTATTGAACATCAATTTTTTCTTTTAATAGACTGGCTTTTGCAGATCAACTTATAAGTCACAAAATATATAGTCCACATAGGTGTTAGTTTGAATCAGGTGAAATTTTGGGTTGTTAATGAATATTAATACTACATTTTTTTCTTTTAATAAACAGGCTTTTATGGATCAACTTATAAATTACAAAATATATAGTCCGTAATGGAAGAATTTGTATGCAACTATTAATACGACAATTTGATCGGAGAGGCAAGATTTCTGTGTTTTAATTGTATGTTACCTCTACTGCTTAAATCTATCACTATTGAAGCAATCCATGTTTGCCTTTTTTTTTCTTGCTTCAGTTTGTTAGAGGGTTCACCACCTGGAGTTGGCTACTCCTTAAACAGAATTCAGAGATCAGCAGTGATATTTAACATGTTTCTAAACTGAGTAGAAATGTCATGCTTACTTTGTGCTACGTACTCTTATAAGAATTGTGATATCCTATCTGTCTTCAAAGTAGTTATGTGGCCAATGTAATTTCGTGAAAGTTGTGATATCAAATCATTGATGTTACATAAATGATGTAAACTAAATTATAGATTTCAATATTTGTACTATCGGCAAACACATAGTTTCAGAAAAGCAGCTTGGATAACTTGGTATTTTTGGGGATTGGGGGTGGTATTCATGCTTTCTATTATTGTATTGCAGTACTCTAGAAATGTGAGTCAAACACGTTGGATTATTGATGATGAAAGAATGGGAGAAGCATCTGTTGAGGTATTACCTACATGGCCACGTGAATTTTCCCCCCCTGTTTCTAAGGGTTGACAGCTTTTCATTGTCATTTTTCTAGGAGATTTTGGGAAATGGTATTCTTCCATTATGCAGGGGCGATAATTATAAGTTCCATGCTGCTGGTAGAGAAGACATAGATGTACGCAGCATGTGAGTTCTTGTGTTTGAATGGCTTCAAGAATAATTAAATTTTATTGACGGTAGTGCCAATCTTACAGGTGCGGATGTTAGGCTCCGGAAGGCCTTTCTTACTAGAGATTCAAAATCCTCGAATTTTGCCGTTCGAATTGTCCGTAAAGGAGATGCAAATGAAAATTAATAGTGTGGAAGACAAATTGGTAAGGAAGGAGCAGAGCGCATATAATGCTGGACTTTTCTCTGCATTTTTTTAGGAAACTTTACCAAAAAAAACCCTTATAAAAGTCCAGTCTTGCGAAAGAGAACCTTATAAAAATTTCCATCTCCACTTTTTCTGCAAGATGAAACGTTGGCTCTACGGTACTGACCACCTTTTTCCGGCTTTGACTTTTTATTTCTTCTAAGTGCAGATTTGTAGCTTGCTATTTACACTCCTCTTTCTTAATTTCATCAAACAACCTAATAGAAAATCATTTCTACTCTTTCACTAAAATCTTTGCTTCCTCTTTCTCTCTTTCTCTCTCTCTGTAAGCATCAATGGATGTCTGTAGTGGCAATCAAATCAACTTAAGTGCAAATCCATTGAATGAGCAAACAAGTATTAATTCCTCTTATGTTAAGTAAGTATTTTCATCAAACAACCTAATGACTTATGTAGTGGTCAGGTTGAGGATGGAGAGGTGGCTAAGCAATGATTGTAGTTGTTCTATTCTGCCAGTTTCTGAAGCAGTGGAGTGAGGAGATGGGCTTGGAAGGTGCCTTTCGAGTGTAGAAGTGAAGGGAATTTTAGGGTTGCGGTGGCAGGAAAGGGGTGGGATAAGTGGGTGGTGTTGCCAAGGCGGGCCCCTGTGGCGGGATTGGGTCTAGTGAGGTGGTCGTGTCATTTAGCAATGCAAGAGTGGAAAGCACACAACCATTTCACCATTGGAACTAAACAAAGCTTTCCTGAGGATTGAATTCAAGTCAGAGTTGGATTTTCATGATTCCAGGAAGTTCTTGCACATGGAAAACCACCCAACATTTAACCATTGGAAGTGTAAAGAAAAAGGAGTTGAGAGAATTGAAGAATTCGGAACTTGATGAGATAAAAGAGAAGAGTTGAGAGAATTTTGGGGAAAATTGGAAAATTAGGTAGGATTATATAACTAAGAAAAGAGGGGGGAAATAAGGTACTGTGCAAAAGAAAAGGAAGGAAAATCGAGCTAGTTGGGTGCATATGGGAATAAAAGAAGGGCCAATGCCGGAAAAGGTGGTCAACACCGGAAAAGTGAGCCACGATTGCATCTTGCAAAAAAAAAAGAACTTGATTGTTTTTTATTTCAAAGAAACTTTTATAAGGTTTTTTTCCGCAGAATTGAACTTTTATAAGGTTACTCTTTTTTTTGGCAAATTTTCCTTTTTTATTATATTAAAATTGTTGCTTGTTTGTGGTTTATTAATCTTGCATATAAACCAACTTATGATGATTTTCTACCTTTTGTGGCCTTTTTTATTTATTTATCATGTCACTTTTTAAACAAATTCATCCATTTCCATTTGAGTAGATATCATCTGTTTTGTCTAGTTGAAGGTAAAGAATCTTAAGATTGTTGATGATCAAGGTTGGTCCCTAATGCGTGAAGGCGAAGCAGACAAGCAGGTAAGTTTTGGAAAGCAATCATATTTCGTTGTTATCCCTTTTTTTTTTTACCTCAATTCATGCATATGCTTGATACAATGTTGCTATACTGCTGTTTTCATGCAGAAGCAATATGCAGCCGTAGTGTGGATTTCTCGTCCACTTGAGGATAAAGACTTGGTGACTATATCTTCACTAAGAGATATGGTGTGTAAATTGTTGACTCTTCACTTCACTTTCTGTTAAGTTTAAACACATGCTTATATATGACATTGATGGTTGTTCTATGACATGTGACATTGCTTAGGATAGCTTTACTGTCTAACTTGTGAGGCTCCCGTACTCCTGCCTTGGGGGCAGGGTAAATAACTTCTTTCTATCATGGAAAAAAATTAATATCTCCGTTCTTGGCATGTCATATTGTAAAATCTGACGACTTTCAATTTGAAATCTTATATGCTATTTGTATTATTATTGTGAGTTGCATACTTCATTGAAATCTGAGTGACCATAGCTCATCGATGTTAAGTGTCATTAGACTGGCAAGCACCTGATCTGGCAAACTTTATAGAGTAGCTTTTAGTGTTTGACTCTAGTTAGAATAATAGGGGCTAAACATTAGCATGTTTTCTTTTTTGTCACATGGGTTTATGGGGGACATTTTTGTAACCTTCATTGTTGTGGGTCCCCCTCCCCCTAGTTCTAGTTTAGTTAATTGAATTTAGGGTTTTTCGTTCCAAAAAGTAGTCTTCAACAAAGTAGCTGTGGATGGTAGCTTTAGCTTTTGAGGTACAAAACTACAAATTAACAAAAGCTAAAAATCAGCTTTCTCTAGTGTTTGGCAATAGCTGTCAAATGCAGCAAAGTATTTCTAATCTTTCTCTCCTTACTATTTCAAGAGTTAGGCTATGTTCTTGTGAACTTATTTTTGTTTATCTGTAACTTATCTGAACTCAAACTCATGAACTTATTAGACCTTATTAGATGAGACCTTACTCGACCTTATTCGACATTATGTGAACTTAACTTATCTGAAACTTATAAGGACTGAACATAAGTTGAAAAGAACGGACCCTTAGTTGCTCCTAGACCTATATCAAACAACTATTTTGATAGCTAACCTATAACAACTAACCGTCAACAGCATACAACAACTACTAAAATAGCTAACAACTAATACTGCACTTAATCTTCCCAAAATGGCCCATGTTCGCCATCCAATTTTTGGATTGTGTATGTTCATCTAACTGATCCATGATGCTGATATTCTGTTGTAGCTTACATTTGTACTAATAGTGTATACAGATTGGTTGATTTGCAGTGTGATAGAATGCCTGTTTTCTCTAAGTCTTTTATGTTGGGACCATTACTCTAGTATGTTCATTCTAATTGCCTCAATGTTGTTGTTGCTCTTTGGTTGTAATGGTGCAATTACTTACAGTTTCTTTGTTTATTTAGAAAGTATTACAGAACACCCCAGTGAGGGTGCTTCATCGTCGGAGTCCTCTAGAACGTGAAAGGATAATACATTGGTGAGAATCCTATCTTGGATTTGTCTTGTTTATTTGTTCTTCTTTGGATACTTGGTGTTTTCCTCACCCTGGGTTCCATTTTCGCACTTACTTTTCTTTTCCTATCCTACTTAATACAGGATGAATATTGAGAAGATATCTGGAAGTACCCAGTATTTCCTCCTGCATCTCTGTACACAGGTAAATCTCATGGCAAATCTTGGGGTTAGTTTCAATCGGTAAACTCTTTGCCCCAGGATGCATAAATGGTGATTCTTTATTTTATCTATTAATGAAACTGAGATCTAGTTCTGTATGTATTCACACTATCTGTATCAGTTTTGCGGGTTTAGTTATCTGGCAATAAATTTCAACTCATCCCATTCCCTTCTCTTGAACACTTCTTTTGCCTCTTCTTTTGGAAGTGATTTGTGTTTAGCATGCTAGGTGTGATTCCTTAAAAGGTAATAGAGATTATTTACATGCAACTAGTTGCTGTCCAAGAAAATGGTGATCAGTTTTATGAATTGTTACATGGATACTATTAACATAAGGTCTTAATTTTAGGCTGGAACATATATCAAGGAATTTGTTCATGGAGATCTTGGGCGTACTCATCCAAGGTATGCTGGCATTTTCTCCTCATATAAATATTTATCTCCTCTCCATATAATTTACTTGTCTAGATTAGAGTACATTGGCTGGACTTGTCAAACCCTCGAAATTTTCTCCAGCCAGTATTACTTTGTGCTTAATCATCATGACCAAGCAGTTTAAGGAACAGCTTAACTCCTAGCTCTATGTTTGGCAAGAAATAGATGATTAAAGATACGAATTCGAGAACGGGATGGAAGTAGTGTTTAGTAACAATAAATTAGCAGTTAGCGGGTAGTGAATACAGACCATTCTAATTAATAAACCTTGTTGGAGAAGGAAATTTCCAATGTCCTGTTCTTATGGACTGGGATCACGGATGACATGGTGGTCTTGGATCATCTTATAATTTCATGCAAGTTCAGATAAGGGAAAGGATCGCTTGTCTTTGACTACCCAGCATATAACTTATCCTAAAAAAATGGTACTACCAGTAACATGTAAAAGTAGCCAAAATTCGTACTTTATTTAAGCTATTTACTGGTTAACCCAATGAAAGTAGCATGTTCTTCACTTCCTCTAGATGCCTCTGCTCTATATTACAATGTTGCTCTTTTCTTTGGCTGCAGCCTTGGTTCGATTTTGGGCTGTACGGCAGAGATTCTCCAACTTGATGTAACAGATGTGAAGATGGATTGTTTCCTGACTGAATGAAGATTGAAGATGTGTTTTTTAACATCTGTAACGAAAGAATCTAATATTTAATTCTTGGATCACACTGGCCAGCCAAAAGGCTATTTTTGCTGATTTGTTATCGGCTATTGGTGGTTAGTTTGCTCTTCATTCTTGTCTGGTTTTGTTACGAGGTGAGGAGATTAGATTTTGCAAGCTATGTAGCTAATATAGAGGTACAGTTGGTATCAATTCTAGATTAGTGAATGTGTGTGCTTGAATTTGCTTGTAATTAAATTTTGTTTGGTTGCATAAGTCATCCTTTTTTGTTCTCTCAATTCTTTGGTAGCACAATTGTGGATGGCTTAGTCTGAAAACTATGAACTTTTGGATGAAAATCACTACAACTTTTTGTTTTTTTTTTCTATTTCTGTTGAGCTTTTTCAGATTATTTTGTACTACTCCCAACTTAGATTTGTTTTTTCTATTTCTGTTGAGCTTATTCAACTAAAATGTTAGTGGTCTTACATCATTTTATCATGCTTTTCATTTTTATATTCTTTATTCTCTCTCTTAAACTTACTTTTCCTATTATTGTCATGCTTTTTATACCCACTTTTCTTAGTTATTGGGTTTTAAGGAGTATAACAATTTTTAGAAAAAACGGGGGGGCGGGGACTATTTTTTAAGATATTATTATGTTGAAAATAATCCTTGGTAAAATAACTTGACTATCTAGTCTATCTTAGTATATTAATATAAAATATTATTATTGTAAAAATACTTCTTAACATTAAGGTACTACTTCGTTTCACGATAGATGTAAAATATCACGTTTCAAATTTTTTTCGTATACTTGCATTTGGTAAGTTTATCCTGACTTTCCCTGCTCATCTATCCTGTGAGCTACTTTATCAAAGAAAAATATATTGCATTATTTTTGAAAACATGGGCAATAAAAACAACTTGCACAGTCTTTCTCCTCTTTTTTCATTCATGTGCCACTTTTCATTTTACATATAGTGAAATAGAGCTAGTATAATACTTCGTCCATTTCACGAAAATTGTTAGACTTTTTGTTTGCACGTGTGCTAATGCATTCTTTTGAGCGTTAATATCTCTAATTGTGTACTTGGAAAAAATTTCAAAGGCAGATATTAATAAAATATTTATTAAAATCAACCCAACAAGATTCCACATGACTATATTTTTCTTTAAATATAATTCAGAATCAAAGGTCAAAATGAATTTTGTGAAACGGAGGTAGTATAAGAAATAGAGCACTTTGAGTTTATCTTGAGTTGAAAGAATTGCCCTACTAATGTTGAATTGGAATTTCTTAAAGGTAAATTTAGTCCAACTTTATAGGCATGGTCTTTGAAATTGGGGTGAAAGTAATAAGCAAAATCTCTATCACGAAAGATCATAACTGCACCGCCTGGTACGAATGAAACCAGAAATTACTACTTGGAAAAGACCATGACTTAAATTACGTACAGTAGCAAAATAGAATAGTTAGCCCATACAAGAATCAATGTAGTAATAGTAGTATTAGTTTACTGAAGAAAGCACTCTAAACGAGGGAATATAATATATCAATAACATGCAGCACTCTCAATACGCTCCACGCACATTCAGCCTCATTTGTCGCTTCCGAACTTATTATTTTAAACCACTTTGTTTCACGTCTTAACTTCATGACGGACGGTAGATGAAATTTTGATTCTGCCACCTCAACTTTCTGTCATGTTCTTTTTTTCCAATGCATAGAAAGTGAGGAAGTATACTGATATAGACGAGATTCGACCCTATGTCTTGCCGAACGTTCCCACAAGACCATATCAACTGGACTAACTGTCAGTAGTCACTTCTGTTATAATCTCTTAGGTACTTGAAACATTTATTTCAAGCTATATATCTTCTACAACGCTAATCTGAGTGTGAAATCTTTAGTTAAATAGCTCAAAACATTGCTAGTTATTGGTGGAAGATGGAGATAACGAATGTGTTAGAATATGAAAAGCTCGCCAAGGAGAAACTACCAAAGATGGTTTATGACTATTATTCTTCAGCTGCACAAGACCAATGGAGTCTTGTAGAGAACAGAAATGCATTTACAAGAATTTTGTACGCCTTTCTCCTTTTTCTATCATTTACACTTTCTCATCTCTTTTCACTAATCTATATGTATTTGGACCATAACCATTGTTCTCTTAATCGCATTATATGAGTAAAATGTGATTTGGCTCCTTGCTGTACTTTTGAGTAGCTAAGAATGTTGATGAACAACTTTATGAGTAAAACATGTCCACGAAGTAATTTTTAAACAAGTTAGATTTTGTGTTCGTGTTTGGGATTATGACTTCATTGAGATTACAAGAGAAAAATGAGTGTTTCATAGATACTTCCTCTGTTTGTTATTAGTTGTTTGATTTTTCGTGATTTGATGTTTGTTGCCTTAAAGCCCTCACTCCCCTTCCCTTGTCGAGGCCTTCCTCAATGAAATCTAACAATGTCAAAGTGAATTTTGAAAACCGAGATCTTCAGGTCTCAGAGCAGTGAACGAGTTAAGTGTACACTGTACACAGACAACACAATGCACGACAACTACACACTTGCAGGGCCTCGGGGTAGACATGAGATGATGAGAAATGGGACGGGAGAAATGAAAATACAGGCTGGACGGTCCATATAGAAACAAATAAAAAAAAGAAATATATGAGTGAATTACATGAAAGAAGCCTCTCTTCCCTTGATGTGGCTACTGGCTAGGCGCTTTAGTTCAGTGTAAAGTGAGTTTCCATACATTTGGTAATGAATGAATATGCAGTGGTCCTTTAGTCTTTCAATTTGAGAGAGGTATCAGCAAGCATATGCTACCATGCAATCTAAAAACTTATGAGTCATTAGAGGCCAGGAAGAAGTTTGTCATAGATTTTACAAATACGGTCCTTAAACATTCAAAGTAGGAGCTAGGGAAGAATGAATATACATATCAAGATATGATCTCTATGGGGGAAGAAGACACTTGGTGTGTATCTTGGCCCCAATCTTGTGCAAATTCTTAACTGCACCGTTATGTCTACAGAATAGATGTATAGATATAAAACTAGGAAGAAATAATTCATTTTGCTTAACTGCATTTTTTCAATTAAACAAATTTCGAGCAAATTATCGTCTTGAGTCTGCCTATTTTTATGAAGCTTGTGTGTATAGTTTAATAGACGTGATATCATATCATAGGTTCCGGCCTCGAATTCTCGTTGATGTAAGCCAAATAGATACTACAACAACAGTCTTGGATTTGAAGATCTCCATGCCAATCATGATTGCTCCTACTGCTATGCAGAGAATGGCTCATCCAGAAGGTACAGTAGCTATTCCTGATCTTAATCCTAATTTATTTTTAATGTGAGTAACAAGATAAATAATTTGCGGTATGGTAATTATTGTATACTTGATACATTAACTCTAATTCTATCCCATTTGTTCAAAAATAACTGCAACACTTGACGTTGTTCAATACAATATGAAGTTTGACCTGGTTTCTGAAGATGATCAAATGTTATTTCTGTTTTATGTTTGATATTTTTGGATTTTGACTCAAGGTGTGAGTTCCATGTATCAACTTATTATAGTAATTAGTAATAAATGATTAAAAACATTAATAGTCGAATTTATTAACAACAGAGAGAGTATTAAGTAAACATAAGCCTTTGTAAGCTAAATTTGTAAAACTGAAACTTCAAGATTTGAAGAAAGGATTGTTTGGTTGCAGGAGAATGTGCAACATGCAGAGCAGCATCTGATGCTGGAACAATAATGGTACATTATCTCTATGAAAAATAACACACATTTCTCCCCTATTTCTGACATAAAAATTATGTTCATAAATATCTATACATCTACTCCAACTCTAGATGATAGACTATAATTCTTGAAACGCTGTTTTGACTGGATGCAGACGGTGTCTTCATGGTCAACTTGTAGTTTTGAAGAAGTAGCCTCAACCGGAGAAGGAAATCGATTCTTCCAACTCTATGTGAGTAAAAGGCAAAGAATGCTCATGAATAGTGATCTTGTTTCTAAGCTAACTTAGACTCGTTAGTCCCCAATGTCCAATTGTCCATTCGGCTATGTGTTTCAGCTGTCAGACTTGGCCATTTTGTAGAAAAGTGTTTAAGTTTTTGGTTTGAAATTAAGTTTCCTAGTTCAGTAGTGTTCATTGTGGCTGATGTGGCACGAGCTCGACACGGGTATGTAAGGAAATTAGAAGATTCGTAGTTTGATATCTAAGATATGTCATAGTTTAGCTGCATTTTAACTTGTTTCTTTTCTTTTAATCCTTGGAATCTTAAAAAATAATTCAAGTGATGAGGTGATTGTACAATAATGATTCAGATAATGAAGGATAGGAATATTGCTGTGCAACTTGTTAAAAAAGCTGAGAATGCTGGTTTTAAAGCTATTGTTCTTACTGCTGATACACCCTGGCTGGCTAGAAGGGAGGCAGACATCAAAAACAGGTATCCTTTATTGCGACAGTTTCACTTTTACGTATTCCATACATAATTTTGACTATTCATATCTCTAATTATCTTTTAGTCAAAATTATAAAAGTTGGTATTATGTAAATAAACATCAACATTGATCCAACATGTTACAGTATCTGAACATATTGTTATTTTATTTTAGTAATAAACAAAGGACTAACGATGTATGCGAATAGTGCAACATTTAAACTTCTGCAATTAAATTGAAACGAAGAGAGTAAACTCCTTCCTTCTAACACATCCTCTGTTAGCATTCTAAACGTTTCACGATCAACAAGAAAAAAATTTAGTTCATTTGGGTAATTTTTGCAAATAATTAAGGCAGGCCATACGAATTTATGCACTTTGCAGGTTTACACTCCCACCACACTTGTCATTGAAGAACTTTGAAGGACTTGATTTTGGTAAAGAAGTGAGTAAAAATGGATAACCTGAGCACAATTCTTTTCTGCACTACATTTAATAGTATCCTTGACACCCTTTTTTTTTTGTTTGATTGATCTCTCAGACAAATAACTCGGGATCATTAGCTTCTCGTGTTTCTTTACAAACAGACGCCTCGTTTAGTTGGAAGGTACTGAGTTGAACTTTTGCCAGGGATGCTCACAGAGTAAGGATATGTTACTGAAATTAAGTGAAATTGATAAGTTATCTGAAGGAAAAAAAATAGATGAAGCTAATAAGCTACTAAATTGATAAGATAGTAGATTGCATAATTAGTTTGACAGGAGTACAGGACTAATAATTTAAGTAACTCAAATTTGTTAAAAGATTTTTCGACAAAAAACTGAGATTGTAACATGGAGGGGCAAAATTAATTCCTTATTTTGAGAATCTACTGAAAGCAACATCTCAATTACCTCCTTTTAAGCGCCTAAATTATTTATAAATATGCACCACACTAATAATTTATAACACTATAACTATTTCAGCTCCTTATCATTTATCGTAGTCAAATGAGTTTATCTTATAGTGCATGCATCATGTTTGCAATGCGGAGTTGTGCATACGTTTAAGCTGTCTCATGGGCTCATGGACACCTTTCATAGGATTTGGAATGGCTTCAGACAATAACCAAGTTACCAATTCTGATCAAAGGAGTGCTGACAGCAGAGGATGGTAACTAAGTCCACCAATTATTAAGTTTGTGTTTAGTTTCATATTGTCCAAAATTGGGATTCTGAAGTTCATCTAATCAAATATATTGTGTACTTGTCCTTGCTAATTTACAATGCTTACAGCAAAACTGGCAATAGAAGCTGGTGCAGCTGGAGTGATTGTGTCCAACCATGGAGCTCGACAACTTGATTATCTTCCAGCTCCAATCATGGTTTTGGAAGAGGTAACAATATTACTTGTGTATGACGCCTATTATATTGTATAATACTCCATCCGTCCCTAACTAAGGGGCCACGTTTGATTGGGGGTAGTTATCATTTGAATTTTTTTTTAGTGAAGGAGGTATTATATGAAAGTTCAAAGTGGGATATATTTTTTCTGAAAGTGGCGAAGTATTTTGTTTAGGATACCATTGAAATGTCGTCTATCATCTAAAGTTCGAGGCAGTATTACTTCAAATCATGCCGTGTTTGAAATATTCAAAATTTTCTCCCGCTCTTGTTTGAGAGTAATTTAGAGCCCGGCTTGGAAACGAATCATTGAATTCACGACTTTAGGAGTTAGGTACACCTCGGGAAAGGATTTCACATGACCAAGTATAGACGCATAAAATTGTATCCTCTTATTTTTAGTGAAGTTGTCAAATTGTACGCATATGGCAATATGCCCCCACGGGGCCGGCACACGTGTGTTAGTACGTCTAGGAAATTAAACTTGAGTAGGAGTTGCCTGCAACTTTAGCAGCGTCTAGTACTACCAGTATATAGAGAATGCAATAAGAGAACTTGTAGGCATATATCAAGTAAAGACATGTTGATATGAATCTTAATCAAATTTAATTTCCTAGAGCATACACATATGTTCACTTGTGAGACGTATTCTAAATTCCACATGCCTACCCAACAACATAGAAGACTTACATTTTAAGATTTATGTGTTCTTACTTGTATTAGATTTGAGCATTGCTATCTATTTGGACTATGTTTTATGTTTTTTATGATACCTGTTTGTATTTAATTGGCAGATTGTGAAGGCTGTACAAGGTCGAGTTCCTGTTTTTATGGATGGTGGTGTACGTCGTGGGACAGATATCTTCAAGGCTCTAGCTCTTGGAGCATCTGGAGTATTCGTAAGTGAATCAATATGTAGTCAAGATACATACAATGTGTTTCACGAAATTCTATCAATATGTCATAAAATTACTCCATCCATCTCAATTTATTTGTTACTCCTAAAACTCTAACAAAAAAGTAAGCTATAGGCAATCTGGAGCATGTTTTGTATTATGCTTTGATTCAATCCAAAAACTTGAGTACGAGCCTTCAAACTTCACCAACTAAGTTAGTCGATAGCCACACATATTTTCATATAATTCTGACTCATATATCAAGAATTTCATTAGAGTTATGATTTCTTTCTTTTGTCTAAATATTCGACCACTTTATGTTCCAATAACTCCACATTGCTAACACATCAATCACCCAAAAAAAGAAGATGCCCTATTATTGGATTACTTTATACTACAATTCCAAATTCTATACAACTGTTGTTACTTATTAAACTAAGATTAACATACATTGAATTTCTTGTCCATTAAATTTTCAGATAGGCAGACCTGTGCTTTTCTCCTTAGCTGTTGGTGGAGAGGATGGTGTGAAGAAAATGCTACAGATTCTCCGGGATGAACTGGAGCTCACCATGGCGTTGAATGGTTGTCGTTCACTCAAGGATATCACCCGGAAACATGTAACAGTTATATGAATGATAGCCTCTTTTTGGGCATATCACGTTATACAAGCTAGAAGCTATTTATTATTTAGAGTGGAGCATCCATGTTAAACTTGTCCATCTTGTGAAACTTTTCCATGATTTTGGCGAAATGTGAATTTCCGAAATATATATATCCACGTCAAAATGTCACGAATCTGATACGGATTATGAGGTGTAAGAATTGTGACTTGATCTTTGATGTTTTGGCATCGTTGAGTGCGCTGAAGTCTCTTAGTTGAAGCTTTAATGCGGAAGAACTGAAGTATATATAACACGTCAAATCAGATCATGAGTCGCGGACATTAAAACGACTCGCGGAAGACGGCATTAAGATGGGCGTCGCAGTTTACACAACCCATTCTTTTGTTTATTATTCTTCTACGATTAGGTTTTTTATTGCCGCTATTGATCCAAAATAAATTAAATTGTGTTTAGAGGTTGTACCATAGAATTAAAAACTTTGCTTACCTATTGTAAATGTTAATTTGCTGAAAATATAGTGAAATAACTTTCCCCTGTTTGGAGGACGTAACTTTCGCATTGATAGTGAACCTCATTAAAGTTTGTGTGTTCTTAATTTGTTTCTTACATTGTTGCTTGTTTAATTGCTTCCGCTGCAACAAACTTGGTATCAGAGTTTAAGATCCGGCAAGATGAATATGATGAACTCGAAGATTGACAAGTTTACATGGAGAAACAGTTTCAAACTATGCAAGATAAAGATACATGTTTTATTGAAGCAACAGGTCATTTGGGAACCTCTTGTGAAAGAGGACAAAGCCAAAGCAAGTGGCGGTCCGAGATAGGCTGATTTAGAGGCGATGGAGGAGAAGGATCACTCCACGATTTTGCTTTGTGTGCCCGACAATGTGATCAAAGAAGTTACAGCTGAGACAATGACTTCTAGTCTATGGGCTAAGTTGGAGAGTCTCTAATGACAAAGTCACTCACCAACAAACTACTTTTGAGGTAACGTGTGTTTGCCTTTCATATGCAAGGAGGTACGTAAGTCTCTAAGAGATTATCTTAATAAACTTAATAATATTTACTTGATGTGCATAATATCGATGTACAAATTGAATATGAGGATGCTGCTTTGATTTTGCTTGTTTCCTTTTCCAATTTATATGAGAATTTTGTTGAATTTTTTTTGTTGGTAGATTGTAACCTTAAAGGAGGTGAAGTCAGCACTATTTACTAGGGTGTTGCGCCACGAGGCGAGAACTAGTGATAGTGGCGGAGATTAAGGGCTAGATTAGTGGTAAATTCGGCTAAGGGAAAGGGCCCTAGGAAGAAGAAAACTTCTAAAGGAAAGGGGCCAGTCTTTGAAGTCTCTGCCACTTTTGTAAATAATTAAGCCACTGGACGCATCAATGTCCTAAGAATCCTAATAATTTCAATGCTAACATTGCACAACAAGGTACGAAGTATGATTTCGAGGAGGATATAGCTCTAGCTGTTGTAGATGTGTCTTGTTCGCCTAATCGTTGGGTTTTAGACTCGGAATGTTCTTAACATATGTGTCCTCATCGTGATTGGTTTTCTAATGATGAGTCTTATGATGGTGGTGTTGTTTAATTTTTATGGGTAATGATGCTGCTTGTAAGGCGTTGCACATTACTACGACTACACTGGGATCATATTCATCAGTCGGATGGATGGGGCCTGCTTAGGTAGAAGGGTAATCATGTATAGGAGAATATCATTTCTTTGTGACATTTATTGATGATTTCTTTAGGTACACTTGGCTTTATTGCTTGAAGCATAAAGGAGAGACCTTTGAGACTATTGTGCAATGGAAAGTCTTGGTAGAAAATCAAATAGGCTAGAAGATAAAAAGGTTACATAAAGATAATGATTTAGTTCGAATTGTTAATGATTAATTCAATGAGCTTTGTAGGGACGAGGGATAGTGAGACATCCCACTATCAGGGAAACAACACAACATAATGGTGTTGCGAAGCGAATGAATCAAACACTACTAGAGAGGGTTTGATGCATGCTTTCTAGTGCAGGGTTCGTTTAACAAAGAGTACAAGCGAGAAGTATTGATAATGGTGTGCTACTTGATAAATCGTGGGCCATTTGGGAGGGTGACGAGAGAAGGTGGAATATCTTGGCACTCAGCCAAACAAGACAAGTTGTCGATCATGTGGTGCAAGGCCCCGTTATCGAGCAACCAAGGAGACTCATGAGAGAAGATGGGCTACCATAGCAATTCTGATTTAGAGGCGGACTCGAGAAGGTTGAGTAGACCATGTACTTGCTCGGATGAAAATCCGGGGATTGTTGTACACGAACTATCATAAGTAGCAGAGGCAGATTCCATGTGTGAGGCTTGAGCTGCATTGGTCGTAATATGATGTGATCCACATCTAGATGAGGAAGCGCAGCGGTCTCGAGATGATCTTCCATGACCACGTTCACAAGTGCCAGCCGGATAGCCTACACATTGATATCAACGCTCGTATTAGTGGTTGTGCTTGCCACAATAAGTACACTAGATGATAGCAGGCTGCATGAAAGATGGAACAGTTGTTGTAGATTGAACCGCAATGGTCATTATATCATTTTTTTCATCTCGATCTCTAAAAATTGCCTTATGACGTTCCTCTTGAGTAGACAAGGTAAAGGCTTTATTGAGTGTTGGAAAAGGTGACTCAAAATTTGTGTTATTAACGCCCCATATTTATCGTCAATAAGCCCTAAAACAAAGTCATGGACTAGCTCTTCTGTGGCTCGAGCATGTAACTTCGACGCCGAAGCACAAGTGCAACCACACGTCACATCCACAGAGTGATAGAGCCATGTAATTCATCCCATAAACATTAACATTGTATAATAAGCAACAATCGATTGTTCCTTTTGTCGAAATTGATGATACTCATATTTAATTTATTAATTCGTGGACCATTGACAATGGAATATCGTTCTTTGAAATCGTCCCACAAATCCACATCAATTTTATGAGATATAACCGATTGTTCCTTTTGTCGAAATTGATGAAACTCATATTTTAATTTATTAATTTGTGGACCATTGACAATGGAATATCGTTCTTTGAAATCGTTCCACAAATCCACATCAGTTTTATGAGAAACAACGTTAGGTTGGATGGATATATCAACAGAATTGAAGATCTAAGAGCAAATGGTGAAATTATTGGATCATGTAGAGTATCCGGATGATTTTTCATGCGTAAAATCACCATTAACAAATCCATATTTATTTCTACCTTCTAGAGCTTTATTATTATCATCGGTTAATAGGTATTTCGTCAAGGAATAATAGGTCCTTCGCGCGGATGAAGATAGTAAATGGAAGTAGCATCGAATAAGTTGTAATTTCTTACCGTTACCATTACTGTTACCACCAGACATGATTTACGATTACGTGATCAATCGAAGGAAGCAACATAAGTGAGCACCGAACCCTAGAGATGTCTGACAAAGCATAGCAAAGCAAAGAAACTGTGCTGCTGTGATTCGAGAGAGAAGTTTGAAAAGTGATAGAACATCGAAGAAAAACGAGAAGGAGGTCAGTCCTAGGATCCAAACTACTGGCTTGGAAAAATATGATACCATGATATAAACTTCAGAATACACAAACTGATTAAAAATTAAGGAGTCTAGTATATATACAAGGTACTGCCCATTGATAGATCAATTATTAGGCGCCTAAATTTAAGGCTAAACTAAACCTAAGAAAAGATTAAAAAAAAGATCTACATTAACAAACTAGGTAACTAAATCACAAAACAAATCCTTCATAACAAACATTATCTTCAATAAACTCCGATCGACCTCATTATTTATTCATGGTGTGTTATCAGGATTACCTTAATATGAATTCCAAAATCAACGAGCAAGAATAACAAATGTCACAAAGATAACACTATTAAAAAAGTAAACAATATAGTTGGAGGAACTAGGATATAATTCCTTGAATAGTAAGTTCAGTACCCTGTACTTCGATGGTAATATGGAAAGCTTTAACTACATTAGTAACAAATCCTGGGGCAACACACCAACATGTTGCTAATGTAGCTAATGTAGTTGTTTTGTAGCTAATTGTTAGTAAAGGAAGCAACTTAAGAAATAGAATATGAACTAGCTTGCCCACTTTAATGAAGCTAGTTATTTATTGTTTTCAATGCAGCTATTCGCGCCCCCCAAATGAGAACATGTGATAAGTCCAGGATGAGGATGGTGAAGGATGGTATTTTCAATACTACTCATCAACAACGACAAACAAGCTTTTGATTTGGTTGGACTTTGTATCTAAGGCACTTGTTCCACTCCAAATGCCATACCACTTGGACTCCATGCGCGGTCTGAGATGTAAAACCACCTGACCTTTCTGAGTTGCTTACTTTAGCTTCCCCTCCTGCCGCCCATGGATAAAATATATTTTAGCCTATTCAAAGAAGATCAAAGGTCGTCTCAGTGATTAAAGGACTCATATCCTGGTATCTTGTTTTTAGGATTCCCTCGTCCACAGAGAAGAGAAAGAAGAAGAGTTGGACTTGAGCCCGATTGACTGGCGACGAGTACAACTAAAGCACATCAAAACACAAATAAATTTAATGACAAAGAAAAGATACAATGAATCCCGCAGTTTAACTATGGGAGCTACGAAAATCGAACCAAATTCGTCATTGGATTCTGTTATTTGGAAAACGATGGAATAGGATGCAAAAATTGAGGTAGAAACTAAACCTAATTGACTTATGCTACTACTCCTCCTCAATTAATCAAAATTGGTGGAAAGTGATACTTATAATAAGAAGGTGGTGTTAAGAAGATCTATCCACTTGTGATCCCACATAAATGAAGGAGAAAGAGAATGACACACATATAAGACTGATGACTACTCTATCTATCACTAATTGCGTTTAGGATGGAACCCCATATGAGCTTATGTGTGGTCAAACTCTCCTCCGTGTATAGGCCCACTGAAGTTTATTATGGTATCAGAATCGACGATCCTGACCCATTATCAATTCCAAGTAGGGAGGGCCCAGTTGTCTCAAGACTACTGCTGGAGAGTATTTGAAGATTGTTTTGAGCGGGTGGCCAACGATATAATGATTGCCCGAAGTAGGGGTTATTTAAATTCATGTTGAAGCGCAGATTGAAGGCCCAACGAGAATGTTTGTGACCAATCCCGAATGCAAGTTGAAGATGGGCTCGCAAGTGAGGAAGGTGTTAAGAAGAAATACCCACTTGTGATCCACAACAATGAAGAAGAAAGAGAATGATACACATACAATTCTGCTAGGTTACTTTACCTATCAACACTTGGTTTTAGGATGAGACCCTATCTAGCCTTATGTGTAGTCAAACTCTCCTCTGGTGCAGGCCTTAGGCCTAGTGAAGTTTATCAGGTAGGAACGCAACAAGTAAATGATGAAAAGGATTAGCAACTTCAATAAATGCTCAATATTAATGAATGACGAACAAGATGGACAATTGCGAAGAAGCATAGAGTAAAGTAGGGTTAGTGGATTAGTAATTAACGACTTTGAAGTTAGAAAATAAGCCCATTAGTAATATGTTAACTTTAATATAACTTCACAATATTTTTATTGGTGCGTATGAGCCACTAGGGCCCAATGAGAATATCAGGACCTTCTACAACTAGGAGAGATACTCTAATTAATCAAGCTATCCCTTACTCTCAATATAATTTCACAATGATCTAGATGATATAAACAATACCACAAGGTAATTTTTTATATAGTGAATTATTTTTGTTTCCACCACATAGAATGTTACAAAGTAGGCGGTCTCCATATAGAATTTTTCAAAAATTAATTTATCATTTTGTGTGTTTAGTAATTAACCATGAGTATAATGCATATAAGAGTACAAAGGGACTCCTAGTAGGAATGATTGTTTTTGGGTTATTCTATGATATACCCCCTAGGTTTTATGTTTTCTAAGCTGTGCCGAAGGTTATACAGATTTCTAATCTATACCCCTTCTTTAATTTTTTAATTAACAATAACCTCTCCGTTAACCCTCCTTTAGTGAAATTGTTAGTTTGTAATTACAGGTTACTGCACACTTAGAATACCACGAAAAATGGTGGGAGAAATTTTTTTTTGAAGGGAAAATTTACCTCCAAAGAGGGAATCTCTCTCTTCTCTTCTCTTCCTTATAACCATTTACTGCCATTTCTTTCCCACCATTTCTCACCGTTTTTCACCATTTTCCCCATTACTTCCTTTATATGATATTCATCCAAATTCCAAAAAAGAATGTCAACCTCTCGTTCTTCAGTGATTTCACCACGTCAATGGGATTTCATTAGCCCGAAGTGTAAATGCAAACCCCCTTTAGATTGCAAATTACATGTCTCCAATTCATCAAGAAACCCTAGGAATGGTTATTAGAGATGTGATCTTTGTAAGCATTTTGAATGGGTATGGCTTCACAACATGGTTTGGACAGGTGATGGTGATCCTATGTTCCACGGAGCAGCAGTATTAGGTGAAGACGGGTCCATGAAGCAGTTTGTGTAAGAGATGGCAGTGGTGAAGGACAAAATTACTGAGCTTCAAAGTTCACTTAGGGATTTAATCAAAGTTGGACTTTTTATGTTTGTATTGATAGTAATTGTTATGAAGATGTAATTTAGTCGGTTGAATGTATGGAGAAGCAATTATGTGTTGAACTAAACATGGTGTAATGGTTAAATATTCCATTAATGAAAATGTATTGGCATGGTTAAATTTTCCAAGACCGGTCATAGACAACCAAAGTAGTTTAAATAGACAACAAATTATAAACGCTATCTTATAAAACACACCAAAGTACTTTAAGTTAATTTAGTTGGGTTTAAACACCCTTACAAAAGAACACACCGGTTCCAAAAAATCTCCCAAATGAGGTTGCATCTGCTTTAAAGAACACACCAGAGAGAAGAGAGAGAGAAGTCCTTTTTGGAGGTAAATCTTTTCTCCAAAATAAAATTTCCCCCACCAATTTTCGTGGTATTCTAAGTGTGCAATAACCTGTAATTACAAACTAAGGATTTCACTAACGGAGGGTTAACGGGGAGGTTATTGTTAATTAAATTTTTTTAAAGAAGGGGTATAGATTAGAAATCTGTATAACCTTGGGCACAACTTAGAAAACGTAAAACCTCAGGGGTATATCATAGAAAAACCCTTTTTTTAAAAGAAAATTACTTGTTTAAAAAGATTTTTCCAAGGCAATTTTTACTTAATGGCAAGACATTTACTCTCATATGGAGATAATTTGTTCTTTATATTTGCCTTGAAAGTATCAATAGTTGCCTTGGTAAAATCATCACCTATATTTTATTACCATGGGATTATGGGAATGAGGCGGAGATTTTCCCTTTAAATTATAATTTTATTATCGTTACTATCATTTAGTTCCCCCTAGCCAGTGGCGGACCCACGTAGGAACATTGGGGGACCACTATCACCCCACTTTAAAAAAATAACAGAGGAAAAGTGCGTCAGCAAGGGAAAACTAGAAGATTGGAACTGTGGGCCCATTATTGCACAAACTGACAGAAAAGAAAGGAAAGAAAAGAAGGGAGAGAAAAGGTCAGTGGGGCCCACGTGGGAGACCTTATGTCCAAGACTTGTCAGTCTTATTGTTCTTCTATTTTCTTTATATATTTTTCCTCTGTGGGCCCACTTTCAGGCTGAGTGAGCGACTAAGCTGAAATTCGAGCGCTGACAGGCGTACAGTGTAGAGGTAAGAGGTGAGTCCGTTTTTTTTTTGTTTTTCATATATTTAAAATTCTAGTTTACAAAATTGTATTAATTAATTTGTGAATTTATTAATTGTCAACGTTTAATGTTTGTGAATTAGAGTGTGATTGGGTAAATTAGTTTGTGAATTAAATTGGGTTATCTAAATTGTCCCCCCCACCGTCAAAATCCTGGGTCTGCCACTGCCCCTAGCCAATGGATCTTCATTGATAAATTCAAAAGATAATAATTTTCTAAATGTATAATATTTTCTTAATGTATAATATTTTCTTAATGATACAAAGAGGAAACCTCCCTAAATGTATATCCTAACATATCTTTACATTCTTAATATATTCCTAATTTTTTTCTATTATTGTCATGCTTCATTGATTTGACATTTTTATTCCTTTATTTTACAAGTTGCAAAATTATGTTCTATTTTGCTTTAAAAATATGTGATGTGGGAAGGTAGACATGGTGGAAAATGTTAGCAGAGTAAAGAAGAAATTCAATGTGGAAAAATGAAATAGTTGTGGCCCCATTAAACATGCATGGGAATAAAGTTTGTGATATAAAATTAGAAAAATTATGATGGAATCCAATTCTAAACTCCCATATCTTCCATTGTTAAAATTAGTTCTTCATTTGATTTGTAAAGGGTACAAAAAGGTGTATAGATGTGATATAGAGGAATTTCTTTTCAACGTTCTAATCTTTGACCTTTCATTTTAAATTCTTGCTAAAAGCACTAACTAATACTTCCTTCATTGTCATCACAAGAGACATAGCAAACATGGCAGATTATGTTAGATGCTTAAACTCTGCTAGAACCATTTACAAAGAAAAGCTTATACCCTTTACTTCTCCACATTTCATTGCTCATTGCTTTTATTGCAAACATGGTTTCAAGTTGAAGAGCAAATTTCAAGGAATTTATGCTTGTTCAACCATGTCACACCCATATTATCCTCTTTCTACTTCTTCATTGGATGTTTTGAATCAGGGCAGTTCTAATACCAATATTTCGCAAGCAATCTATAGTTCTTTATCCAATTGCCTTCTAGAGACCAACCTTCATCTCACTCTTAGTGGTCTTAAGTTCGTAACTAGAGGCAAGGTATGAAGTTTTTTTTTTCTCTTTCACTTATACTTTATTATGAGACTAGTAGTTTTGCTGAAGCCATGCATGGAAATCGGAATATGAGTGACTTAAAAAAGAGAGCATTGGGAACAAAAGGAATTATTTTTCAGATTATGCACATGGTGAAAACTGGGATTACTATATATAAATTTAAAATTATTTACATTATTGTCTGTAGGAAATAAAACTGGAATGAACAATCGAAATAACTTATCTAAATAGTCGTGACATGAATAAACACAGTTGAATTTGCCCCATTACATACGCAAATACTCTTAGCAATCAACCTCCAAGAATACATGACCACTATATATATCCGGTGTAGTAAAAAGAAATAGTTTGAGAACACTCGCAAGTATTGCCCAATAAAAGAAATGACGTACCCATGAAGAGGAGAATTTTTTATGTGCGCCTAGAGGAGAAGAATGCCGAACATATTATGGGAATGACTATGGAACAAAACTCATTCTATTTTCCATGTGGGACTTTGGTTGTTTATAAAATTGCTTTGACTTTTACGATATGGGACTTTAGATGTTTTATTCTTATGAAGCAAAAAATAACTTGGATTTAAAAACTCCATAGTCATCTTATATTTGGATTAATTTAGATATGATAAGGAGAATATGTGATATTCTGGTAACAAAGAAAACAATATGACACGTGTAACTAAATAGTCATCAAGTGATTAACTATATTATTGAAACTAAAGATACCAAGAACTAAAGATACCAAGAACTGAATTATCATTTAGTATAAGAGGAAACCAAGAAGTTAAAAATACCCTACAAATAATATATGTGTTTTAAAGTTAATTAAAGTTCTACCTTAGTTAGTAAATTAAATAAATATATTAGCAATAGTATATGATATACATTGAACTAAATTATTACATTTAGTATAAGGGCTGGTTCTCCCCCGGGTTATTTTTAATTTAGTTAAGTTCAACTCCAATCAATTCAGTTTGATTCAGTTCAGTTCTCCATTTATTATTTTACCATTTTTGTTAATAATATTATTCTGATCTAATTTATTTTACTAATTACTCTTAATTTAAATATTAATCTTGCTAATTATATCTTTAATAATAAAACTCCAACCGTTTTCTTTTGTTTGCCTACTTTTCGTTTTTGCGTTTCTTTTTGTTTGTCCTACCTTTTCATCTTTTCCTATTTACTCATTTACCCCAACTTTATCACTTTTTGGCCCCAAATATGCCTTAAAATTTTCTCTCACCTACTTTATTCACTACATTTACTACAAAATAGATGGGCTTCATAATTGTTGTCTTCACCCACATGTTTATGACATCATCTTCCTTGACATTTGAAGCTACACTAAATGGGACAAACAAAAAGAAATGGAGGGAGTAACTATTATTATGTTATTATCATATATCAATCAATCTCAAAATATTCACAAAAAATTAGTTGGAAGCCGAGATACTATCTGGACTCTCATTCCTTTAGCGATAGCAAAAATTGATCCTAGTAAAGATATGAGCAGCAGCTCGTGCCCCAATATCTTGAGCCATGGAAAACTTCTGCATCCGTATAAGCAAGATAACAACATCCTTCTCTAATTCCCACAATGAAGAGAAGGAGAAAGGGAGGAAACCATATACGTTAGCCCCACACTTATCTTGATACTTGACATGTTTATGGTGTGCCTCATCAATCACCGCACTACCAAGCAGGAAGTCAACACATCCAAACTGTGTCAAGGGAAATGACCCAGTCACATCAACACACACATAAAGCCCCCCATCCCAAGAGTAAAGTAACATGTTCGCTAGACGTAGAGGTTTGTCGTACCCACCACCCAACCTAATATCAACTTCCTTACCGGCTATTTCAGACCGAGAGCAAACACCTACAACTCTACAAGGGTGTCATGAAAAACATTATGACAATGTCTAATACCAACAATACCAGCACATGACACGACATGATCTCCATAAATATCCCCGTCAAAAACCTTGGAGCAAGCAGAACACTGCTTCGAAACAAAAACCAAGGGAACACCCAACCGGTAGCATAACACATAGCGATAAGTCTTACCATCCATAGTCTGTCTCAAATCTGAAATTGGGACCTCCCTAAGCCAATCAGAGGTGCGGTCCCCTTGTTGAGATTTCTACAAAGACTATTATCGTGGAGATTTTAAAAATGTGGATTTTAAAAATGTACATTTTAAAAAATCTTATACTTCATTTTTGAAGTATTTTGTAACCCGTGTGAAGTATGTAATGTGCTAGTTTCTTCATAAGTTTGGGGTCCCCTAGTCCTATTAAACACACTCAAAGCATCGTCAAAGGTAGGTTCAGATGATACGTTACCAGCATGCTGAAGAAGCTTAGTTTGCAAACCAGCAGACTGCAATAGTTGTAATGCAAGAAATGCATAATTCAGAACAGCACTTGCACAATAAACACCAAGCTCCCCAGATGAAACGCATAAGGTAGTAAGCCGAAACGAGGACCATCCTCCGTAATCAACTCTAAAACGTTTCCTACAACCAAGGTATCATCAACAAAGTGCCATCATCCAAATATCCGGCCTGCAAACACAAGTAAAAAGTGTCTATGTTCTTACAGACCAAGGGATGTAACGCTAAAGCAAAAATTAAAAGGCAAAGGGGATCACCCTTGTTGCACCCCCTGACACGACCATAAAGTTTGCTCCCATAATACAACCAAGCGGGATTAGAGTAGCAAAATTCAACCCAATACGAGATAGCTTGACAATAAAGATGAACTACTCTTAACATGGCCTCTCGATCTACCAAGTTGAAAGCATTTTTAAAACCCACCAATAATATAGAAAGACCATAACAACATCACCACGATCCTCAATTACAAAGCTAGAATAAATTACAAAGTTATTAAATATTACTACTAAAGGTACAAAATTGTTGTTAAGTCGAATAATAAAAACACTTCGACGATTTGTGGTGCGGTTTGATTTATAAATATAATAAACCAACCGTAAATTGTAAAATGCAAACTGCGGTTTGGGAAAAATCACAAACTAACCCACTTTTTTGAGCTTATAAACCAACCCAAACAGTTTGGTGTCGTTTGGCCCAAATTCTGCTCAACCCTATACTTAACTACTGTAAATGATGGATCAAAACAAATATTTCCTCCGTTTCTTTTTAATTGCAACAATTGCCAAAATTGGAAGTATCAAATTAATTGCAACAAATATTTTCTTTCCTTTTTTACAAGTCATTTCTTTCTATCTCTCTCTTTATCACATGCCCCACTTTCTCTCTCCATCCCTTTCACACTCACACCCAAATTTTGCCTAGGATTCCACCAATTTGAATTTGTTGCAAATAAAAAGAAACGGAGGAAGTATAAGGTTGTTTCAAATGTAGTATAAGAACATATCAATCAAGCAGAGTCAAAAGTAGTATATATCAATCAATTAATAAACAAAAACAATATCAACAAAAGTAGTATATATCTCCCTAAAAAACTTAACGTGGATAATCTAAACTATTTTCCACCTTCCATAAGTAATCCCATCTTTAATAATTTCCAAAATAATCCTGACTATTGTCCACTCTTCCCAAATGTGAGATTGTTTTAGGAAGAGTGTACAATAGTTGGGATTGAGTTGAGAAATAATTAATGGTGGAATTAATTATAAAAGATGGACAATAGTTGAGATTATTCATGTTAATTTTTTCTATGTTCCCGCGCCTCTTTCTTTTCCCTTTTGTTTCTGTAGCAGCATAGTAGGAATGGCGGAAGTAATTAGAAAATAAAGCAAGTTATCTAGTCGTAAGACTCGTAACGTTGATCTGGTTCGGTTTCATTAACTGGTCCAGGTTATTGTGGGCCCTATCAGTTAACCTTACTTTAATTTGTTTTTATGTCATTATCCGATCCTCCGGATTAGATGTGTAGAACCAGTTAAGTTTCGCTGCTAGTGATAGGGGTGCTAATCCAGCGAGACAACTCGTGAGCTACTCGAGCTCGACTCGGTCAAAGTCCGGTCAACACTCGACTCGAATTAGCTCGGATAGAACTCGAGCTCGACTCGATACGCTAATGAGATCGAGTCGAGATACACAAAACTCGACTTGAATACTCGCGAGAAACTCGAATGATATGATAGAGGGTTAAATCATTCAATTTTTACATACAATCTATCTTATGAGTGTAAAGGCGACTGGAAAACTCGCAAATAGCTCGAAATTCTCGAGTCAAACTCGACTCGAGCTCGTACAAATCAGTCAAAACTCAAGCGAAGCTCGACTCGATTTTGACTTACTCGAATCGAGTTCGACTCAAGATGTTAACGAGTCGAGTTATAAAAACTCGACCTGACTCGACTCTTTAACACCGCTAGCTTGTGTATAGATATTGTAGTGGATGTTAAGCACCAATTGTCACTTATCATCTGTTGGAATTGTAAATTATCTAACATTTGTCATATTTTTTGGGTTTTGTGGAATTTTATAACATATCAATATGGTATAGTTGGTCATTTTGATACTTTGTGGGTCAATAAGTAAAACCGAGTTAATACAACATCTTTTTGCTACTACTTCCTACATCCCAAACTATTTCCCGTTTTAGAGTCAAAATTTCGACTATGTATTATCCCTAATATATATGAAAAATATAATTATATAGGATCTTATTAGATTGGTCTCAACGCAAAGTCTACTTTTTATAATGGATTATTTGTCAAAAACTACCTTTTATAGGTTACGTTTAACTACCTTTTCTATTTTTTTTTTTACCTTAAATACTTCTTATAATTGAAACCAGTAGGTTTCACTACCAAAATTGCTTTCAGGCCAAATTTTTTCATGACAATTTTACCCTTCAATGGTTTTCAGTCATATTCTTCAATTTTCCCCCAATTTTCATTCGATTTTCTCATTCCATCCAACCCTAATTCATCAATTTGGGGGAAATTTGAAAATTCTTTTCAATTCAATATTTAATTCGGCAAAATATATCGCCGTTTGATCTTACCCCACTCTCTTGACGGCGAAATCTGCTCCTTTTGGTAGAATCGGCTCCGTTTGCTGGTGGTTGCTCTCTCACCGGCGGAATCTGGGCTCTTTGGTGGTGGTTTTTCTCTCGTCGGCGAAATCTGGGCTGCTTACTATGGTCGCCGAAATTTAGAAACTAGGGTTTGCAAAAAACGTCCAATTGAAGATTTGGGCATTTTATTAATGAATTATTGCCCAATTAAATGTCCAATTGAATGAAAATTGGGGGGGAAATGAAGATTTGGACACTTAATTCATGAAAATCGAATGAAAATTGGAGGGGAATGAAGAACATGACAAAAAACCGCTAAAATTTGGCCTGAAAGCAATTTTGGTAGTAAGACCTACTAGTTTCAATTATAAGAGGTAGTTCAAGTAAACAAAAATTAGAAAAGACAGTTAAACCTTCAATGTATATTATAAAAGGTGGTTTTTTACAAAATTTCCTTTTATAATTTACATATACTTATTTAGAGACATATTGATTTGATGACTTCTTCCAAAACGCTAAAATGGTGCATATAGAAAAGGGAAGGAGGGAGTACCTAAGATTTTACTACATCCGTTTCGCAAAGAATTTTATATTTGCATACTGAACACTAGTCACAAAGTTCACTTTGACTATAGTTTGTGATTTATAGGTAAGAAAAATATAGTCATGTTTGATCTTGTTGGATTCCCCTTGATACGTACTTAGTTAATATCTACATTTTATAATTTTTACAAATACACAACTAGAGATATTAACGCTTAAAGATATGTATTGGCAAGTGTGAAAACAAGAAGTGTAACCATTTATATGAAACGGGAGAGATTATGCATCATACACCCGAGTGTACCATGAGCATGGTACACGCAAGGCAATTTCAGCAAAGCCCTTGGGTGTACCATGCTCATGGTACACCCCAAGACTATTTGAGAAAAAAAAGTCTTGGGTGTACTATGGTCATGGTACACCCGGATATATAGTAAATATTGTGGGGAAACGAAGGGAGTATTTTATATAACGGGTTGATGAATGGCTTTGTAGAGCCTTAAATCCTATGAGATTGTTAAAATATGTGACAGGGTGTCCATACAAAGTTAGAATAGGTATGGAGGTAAGGGTCATAAGAATAAGTTTACATTGCAATTTGTATTGACAAGGACCTTGAATAAGATGGTGGAGATACATTGTTGTATCAGTTGTATCCAAAGGGCAGCAAACCCATAAGCATGTAAAACTTTTTGTTGAATTATTCAATCCAATCTGATAGACATTAGACCTTACTCATATTTGTTGGATAATTTAGAGTATTTGGTTGATTGAATTCATGTAACGTTTAACTTAAACTACTTGGTTATGGTGTCGTTGCTTAAGTTACGTTGAAATGCACGTTGCTTATTTATGGTATAGGAAACGAGTGTAACTTTATATGCATTGGAGTTGAGAACACGAGCCAAAGTAAGACGGAGGAGCAGGATCAGCTCGCGGCTCGCAAGCTCTGTCACCACTCGTGATGGGCAGCTCGTGACTCGCGAAAAGTTCCTGCTTGTGGACGCTCCTTTTTTGCGGTTTTGCTCTATGAGCGGTTATTAGCCGTTTTGGTGTTTGACGTGCATGAATGTGGTGAAAATCACTGATCAATGTTCATAAGAAAACCATCTTTCTCTCAAAAGCACTCTCTCTGAAGTTTCTCTCTACATTGTTCATCAAAGCAAAATTCACAAACACATTTGTTCTCATTTGGTGAATCTCATACGAGCGTGATATTCACTGTTTTCTTCTTTGTATCTCGGAGGTGAATTCTGTGCAACCCGTGCTTCGTATAGGATCGGAATATCGCTTTTGGAAAAGTGTTCCCAAACACGCCTAGAAGATCGTTATTGTTATCATCGTGTTCATCTTGTTTCCCGGTTACTAGCACTAACAATCCAAAAGCGATATTTCTCAAAGATGGCTACACTTCGTGAGATGACAGCGAATTTCCACAAACTTGACAAGTTTGAAGGCGTGGGTTTCCGCAGATGGCAAAAGGAGATGCACTTTCTTCTTACCTCTTTGGCGGTGGTGTACGTTCTCACGTCCCCTAAGCCTATTGAAGTTGATGATGAAACTATCGAGGCTACGAGGAAGAGGAAGAAGTGGGAGAACGATGACTACATATGCCGTGGTCACATTCTCAATGGTATGTCCAATGATTTATTTGATATTTATCAATATTATGAATCCGCTAAAGTTCTTTGAGATGATTTAGAGTCTAAATATATGGCCGAAGATGCTTCTAGTAAGAAATTCCTAGTTAGCAATTTCAATAACTTTAAGATGGTTGAGTCTAGGCCTATTATGGAACAATTCCATGAAATCCAAAGAATTTTAGAAAGCTTTAAACAACATGACATTATTATGGATGAAACTTTTGCCGTTTCCTCAATAATTGACAAATTACCCTCCTCTTGGAAAGATGTTAGAAATAGCTTGAAACATAGGAAGGATAAAATGACTATCAAACAATTGGGTGCTCATCTTCGGATTGAAGAGGGAATTCGGGTTCAAGATGGACAAAAGGAGGTAAATCCTAGTTCTTCCACTATTAAAATGGTGGAGGATGGAAAGTCTAATGACACTAATCCTAAGAAGAGGGCACATAACTTCACCAAGGGAAACTATGGTAAGAAACCAAAGTTTGGTGGGGGAGGACAACAACGAGCTTGTTGGGAATGTGGAAAGCCGATCACTTTAATAAGGATTGCACCATTTGGAAGAAAAAGATTAACAAGAATGGGCATGGTGATGGGAAAGGCGAGTCTAGCCATACCCAAGCCAAGCAAGGTACATGTGCACAAGTTTCACTTAATTCGGTTTTGAATTATGTGTGTACGATTTCTGAAATCTTTTGTGTCCAGGATGGTTGTTCATGGAACATCGATTCGGGAGCTTCAAGGCATGTATGCAAGGAACGTTCTCTCTTCAAGACCATCAAGGAGGCGGATGAAGGAGAAGTTCTTTACATGGGCAAGTTGAGCTAGTTTTTAGTTCAGGAAAGTGTCTTGTTTTAAAAGATGTTGTATTTGCTCCGGGCCTTAGAAAGAATCTAGTCTCGGGAGCTATATTGAATCGAATAGGTTTTAAAATGGTTTTTGAGCCGGATAAGTTTATTTTATCTAAAGGAGGATCTTTTGTTGGTTTGGGTTATTTATGTAATGTTATGTTCAAGTTAAGTATTTCGAATACTTTGTTAAACAATGTTTGCGTTGTTAATGATAATTCTTCTCTTTGGCATTATCGGCTTGGTCATGTTAATTATAGAAAATTATATTCTATGTCAAAGGATGATTTGATTCCTAGTTTTGATCAAGGCATATAGAAGTGTAGAACATGCATGCTTACAAAGATAACCAGGAATTCTTTCCCAAATAATGTGGAAAAGGATACTAGTTTGCTTGATTTGGTGCATAGTGACCTATGTGATTTCCATAGCACTCCTTCTTTAGGTAATAAGAAGTATATCAACATTTATAGATGATTATTCTAGGTTTTGTTATGTTTATCTTCTTTTTACTAAAGATGAAGCTCTAGATAAGTTTAAGATCTATTAAAACGAAGTTGAATTGCAACTAAATGAAAAAGTAAAACAGTTTAGAACCGATAGGGTGGTGAATACCATGATCCTAGTTATTTCCAATCATTAGGAATTATACATGAAACAATCGCGGCTTATACACCACAACAAAATGGTATAGCGGAAAGAAAGAATAGAACTTTACAAAAAATGGTAAATTCTATGTTATCCTTTTCGGGTTTGAGTGATGGATTTTGGGGTGAAGCGGTTTTAACGGCTTGTTATATATTAAACTGCGTTCCTATGAAAAAGAAAAAAGTTACACCCTATGAATTATGGTACAATAGAAACAAATCTAAGTTATCTTAGAGTTTGGGGTTGTAGGGCAATTGTAAAAGTGTCGGAACCTAAACGTAAAAAGTTAGGTGAAAGGGGAGTTGAATGCATCTTTATAGGGTATGCTATTCATAGCAAGGCCTATAGGTTCTATGTTATAGAACAAAATGACGTTTGGTCAATTCACACTATTGTGGAGTCAAGAGATGCAATCTTTGATGAAAATAGATATTCATCAATTCCTAGACCAAAGGATGTAACTCCAAGTACCATTATTCAAGAAGTTGATCGGTCTTTAAATGATCAAGAATTAGATGAACAAACTCTAGATGAGAATGTAGCATCTACTTCATCACAACCTAGGAGAAGTAAAAGGGCAAGAAATGAGAAATTTATATTGACTAAGTTTTCATATGTGTTTAATGTGGAAGGTGATCCTTTGACTTATGATGAGGCCATGAGATCTCAAGATGCTCCTTTTTAGAAAGAAGCTCTTGATGATGAGATGGATTCCATCATGGGGAATAACACATGGGTTTTGGCGGATTTGCCTCCCAAGTGTAAACCAATTGGGTGTAAATGGATTTTCAAGAAGAAAATGAAAATTGATGGAACTATTGATAAGTTCAAAGCCCGGTTAGTGGCTCAAGGCTTTTCTCAAAAGCCGGGTATCGATTACTTCGATACATATGCACCCGTCGCTAGAATCTCTACTATAAGGTTGTTGATTGCTCTTGCGGCTATACACAACCTTGTGATCCATCAAATGGATGTTAAGACAACGTTCTTAAATGGAGAGCTAGATGAGGAGGTTTACATGAGACAACCCGAAGGGTTTGTTGTGCAAGGTCAAGAAGGTAAAGTTTACAAACTCGTTAGATCTTTGTATGGGCTTAAGCAAGCACCCAAGCAATGGCATCAAAAGTTTGATGAGGTTGTGTTGTCTAACGGATTTAAGTTGAATAATTCGGACAAGTGCGTATATAGCAAATTTGATGACTTAGGCCATGGTGTAATGATTTGTCTATATGTAGATGACATTGTTGATTTTTGGGATAGATTTGTCACAAGTTGAGTGGGAAAAGGCTTTCCTATCATCAATGTTCTCCATGAAAGACTTAGGAAAGCGGATGTCATTCTAGGCATAAGAATTAAAAGAAGCAATGGTAAGTTGATCTTATCTCAAAACACTACATTGAAAAAGTACTTAAGAAGTTCAATGTTAGTGATTGCTCCTTTGTATCAACTCATATGGGTCCAAGTGAGAAATTAATGTCAAATGATGGTAGTGCGGTATCTCAACTTGAGTATGCACGGGTCGTAGGTTGTTTGATGTATGCTATGACGAGTACTAGGCCGGATATCGCATTTGCGGTAGGCAAGCTTAGTAGGTATACTAGTAACCCTAGTATGAAGCATTGGCATGCTATTCGTCGTGTCTTAAGATATTTAGGGAAAACCAAGGATTATGATTTATCCTACAATGGATATCCTTCTGTCTTAGAAGGTTATTCGGATGCAAGTTGGATCTCTAATAGAGAGGATCTTTCTTCCACAAGTGGATTTATTTTTCTACTTGAGGGAGGTGCTATTTCTTGGGCATCCAAGAAGCAAACTTGCATAGAGGACTCCGGAGTTCGGAGTTCATTGCTTTTTCCTTAGCTAGTAAAGAGGCGGAGTGGTTAAAGAATCTCATGATTGAGATACCTTTGTTTCCAAAACCGATATCGCCCATAGCGATACATTGTGATAATGATGCAGCTTTGGCAAGGGCATATAGTCAAGTTTATAATGGTAAGTCAAGGCACATTGGTGTGCGGCATTCCTATATTCAAGGACTTATCAAGGATAGTGTTATCATTGTTGACTATGTGCGGACTACGTATAATCTAGCGGATTGTTTTACTAAGGCCTTGGCTAGAGATACGGTGAAGAGGATGGGAATCGGTCTAGGATTGGAGCCCTTTGTTAATCACGAGTGAGGGAATCTTAACTTAACACCCAATAAAAACGTTGGGTCTTAAGTTCAATAAGATTAATTCCTTCATTTGATGATTGAAGAACATTTGTAAGTATCCTCAAGTATAGTTCTTGTTTGACTATGATATTGAAAAAAGGTTATGAATCTTGATAGTTCTCTTGTTATGCTTTGTCATAGTAGCATGTTTTATTTAAGAGTTCTACCTATGTAAGTGTGAAGTTTAGCCGCTTCAAGTAGCTATAGGGGCATAGTTATGATACACTTATGAATGATACGGACAGATGGCTTTAAGTGTCAAGTTTAATGAGTTCAAGTAGTTAATCTTGTGTGTATGGTATCTTCAAGTTTCCACTTTGTATTGAGATTGGTTCAATCACTTGCGACACCTTTCGGATACGTATACTTGGAATGTATATTGTACTACGTGGAAGTTCAAGTCTTTGTACACTTTCATTGATGCATGAGATTGTTTGTTTTGATAATGTTTAGTGCTTATTATCTTTTAGAATACTGTAAACGGGGGAGGATTGTTGGATAATTTAGAGTATTTGGTTGCTTGAATTCATGTAACGTTTAACTTAAGCTACTTGGTTATGGTGTCATTGCTTAAGTTACGTTGAAATGCACGTTGCTTGTTTATGGTATAGTAAACGATTGTAACTTTATATGCATTGGAGTTGAGAACACGAGCCAAAGCAAGACGGAGGAGCAGGAACAGCTCGCGACACCCGTCGCGGTTCGCGACAAGTTCCTGCTTGTGGACGCTCATGTTTTGCGGTTTTTCTCTTTGAGCGGTTATTAGCCGTTTTGGTGTTTGACGTGCATAAATGTGGTGAAAATCACTGATGAATGTTCATAAGAAAACCATCTTTCTCTCAAAAGCACTCTCTCTAAAGTTTCTCTCAAAAGCACTCTCTCTAAAGTTTCTCTCTACATTGTTCATCAAAGCAAAATTCACAAACACATTTGTTCTCATTTGGTGAATCTCATACGAGCGTGATATCCACTGTTTTCTTCTTTGTATCTTGGATGTGAATTCCGTGCAACCCGTGCTTCGTATAGGGTCGGAATATCGCTTTTGGGAAAGTGTTCCCAAACACGCCTAGAAGATCATTCTTGTTCGCTATTGTTATCATCGTGTTCATCTTGTTTCGCGGTTACTAGCACTAACAATATCCATCTTAATCACAGCCATAGGTGAGGAGGTAGCACGACGAGTGTTCACTAGATGAATAACCTCATAGCTCAGAGAAACAATTGGAAATATTTGGTCCAAAAAAACTTTAACTTGTAGTTGATTCAATTCTTATTATGTTTAATGTCATGTAAGAGTTCCTTTTCTATGGTCTAGACTCTAGAAAATGCTGACAACATAAGCTATTTGTAGGTCAGAGATATATATGAATATGATGGTCGAGATTTCCTTGTTCTAGTCACTACAGATAGACAAAGTGCGTTTAACAGGGTTCTAGCTTCAATTCCATTCAAAGGACAGGTATATATGACTTTCATATCTAGTCGAGAGGTAATGATTGTTGGCAGGTGTAATGAGGTTAATTTCATGGTTTCAGGTAGTAAACGAGACGAGTTTATGGTGGTTTAACCAAACACGTCATATTACCCCGAATGCTGTTATGTCAGTTCCTGATAAGAATGTCACAATAGCCAAAAAATGTACCATGTTTCCTGTTGAATTTGTTGGTAAGTGGTTATAAGGTTATTCCTTTTCTCTTTAGTCTTGGAATAAATTATAGGTACTCATGCCTTAGTGTGTGGGTTTTTTCTGCTATTTGGCTCTTTTATAATCCCCTATCATTGTTTCTAACATGATGTATCTATGATTATTTCCAATCTTGACTCATGATACTTGTTTATAGTGAGAGGGTTCGTTACTGGAAGCAGCGATATATCATTGTGGACGGTCTACAAGAACGGTGTTCGAAATTACTGTGGCAATGTTCTGCCAGATGGTTAGCTAGCCAACCACTTAAGTATTAGAGTACATGTTAACTTCAATTTTCTCAAGATAGTTGTGCTGATTTATATAGGCTTGGTAAAAAATCAGAGACTAGCGAATAACATACTTACACCAACAACTAAAGCGGCAAATAATGATGTCCCTGTTACTCCACACGAGGTAATACGTTAGTATACTGGATTTGTATTATCTACATTATTTCGCTTTTCTTTCTCATTATTTGTTTATAAAAATGCAAGTTGTCTTGATCTCTAAGAGTAACGCTAGGGTTTTAATATATGTAGGCTTGTATATATGCTCTATGGTCCTTTACCTTCTATGTGACCATTGTTTTTTCAACTTTTTTGTTTTTATTTTTCTGATTTAGTGAGAAATTGAAATGTTATATATGATGTTACCTAGCTAGTGCATGTTGGTGAGTTTGATAATATATCTTTGTTGTCTAATGCTCCATTTGATACTTAAAGGGAAATTATGTTGAAAGAACATATGTACTTTATTTTGATATATGTAATATGTTTATTGTCAAGCTACCCTTGTTTGAGACCGGGTAAACTTATGAAGAAATCGTGTTTGTTGAATGGATGCCTCTATATTGAATTCCAAACAATTGCCATATCGACTTTGCAGATTATTGAACGTGGGATAATGACTAAAGATGATTTTGATGAAGTTAGCGAGAAAGCCCTGAGTTTATTCGAGTATGGACAGGCTAGTCCACTTTCTGACTTCTCTTGATGACTGTTTATTAGTTCTCTAGCCACTGGCTAGTTCTAATTCACAATTTTAAGAAGTCAAACTCATTAAGAACTTCAAAGGGACACCTATTGTCCTGAGGCCTTTGTAGCAGGCCTTTTGTCTGATGTTGTTTTTGTTTTCTAAAATTTATAATCTCGATGATTTCAGCGTGTGGCAGGGGAACGTGGTTTGATTTTGGTGGATACCAAGTATGAATTTGGAAAGACAAGTGATGGCACAATTGTTCTAGTTGACGAGGTTTGTGATTAGCCATTGAAGCATCCCCTCTTTTTTCTGGTTGATGCACTAGTAGTCGCAGGTATAACATTCAGATACACATTCTTTTCTTCTGCCTATTCTTTATAGGTGCATACCACTGATTCAAGCAGATACTGGATTGCACATTCTTATGAGGAACGTTTGCGTAATGGTCTTGAACCCGAAAATGTTGGTAAGGTATGAACATTTGCGGCTGTAGTTGTTTTGTTGGGTGACAATTGGGTTTAGCCATCCATCTTCCACTATATACTTAATGTACTGGTATGAGTCCTTGGATTACATAGTGGATATTAATATTTATGCTCATTTATTTGGTTGTTTAGGAGTTCTTGAGCTTGTGGTTCAAAGATCATAGTAACCCATATGAAGATGAGGTGAGCTATATGAGCACTGAGCAGGTCTAATTAAGCCTTGTTTGTATGTTTAACTTATCTCTGTCGTATACTGATATAAGTGTGGCTTTAGGTTCTCCCTGGTGCTCCTAAAGAACTTGTTTGTGAGCTAGCTTTGCGGTATGTTTGATGTATCTTTTTAGATTTTGGACTTATATAATTCAAAAAAATTATTTCTTTAGGGCTCTGGTAATGGAGGGGGTGAGTGAACCTTATTTTGTTTCCTTAAACTTCATCTTTAGCAAAGTACATAGGCATGGCATGCATATGTTCAAGTTTTTGTTACATATACAGCTTAAGCAGGACTCTGGTACAAGACACTTTTTTTAGGACAGGGCACTTGTTTAGATCTTAACTGTTGTTCCAATTGTAGTCTTTGAGGCATTCTATCCTAAACAACTGTGGTACGGTATTTGACTGCAGATACATATTTCTATACGAGACTCTAACAGGATGCAACTTTGACATACAAAATACTGAGGTAATTTACTTTGTTACGTAGTTTATGGTACCCTTAAGGTCTATTTGGTGGAACATGATAATTGTAAGAGTGTGACTTGATCTTGATTCTTGATGTCTTTGGTAGTGCTTGTGTACCTCAAGTTTGAGATTTTCTTCTTAAAATTTTATTATTAACAAGGTTATCACCCGCTTAAAAGGTGGTATTGAGTGAAAATGAAAATTTGTGAAGACAGTCATATATTTAGGGATGTATTTTCATTACCTTGGTAATACGTATGAGTTTTTTCCTTCTATATTACTCGTGATTTCCTTATTATTGCCGTCCTATAGTACTACTACCACGTACTAAGTGGGCTTTTAAGAAATTGCTGAAAACTGGTGTCATTCATGTATATGCAGATACCAATTCATGACAGGATCTCTCGAAATGTCTCATTGGCATTGGCGTCTCTTGACTCTTGAGTGAAGATTCATATACGGAATAACATACATTATCACTGAAGGTTGCATCCAGAGTTGACTAGTATTTGAAGGCCGGAAGCCATAAACCATTTTTTTCTCACCTCTGCATGGGACAGATTGAAGGTTTGCTGAATAACAGTTGATGTCGCCCACAAGAGGATTGTCAAGTGAAAATTTATGTAATAAGATGTGTACACCTTGAACGCTGTGGTAAATGATGCCATAAAAGGTTAAAGCAGGCATGCATGAATGTAAACAGCTCCAATTAAACTTTTGATAACCAACGAGAACTTTGAAGTAGACCTAACAAAATTGATCCGATTCGGAAGACCTAGACCGAATAAATCTATCCGAGACCTGAAACCATTGACCCAAAATTGACCCAAAATCAGAATCAATCTGAAACCAGTTTGACACGTCACCCTAATTAACCTGAACATTCTCACTGAAACCAGAAGTAACCAAAGAAATTTGAACGGAATTTCTATTATTTTATAAAATATTTTACTTTTGTTATTACTACAGTTTTAATGATGATAATAGTAATTCCTAGTACTGTAAAACTTTTAAATAAATGTTACATTTACCTAAAATGAAAGTATGAAATTCAAAATGATCTGATAAAATCTCAAGATTATTTTGTTCTAAGTCAAAGTGATCAAATGTAAAATAAACTTGGAAAACCCAAAGATAAGAAAACTTGATATGAAATCTAAACTCAAACTCATAGAATAAAAATAAAAATTTGGCTCGACCCTACAATCGATTGATCCAAAATGGACCAGGCTCGAAAATAAGCCGATTTGTTGTTGACTCGATAACTAGACCTGAGACCGACCCCATAACCCTTAGCACCGTATCAAATCCGAAATCCAAATTGACCCGACGTTATGCAAACCGACTCGATCAAAGCATAGACCCGAAAATGACTTGATGCGAACCTGAACCGAATGACCTGTTTGCCAGGTCTTCTTCGGAGTTCCCAAACTTCAATTTTCAATAATGTATAACAAAAAAGTACTAGTCAGTGACTTAGGGTCTGTTCTGTTCAGCTTATTTTCAGTTCAGCTCTAATAAGTTCAGTTCAGTTTAGCTCTAATAAGTTCAGTTCAGTTTAGTTCACCTCCAATAAGTTCAGTTCAGTCAGCTCTAATAAGTTCACTATGAATACTATTCCAGTCCATCTAGTGTTCTAGATGCTCATATTAAATTACTGGGTACAATGAACAAAGTATGTAATTGACTATAGTCAAGGTAGGAGAAAGAAAATACAAAGATCAACTAAGAGTCTAACACCTATTCCCATTACAAGAAAAAGGAGATGAATTGGTAGGTAGGAAATGAGGTGTAAGCACTAAGCTGTAAGAAAGAGGAAAGGAGAGAGGAGAAGAGAAATGGTAAGACTAGTGGGGTGTTAGTCTCACCACTAAACATACTTCTTTAGCACAATGTTTAACTGAAGCTACGGATCATAGCATCCCATATACACGACTTCCTATTCTTTATTATTCGTAAGGATGCTTTAAAGTTTAAACTACCCAACTTTTAGTTAACCCAGTTATATACTTATATTTCCTTATCCAAATAAAATCTTTGTAAAAGAGAGCACAAAAATGCAATCAAACACAATTCAAATACACACATTACACCCTCTTAAATAGTTGAGCAAGTTATTTTACAACTTTACATCCATAGTAAGGCACCAAATGATCAAAGGTCACTTACAGCATACATATATCAAGATTACCACCCAGAAATATATCTAATAACGAGTCATATTACGAGTCATCATGGTCATAAACTCACTCATACTTATGAACCCATCCCCATCCAAATCTGCTGCTCTCACCATATTCCTGCAATCCGCAAGCGTGCATCTCTCTCCTAGCTTCTTCAGCATTTCATACACTTCCTCTGCGCTTATCTTCCCATCTTCATCCAAATCAAACACTCGGAATGCGTTCCGTATGTCCATCGCTCTAACTCCACCTCCATCTTTCTGAAGCGTCATGAACTCTTTAAAGTCGATGTATCCATCTTTGTTCAAGTCAGCTACCTGGAATATCTTACCAACTTCTCTCACCATGCTTTCAGCCTTCCCCATAGCTCGAAGCATTGCCTTGTACTCTTCTTGCGAAATCTTCCCATCTTTGTTCTTGTCAAACCTGTCAAACACATGCCTCATTTCATCCTCATTTGGCTGGAAAATCGGCAAGATGCTAGAATACTGCTTGTTGCTGAAGGAAAACAGACGCTTGGGGTTCGGTGAGAGCTTGCTTCTGCTATACTGGAAATCGAGGAACCGCATGCTAGACATGATTTTAGCCTAGGAAATCTGGGAGAGAAATAAAGACTAACAACTTCCATTTATACCAGAAAAATTCAAGGAGAGGTAGCTAATATTCTGATGCTAAAATCTGTAGATAAGATTAAAGAAACATGCATTCATTCTGCAAAAGTTTGTATAAAGATAATATTCCACACCTCTATTCCTTAAGAAATAGAAAAATATAGGGGAATAAATAACACAAAAGGGTTGGACAAAAGAGAGTTGAAGGACAAAGAAGCTGTCAACTCAAGAAAAGATGGCAATGAAGCAAAGAATATATTTTTCTACACATACCACAATATTTTCTCCAGTTATACCATTCCAATATGAGTGGTTCTGAGGGATGTCTTTACAGCTACAGGAAAAAGAAATTCAGAAGAATCTCCTCAATCAACAATTTAGCAAAAAACTTCCAAAGCACATAAAGCTAGTAGTACTGTTTAGACAATAGGTACTACAAGACTACAGCTGCACAAATTAGATATTTAGACCCTATGGTTCAAAATGAAATAAAATATGCAATTCATAATTAAAGGACACATCTTCTTTCATATATACAATTCATAAGGAAAAAAATACAGTAGATGAACACAGTCGTATAATGAAAGAACAAGATAGAAAGAGCATTAACCAGGTGAGTATTGTACATCATGCTCCCGAGTTATATCTGCGAATTACATGTCAAATATAGGGCAGAAACAAGCCCCTTTATTGTAATTTGTACACCAAGAAAATAATGTTTTTTCTTCTCTCAGTGCAAATAAAATTCTTACACTACACAGGCTTAAAGATCGAATTTGGTCGGACCTTTAATTCTTGAAAGTAGAGGCACCTCTTCACAGTTCAAAATTATTAGAAGAAAAGACAGAAAATTTACAAGATATACTGTTTGATATTCAGTAAACCATTCAGAGCTGTGAAGATAGACGATTAAGATCCACATGACCAGAAAGCACCACTTTATTTCTCTCCTTCACTTTTACTTGATATATTACCCTGCTCATTCAGATAAACCATCAGAAAACTTGACACAGTAGCACCAGTAGAATATCACTCATGTATTGATCATACCTTAGAGCCTCAAGCCACATTTCCGTGATCAAAGTTTCACCAGGAAAAACATGCAAAAGAAACCGACCCGATAGACTTTTGACCCTGTCTGAATCCCCTTTGCATATACATCTAATAACAGCCCTGACTGCGAAGCCAAGAGTGCAGAGTCCATGCAATATCGGACGAGAGAATCTGTAAACTATAAATATTAGACAAGCAGAAGAGAAGGAGATATATGGCTGCCAGCCACTCAGGCTCTGTTCATTTCAACTTATTTAAGCACTTTAGTGCTTATTTCAGAAATGATCAGATCAAAACAGAGCAAAAAAGTTCGGATCAGATCAAATCAGATAAGAAAAATTCATACTAGATCAGAAAAGTTCAGATTAGATCAGACCAGACGAAAAAAATGGACTCTCAACAGCAAGCTGAACACCCCCCCCCCAACAAAAGGAAACACTAATTCTTGTTGGAAATGAGATGTAAAAACAAGATAAGAACAAAACTATGTGCTTTGAGATTCCACTGGTGCAACTATGTCAAGTTTTCTGATAGTTTAATAAATAGATGAGTGGTCCCTATCAAGATTTAAAGGTAGGGATAAGATTTCCCAAGCTTCAATAAATAGATGAGTGAAGACCACTGCACTTAGCAGTATCAAATGGTGATGGAAGACAGATCTTCTAGAAACTGAATCGGGGATAAAAACACTCAAAACTGAATCAATTGTCATGGAATGAAACAATAGGCTTTTCTAGAGGTCCAGCGACATGTGTGGTGCATAAGCTGAAAAAACAGATATCACACACATTCAAAACCTGATTAGCTAGTTACAGTATGCAAGCAATCACTATGGTTTTGCTACTACTTTTTTGCCATATCAACCATCTGAAGATGAATAAGCTAGCTTTAGTGACCATCATACATTCATGAGCAAGTGAGGCAGTACAGAGCAAATGCAGAACAACTCCCCATCACCCTTTTCTTTAAAGTTGCAGTACATATGAAGATATTGATGAGAGAACCATACCCCGCAACCTCTGCAACCGTAGGATCGGAATGCAACGGATTATAATCACCAGAAAGTCTGTATACCAATGCCTGCATGTCACCATCAAGGAAGCAGTTCATTCATTCAAATCTTAAAGACAATTAAGTAATATAAACACCATCATTATTACCAGTTCCGCAGTTCGCTACAGGTAAGTCTCATGGTAGATATATTGTTCATGATGCTAAAATATACAGAGTGTGAACATGTACCCTCAGTCAAGTTTGTAGGGAGAAGAAACTGGAAAAACAAACCTGAGATGGTCTAGTTATATCCTCAAATGATGCAAAAGGTTGACTTTTGGGGATCTTAATGGCTGGAACCTGGCTCCCTGAATGATTTGTGAAAGAATAGGGATGAGAAGACCTCGAAAAACCACCAGCACCCCTTAAGTAAACTGTAGTCCTGCACAGTAGAAATTTGAAACCCTTGAAAATCATGTTGAAGCAGATCGACAGAAACCATTTAATAAAACACTAACCTATTCATACAAAGTGGTTCTCCAGACTCATCAAAACTTGTTATTTCGATTTCCAGGATAGCTGCTTTAGCTGCAATATAAAGTAGCTCGGCAAATGAACTCTTAAAAGTGAGAATTTAACTTAATGAGAAGTTCATATCCATGCATATTTCTTTAGTGATTATAAGCTCCATATTTGTCGCTATGCTATTGTAAGTTATTTGATTGTATCATACTTCGACAGCTAGAAACTTTTCTTGTTTGGCATCAGAAGTGAATCACCAACAGTAGGATTTTCATTCCAAAACGGGTTTCCAATCTCTTAATAGTCAGATTTTTCCATCAAAACCACTTCTATGTCAATGCAGCTTAATTATACTTCCCCAATTTCTTTTTATATGGCAAGCAAGGTTTATTGTGTAAAAACTACTTTAACCAATTATACTGCTTATGATATGTTAATTAAAACTTGTAAATCTAATACCATTGGATTAATCCTAGATGTACTTTCATATTATTTTCTTGTGATCTTTATCAATGAAAATTAAGAGTAATTGACAATCAAAGTTCAACCTTGAATCTTGTGCATGTGTTATTAAAAGAAACGTAGGAAGTAGATTTTGTGGCATGTGCAGAAGTGTTGGTTAAACAATCTCAAACTTATGAATCACTGGTGGCTCGATGGCAATGTTCCATGAATGTAGTCATGTAGAGCCTCACTCAAAATGGTAAACTTTAGAACGAAGTCACGCCCCAAAAGACGGTTGTAACCGTGTGAGCAAGAAAGAAATCAAGGATGTGTTCTCGTTCGCGGTAATGGTAGCAATGACGCGGAAGCGGTTTGTAACGGTGAATGGACGAGATCACGGTTAATGCATCGTGAATTATTCAAAATTATTCACATTGGCTTTAACCACAAATTAGCATTTTGCAAGGTGAAGATGTATTACTTGAACAAAATACGACCAAACCTATCATCGGGTCATATATATGATGAATAATGTCTCAGTCTTCTCTCTCATTTGGTGTGTGCATACTGTTTTCGTTCAATGTATATTTTCCCTTTCTCTTTTTAAAGCCGGTGACAAGTAATGGACTTTTTGGGAAAAAGAGCGTTATAACGTGGAGAGTCACCATTATGGCATTATGTATAGGAAGATGGCATTTGCGGTAACTTCATTATGTATAGGAAGATGGCATTTGCGGTAACTTCTAAATATGTTAGATGACAACATTTATGTAACGGAATGGTCGAGTTTAAATTCCAGTGTGAATATATTTAAGGTAAGATCATGGTGCAAAAATACGGCCATATCGGAACGGTTTGCCCGAGCTGGAAGGGTTTTCAACTCTGGCGAACTGAATTCAACCAGTTCAACAAGGTGGATTTGCAAAGGCGATATTTTCACCGTTTCGGTCATATCACCCGTAACAACAAAGGTTTGTCCATATTTTCCGCTAGGGGTGAGCCGAAAAGTTGGGTATCTGTTTCCAGACTCAGACCTAGTTGGAACCGGCGGTTCCAGATTTGGAACTGGAACTGTTGGGAGTGGTCTAGGTCCAAATATTAGGAACCGGTTGGAAGTAGGTACAATTCTGGGTAGTGAGATTATAGACCCGCTACCCTGTTCAACCACTTCCAAGACCGGATGTTTTTGTGCAATGAATGCGTGTGCAATGTATGCTTAAGAATTGGAGGTTTTTAAGACGATCTTGTCAATGAAAGTGTCGACTTACATTCTGTATTATGCTTATTTTTAGCAAACAAAGAAAAATATAGCTTTTAAATGCAACTGGGTGGCGAGTACCCGGTATTGGAACCGATCAAATAACAATCAGTTTTGCGGGACTGGGTACCCGGTTCCAATTCCAAAAATTAAGGAACCGGTCCAACTGGTTTCGGTTCCAGTTTCTAGTACCTAGTCCAACCGGTTCTGGTACCGGTTCCGAGCAATATAACCGGGTACCCGGTTGTGCTCGCTCCTATTCTCCGCTACAAAACGTCACTTTGCAAGTTTTTTGCAGATATTTTTCAAAGATTCCTTATTTTTACTTCTATAGTAGCATCGGTCAACCTCCAATAATGACTCAAACACGAGAAAAGGAAGAAAAGATGAGGCATCACCGCACCACTAAACCTTATATAACTCCACTAAGTTCTTAGAGTAATTGAAGCAAAAAGACCAAAAAAAACTCTAAAACTAAATTCTTGCGGCGACAACCGCAACGCCATCCGCGACCAACGTATCCGTTCCGTCACTCCGAGACCGCGACCGTTCCCGTTTCCAAAATCCAATCCGTATTTTCGAACCATGGGTAACATGTGAGAGGAGAGCCTTGGATGATCTAATTCCCAGTCCAGATAGAAGATGAGAAAAACAGCCCTCTTCAGTAATAGCTCGAAATTATATGCTTTGGGGTATTAGTTATAACCCTCCTAGACTCTGCCAATGGCAGGATACATCCCAATCCCGCAAAAAATGTAACATTTCAGGTATATATCAGATAATTTAGTCTAATAGATGATTCCTAAAACATATTTTGGACAGAAACTCAAACCTTTATCATGCAACCCAGCAACTCTAGCCTTGTTTCTTATCTGCAAAAAAAGGTTAAAAGAAAATCAGCAGCAGCTGCATCTGCAACTAAAAGTTGTAGAGAGCAAGGACTTGGAGAAACCAGGAGGCAAGGGAATAACAAAGGGTCTATTCAAGCACCTGATATCCCTAAAGCAAGATAAGTTAATGCAACAAATTACAACCCCAAATAATTTAGTATAACATAGAAGATGCAGTACAAGATTCAACATGCTTCCCAAGCTTCAGTAGAGGAAGAGGAAAAGTTGCGGCCGCCAAGATGGTAACTCTGAGAGCTGTACAGACTTCTATTGGATAAATATTCCAAGATGGCTTTCTCTACAAAGTTTGAGGATCAAGTGGCATACAGATGCAATTAATTGTATGCTCTAGCCTTCAAATGTTATTTTGTTATGTGATAGGGAGGGAACGGCTCTATTGCCACAAGGCAGGCATGTAGCAAGAGGATCATGCTCAAGCAATTTAATTTAACACGTAAGGAAACTCTGGAGGATATAAGAAAATAATCCTTACACAGCTGTTTGATGGAAGTGGCTTGTAAATTTCTATATATTGTTGTCCATGCAGAAGAAGACGTGGATCAAACCTGAAATGGTGAAAAGTTCAGAAACTCGGGCTATTCGTAAAACCCATATTACCTACCAGTGGATCAAACATCGAGCAGCAACACTCTCCAATCAGGAACAGAAGATTTGATGTCGCGGTTTAACTTTACAGAATCGATTTTGTGGACATATGAAATAGATAGTAAGGAACCAGAACTCACTCCATGCCGGGAATACTGAAGAGTTTAGGAATAGAACTTAGAGAAAACAACGCAGCAAACGTAGGCAAGACCTGCAGAGTTGGCAATAGAGAAACAGAAGTTACTGCAAGAACTTTCAATTATCTGCTGCCTTCAATGAATAAAACAAAAACACTACATTCAAAAGATGACTACAGCATCCGCTACGGATATATAGGTCAAACTAAATCAAGATTCCTGTCCTCTTCCACCACTCCCCCAAACCCAAAAAAAACATTAGGAAAAAAAAAAATCTATATGGGAACAAAGTTACTCATTAGAAATAAGATACGAAGTAAATAAAGTATTGGATATAAGGATGGAAGGAAAACCAATAATAATCACTAGGCAAAACAATTATATTTTATGTATGAGCATAGCAACTGGATTGGGTACGCTAGAGTTATCATTTTGATTAAAGGATAGACAATTTCGCTGAAAGGTAATCCTTCATCCCTACTTTAGTTTATTCCTAAATAATCACCATCCCTAACAAAACACGTGATTGTCTTAAAATAAACATTGCATTTTCTTGTAAGGGCAAGAGTTTGATGTAAAAAGAAAACTGATGCATTAAATCTGCAACAGAGGTAGTTTACTTCAGCAGAGGAAGTGTAGAGGTTCAACTACACCTCGTACATCATTCAGCTACAACCTGTATATCATTTACAGTGAAAATGGCATACATGAAAAACAACCATTGAAAAAAGGTACTGTAGTGAAGCAAATTGAACAAAATGAATTCTCAGTACCTTAATAAATTGTTGACCATCACTATGGTAAACATACTTGAGCTCATTGGCATCAACTGCATCAGTCCCACATGCTCCGACACCAAGTGCATATAGAGCAGCATCTCTTTTTGCAAAAAACCAATCAGACTTTAGTCATATGGAAGCAAAAAGGCTATTTGATGTATCTCAACATTCTTTCTTTTATAGGATGGCCAAGAAAGAAAATTGTTTCATCCAGATAGAAATGAAGTCCAATCAGCAATTAGGAGGATGAATACAAAATTAATGAAGTCCTATCAGCAATTAGGAGGAATAATACAAAATTAAGAGGATCCAAAGACCTTTTGAAGTAAGCTAATGCAAAATTATCAAGTGTCAATGACACTGAAAATCACTTATAGCTAGGCAAGAATTTCTACAGAATAGTAGTACTCCTCTGTCCTTAGTAATTTGCCACATGGAGTTTACAGGGTTTATAGAAAGAATGCAGAAGTAGAGAGAAAAGTGGGGGGCGCGTACGCTTAACTTAATAGAAAACATGAAATCTTATAAAATAGTAGTACTGTCCTATGTCTCTTAGCACAAATGTTACAAACCTCTCTTAGCACAAATGTTACAAACATCTCTTATCTATGAATTAACACTTTCTCATAAACTAATGGTCACATATTGAAAGAGATATCATAGAGCTGTTGGATTTTAAGCCTTGTATGTGGGAAAACTCATTTGTCCCACATTAGGAATTTATTTCTTCTTACTTTTAAGTATACTCATTCTAATTCACTTTACTTGGCTAAGCTTTTGAATCACATGCTTGTGCAACCGGGCTTGGGCAAGTGGTGCAGTGTGGGTTGTGGGGTTGCAGCTCCATCTCCCATCTACTTTTTTGGCAACCTTTTTGGAGTATATCTTAGTAAATTCTGAGCTAATGTCTAGATTCATTATTTCCATTTTTGAATTGATCTTGGTGAATCGATTAGATGTCATTAATTAATTAATCCCTTGCATTCCTTGATTTCCTCCCAAAAATTTTACTCTCCTTATTTTGTTCCTCTGCTATGCTCTATATATTCAAACTTTCCGATCTTTTGAAAGATTGGAAATACAACAAACACATAAACACCTCTTTCACCGCTCACTGCTTTCTTCATTCTGATTCGGGTTGAGTCTTCTATACTCCATGCGGTTCCTTGTGAGTGCACACAAATGACTGGGGTTCTGCTAATCCCGGAGGGTGACCACTGGGAGGAAGTTTACACCCGGGCTTGGGCAAAATCACCTTTAAGGACAGAGGTACCGTCCACGACACACCAATTTACATCCTTATATTTTGCCAAGTAAGATTGTTCATCTTATATGGTAAACCCTCTTTAATTTGGCATTTGTGAGGCCCTTATTTCCAACAAGAGTGTGAGAAGCATCAACATCTCTCCAAACATCTATGATTAACAGTGCTATAGCCGGACTATGGAACATGGAGTTACAAGCAAATGACAAGTCAGACTGTTTAAAGAAAGGTATAAAGCACAACCCCTTTGCAGCCTAGATACTTCACCTTAAGGTACAAAGAGTTGATTTGGAGCTACATGCGTAACTTCCTTAAAACAAATAGTCCTCGAGTCCACTAAGTGGTCAATTTTGTACCAGTCATGAGCTATAAATAACTAATTGATGATGGCCTGATGTCTGCACAACTAAATGTTGATGAGCTGGAGTTAGTTCACCAAAATACAGGAAGTAGAGGAGCTGGCGTTAGTTAACTAAAGCTTGTAATAAATAGATGGAGAAGATCTTCATTTCTATGATCCTGAAATTTGTTAAACCTTTCTTCCCATAATTCTCTATGTAATCCTTCCGTTAAAGCTTGCACATCAAGCTTTCAAGAGAAATGCTTAGTATATAATTGATACTGTTTCTACATTCTTACTGGCATTTCTTGTAAATATAACCAAGAGCATTGCCATTATATAATAACCAAGCAGCACTATTGATAATTACTAATAAACGGAAACATCATGTAATACTACCTTGGAACCAAATATACTACCTTTTATAAGATGTATACTACCTAATAACCTTTAGTACTGCCTTATTTATAGTAGATGAAGTCGATATTACTTAAAAGCATAATAATCAACTTGCTTTGGTCAATTCTACTACCTTGTTTTGAATATATACTACTTTATAACCATATATACTACCTTTATGTAGTTTTATACTACCTTCTAATTGCATCTTTCAGTAGGCGCTTCCTACATATGCCTACTCCCTTCTCTTTATGCGGATATATGTAATTTTATACTTTTTGATGTTCCCATTTTCCTTTTTGGGATGTTTTTAAAAGTTCTTCCCATGTTGAATCTTTTCCATTTAAAGAACATTTATTTTCTCATCTTACCCTTCAACAACCAAATATTTACTACATTTTTTTACTTTTTGTCTTACACATAAGTCCACTTTAGAATCTTTTATTTCTCAATCACCTATTTTTCTCTCTCTTGCTCTTTCAAACACACAAAAAGTAACAAAGTACACTTTATATGATATAAAATTAAAAAGATTCTTATCCACCTCAGTTTGCATTGGTTTTCCCCCATATTACACATGGGAACTATCAAAAGGGAACGGAGGGAGTACTATACAAGAAGTAGTATATAAAAACTTCAAGAGCTCAATTGTTCGAGCATTCCCAGGTTGATATTGAATATAGGCCAATAGTACATATATCCACCGTCTTACATTTTTTGGTAGTATATTTAACTAAAGAAGTAGTATATTTCTTTTAGGAAGTAGTGTATTAATTACAAAAAGTAGTATATAAAAATCGGTATTTTTACATTTATATTGCTATATTAAAGTCTGATAATTTTGTATTTAGCACATAGTTTTACAACCAAATTCCTAGAAGCTTATTCCAGTAACATATGAAATTCAATAGCATTTCGAGACTATAAAATTAAGGGGCTTAAATCAGAAGTACCTCTCAGAATATTGATGAGCCGTCTGCAAACAGCACCATTTAATGTTACATGTATCAATTCAAAGCAAAGAGAATCCAGAATTCAGCATCATTAACAAACAAATAAAATCAATCAGAATTACGTTTGTAAGGATAACCAAAAAAGGAGGATGAGGATGAGGATGAGGATGAAAAAGGTAACCTCGGGAAATTGATAAGCAAGAACGAGGTCAGGATTGATGAGCGGATTAGTACGCCCCTCCATGGAACAAAACCTTGAAATTCGAAAGTAATTGAAATTGGTTGAGTGAATGATGAGAAATGCAAATAAGACTTATCACTTTAAACTTAAGAGCTGATGCTGATCATCTTCTTCATGGCCTTGAATTGATTGAGGGCTGTTTCGGGGTTCGCACCGGGGTTGGCCGGTTGGGTAAGTTCTCGGACATACTCATATAGTCCTAAATAAATCGTAATCCTATGACTCCTATCTCAATATTGACACATACTCCCTTCCTAATGTTTAATGGCAATAGTAGTGTAAGGAAGAGATTTAAAGATATAAATTAATAAATTAATCAAAATTATTTTCAAGATTAATAATCTCTAATCTTATTTTTTGTTGTGGTAAAATTATTTTGATTAATTTATTCATTTACATTTTTAAATCGCTTCCTTAAAATACGTGTAAAATCAATTGTTGTCATTAAACCGTTACCAAGGGAGTATAAAAGAAATTCTCATTGGTATACCGTGTATATATATATATTTGTAATTTTTTAGTTTTTCATTAGTATATCTAAGTTTTAAAAAAATTTAGTGGTATATCCGAGATTCTTTTATCTTTGCAGTTATGATTTTTTCACTAAAAAACCAATAGTTGTCACTGCATGTACATTGAGATGTTTCCAAATGCAAATCGAATATGTTTTTAAATGTAAATTTGAGATGTCTTTGAATACAAATCGAGGTCCATTTGGTCGTTTTATGCAAAATTTTGGAGGCCAAATCACAGATATAGTGTGATTAGTCATGCTAATTATTCAAAGTTACTTGCAACGCTCTACCAAAATCACATAGATACATAATTAAATATATACAACAGCTTGACATGGTCCATACCTAAAAGCAATACAGAAAATATGATGTTATCGATTTTGTGTCTTGTGATTGCCAGCAATGCTTGACAACCAGGAAGTATTGGAGATATCGCTACTAAAAATCGTTTCTCCTTAAATATCTCAAATGGTGTTACAACTTGTCTTGTGAGAGACCGCCTAATTTTAAGTTAAAATTAGGCAGGCCTAATAGGCCCAATAACTAATCAACCCACGCGCCACATTAAACAACCCACCCACTCGTAGTAACTTTGTTTCAATTAGTGACCATTATATGTCAATTGGTGACCATTATATGTCTATTAGTGACCATAATATGCCAAATGTCAATAAGTGACTGTTAAAGCATAAGTTTGTTTAATATGTTAGTAAATTACTATTATTTCATTTAGTCACTAGTTGAATATATTTGGTGCCTAATTCTTTCCATTTAGTACTTTAATTTGTCTATCATTGAAACATTAGAAACTATATTAACATACGTCAATAAAAGGCTATTTTAATTCATTAAGTCACTAAGTTAATCCATTCAGAGCCTATTTGAATTCATGTCAGATAATGATAGGTTTTAGTCGTATCACCTATTCAAAGATAAAACCTACGGACCTCTAACTAGGTAGTCAGTGGAAGCAGGGTCGAATCCACAGGGAGACAGAGTTTCTAAATCAAAATTCAACCAATTCAGCTACTCCAGATGAAATCAGGAAGGAATTAATTAAACTAAGGAATAGACTACGGAAGACTGAATAAATCGAGGATTAAACTATGGAATAAAAGCCTAGGGTATTAGGTCGGTCCACCATGCTTATACCAATCAAATAGGGTCAACTACTATCAAAACCTAAGTCAAGAGTCGGGGGATTAGAGCCTATGTTGAGCTATGGTTAAGACTCAACGCTCATAGTTCAACATACGCCGCATGTTCACTAACGTAATCAGAACTACTGATGTGTCCTAGGCCTCTAGTCGTAAGACGGATCTGTGCAAACAACTATTAACCACAAGCAATCAATGAAATTGTACACTGACATTAATTACTCAATAAGAACAAACCACATCACAATCACCCTAATCAAGCCCTAGAAATTGAAAGAAAGCTAAATCACAATCATGGTATAAACATGGCTTTCCTATCTAACACCCTAGAAAGAGAACTACTCACTCATAATCGAATTGGCAACAACAAAACTAATATGAAACCCTAAGAATTGCATCATGAACAATTAAATAATTAAACTAAGCAATCAAAGTAATTAAAGAGATAAAGAGTAGAGAAGAATACCAATTGACAGAAAGCAGGAACTTTTATTGAAATCGGAACAGGTTCAATCACCTTTAAACTAATCTAAGTGTTTAGACTAAAATAAAGCTAAACTAAGAACTATGGAAAAACTAGAATGAAAAGATCCCCCTAAAAATATGAGGAATAGGTATTTATAATACCCCTCAAGTTCACTAAAAACGGGAACAAAAAGTGAAAAAGCGCGATAAAGCACCAGACCCGATCGGGCCCGAGCACAGTACCCGATCGGGTCCACATACAAATTCTCCCAACTTCACTTCTGGGCTCTGGCAGCAGCAGTGCAGCAATAAGGCGAGAAAAACGGCCCACCCGATCGGGTCGGGCGGTAGTCACCCGATCGGGCCAGGCGACGAAATGTGTCAGCAAGTTCCTCTCGAAAGCAGCAGCAGAATGAGACCAAGCAGCACTCCACCCGATTGGGTCGGGCGGTGGTCACCCGATCGGGTCTGGGCACATGTGTGCTCGCCCGATCTGATCGGGCATACATTGCCCGATCGGGTCCGCAACTTTAATACCCGATCATAAATACTTCGCCCGATCGGGCCATTTCTGCCCGATCAGTGCACGGAAAACTCCTTTGACTCCTTGGCTCTCTAATCTTCACGTTTTAGGGGTCTTGGGACCTCCTAAACTATCCATAAAGCTCGTGAGCCATCCTACGTGCCTCGTAACATCTCGTAAAGCCGTGGTTGCTTTCAAAAGGCTCGGAAATAAGGAGAAAACTCCATAAAACCTGCAATTCAATACTAAAACACGAAACCACAACTACATACGATAGTTAGCACAAAATAGCTCCCAAGAGCTCCAATGAAGCACAAATTAGCTTGTAAATAAGGGAGAAAACTCTATATAAATACGTGATATCAAACTCCCCCAAGCTAAACCTTTGCTTGTCCTCAAGCAAACAGCACATGAACATGGAATAGATTACCTCACCCCAAAGATAAAAACAAATCAAAGCTCAAAACATTTTCAAGACTAAGAATCGTTCAAGCAGGCATAATTCAAGTTTGGCTAATCAAATCCATCCAACCACCAATCATTCAAGCAATTTATCAAATTCAAGCATCCACAAAGCATACAAGTCCTGAAAAGGCATTCACAAGGGTGTCACTCCTCTCAATTTTGTGGCAGGCAAAGAATGTGCCCGAACACTCACCAACCCGACCATAAGTACCCTTCCCACTCACACTCTCATGTGTTTAAGAAGGTTCAATGACGCTCATCCTAGTCAAGTCGACTCAATTAGCAGAAATACTCTTTAACTTTGACAAACTAACTCGAAATCAATCAAACGAACAATGCAGACATAAGCTCAAGAGGACTTTATAGGGTTGTAATGGGGCTTAGGCGAGAGGTAGGGGATACTTTTGGGTAATGTGGTGGAAAAACCAAGAAAGGGGGAGCATAAATCATTCAAACAAAGCCTAAGATGGCCTTCACAACTCCCAACAATCACCATAAAACCATGTAAAATACCCCAACTCTCATAAATCAATGAAAAGCGCATAACAAACCCAATTTTCTAGCAATGGAGCGAATATTCTTTTATGAACGTACGTGAATGAAAGAACTAGAATTCTTTTGAATTTTCATTTCATTTTTCTTTCATTTTTCTGAACTTCATTCACGCAACTCTAACTTGCTTTCTTTCTTTTCTCTTTCTCACTCTCAAACCACAGCAAATACACTTTTAAACTCCTCAAAAAACCAAACTAAACCAACAAACCAATCTCAAACTCAACCCATACAAAAGCTCCCCCAAGCTAGGCTTGGAATAATATCAAGTGAAGGCTTTTGGCTCGTAATAGGGGTTTAAGTAAAACGAAACAAGTCATTAGGCTCAGCGGGGCTAAGGAGGATAAAAGTATATCAAAAATTCACTCTGAAGCTCAAGAAAAGGACAAAAGAACGCCTCTATCACAGCACATGCTACAAGTCATCTAAAATCAGACAAGTACGAAGTCAAAGTCAAGATCAATCCACTAAAGAGGAACTAACACACAAGAATAGACTGGATAATAAAATGAATCCAATAGGCTACAAAGAGGCCTCACAGTCTAACCAATTCAGGTATGCAGCGCAAAGTGGTCTAATATAATCCAAACATGCTCGAAATCATAGCAATCAAACATCAAATCAAAGCCTCAAGATCACAAATGCCCAGCTATCCAGAAAACGAAGTCAAATCAATTTCAAATAGAGCACAACAAGGGGCACAGGGAGGCAACTAAACCAGTCATGGGAACCATATTTTTTTCATTTTTTCAGTATTTTTCGAAAGCAGTAAAACTATTCTAGAAAGCAGTAAAAGAGATAGGGAATACAAACAGAACTCCTCCCCCAAGCTGAACTTGGCAGTGTCCTCAATGCCAAAAGGTGATAAGGACTATGCTAAGAGGAAAAACAATGTTAGTACCCTCACTCTCGCTCACAAAAGGAAGAAAAATAAAAAGAAAGAAAAAGGGAAAGAAAAGAAATACGAGTTGCCTCTCGCACAGCGCTGGTTTATAAAGGTCCCGCACGACCATAATCCTCCCTCTCTCAAATAGGAGGGGCTTGGCAATGAGTGCCACCCTCATCAAACATCTTTCTCCTCCAAATGTTCTTGACAATGCCTCAAGACGGTGAGGCAACCTTAGGTGGAATTGGAACCTTCTCCACCCCTACTTCATCCAGAACCTCATCCCTGCAAAAAGATTGTTCAAGCATAGGAGCCTTAACAGCATTGGTTAGTTTAAAAATCACTTTATCATCACCAACACTCAGCGTTAAAGACCCAGACTTGACATCAATGACAGCACCAGCAGTACACAAAAACGGCCTACCCAAGATAATAGGAATCTGGGCATCCTCATCCATATCTAACACCACAAAATCAACAGGGATATAGAATTTCCCAACCCTAACAGGAACATCCTCTAAAACACCTAGAGGGTATTTTATAGAACGATCCGCCATCTGTAAAGTGATTTGTGTGCATTTAAGGGCTCCCATGTTCAGTTTCTTATAAACAGACAATGGCATAACAGAAACAGAAGCACCTAAATCACACAAAGCCTTATCAATAAAAATAGGTCCAAGATGGCAGGGTATAGAAAAACTACCAGGATCTTTTAACTTTGGTGGGGTTTTATTTTGAATAAAAGCACTACACTCTTCAGTAAGAGCGACACGTTCTACCCCACCAAAGTCTCTTTTCTTAGTAATCATGTCTTTCAGAAATTTGGCATAAACAGGCACTTGGGTAATTAAGTCTGTGAATGGAATCGTTACCTCAAGGTTCTTGACCATAGACAAGAACTTACCAAACTGCTGATCGACCTTGGACTGTTGCATCCTGTGAGGAAAAGGTAGCCTTGGTGTAAAAGGCGTTTCAGAAACCTTCTCCTTTTTCTTCCCTGTCTGTTCAGCTTCTGCAGACAAATCGACTTCAGACGTCGAATTCTTTCTTTTTCCTTCCTCTACCACCCTCTTCTTCCCTGCAGTCGGGGTAACCTCATCAATGGGCACTGGAGGGGCATCATATGCAATGCCACTACGAAGAGTGATGGCATTCACATGTTCTCTCTGAACGGGTTGCCCTGGCAATTCCCCCTGCCGCCTCTGAGCATTAGAGCTTGCTAATTGTGCAACTTGAGCCTCGAGAAGTTTGATGCTTTTCTCTTGGGCTCTTTGTGCCTCCTCATTAGATCTTTGCATGGCTAGCATCTGTCGCTCTTGGGCTCTTTGTGCCTCCTCATTTGCCTTTTGCATGCTTAACATCAGTTTCATCACTTCAGATATGGGGGGCTCTTGTGGGTTGTTGTTTTGTGGAGGTGGGGTGGGAAAGTTTTGTGGAGTTTGGAAATTGTTATGGTGATGGAAGTTTTGTGGTGGTGGTCGATTGAAATTTTGTGGGGTTTGATGGTATGAGGGTTTAGGATAGTTTTGTGGAGGTGGAGGTTGATAGTTCTGTGGATTTTGGTAGTTATGTGGAGGGGGGAAGGTTTGTGGTCTTTGTTGGAAGGCATTGGCCTGCTCCATCTGAAATTGACTGAACTGACAGTCATGCCCAAAGTGACCCTGAACACCACATACCTCGCAGTAAGATGAGGTAATAGGTGCTACTGCAGACATAGCATTGATACTCATGGGTTGAGGTGTCGGACTAGAAGACTTCATTAGCTGCTGAGTTAGTTGCGCCATCTGAGATGTAAGCAATGAAATAGCGTCAACTTCAAGTACCTTCTTAGTCAAACTCCTAGATGATGAATGGTCATTGGCTGCAAGATTTGATATGAATTCATAACCCTCATCAACTGCCTTGTCTAAAAACACTCCTCCTGCAGACGAATCAACAATACACTTCGTCTGAGGCTGCAGACCATTGTAGAATGTCTGCGTCAAGAACCATTTGTCCATATTATGGTGTGGACACTCTCTCTGTAAATCTCTAAACCTAGCCCACGCTTCCCTTAATGTTTCATCAGGCTCTTGGGAAAATGTGGCCAGTTTATTTCTGATTTCTGCTGTTTTAGTGGGTGGGTAATACTCTCTCAGAAATGCAGCAGAAATCTCACTCCACTCGGTTTCTTTCACATCGTTCAACCATTTTTGGGCTCTATCTCTCAGTGAAAACTCGAACAACATGACTTTGAGTTGATCTGGAGTGACGCCGGCATGTTTAACGGTTCGACAAAGTTGTTGAAACCGTTGCAGATGATTTGCCGGATCTTCAGTAGGATGCCCACCAAACTGATTTTGCTGGACCATGCTGATGAGTCCAGGCTTGATTTCGAAATTTGCTGCGGCAATGGTGGGCATAGTAGGTCCAGTGGAGAGACCATCCGGGTTGGGCACCCCATATGACTTCAGTGATTTTAACATAACTGAATTCAAGGTGTCTGTTCCGGAGGTGTTCAGCTGAACAGACTGCTTTTCTTTCTGCTTTATCTTTCGGATCCGCCTGATTGTCCTAGTGAGATCGGGGTCCGCTGGAATTGGGGAACCGTTTCTTTGGGACCTGGGCATACAAAAGAAACAAAAAGCAGCAGTAAAACATACCTCGATTGAAACAATGAAGTTCCAATGAGGTACAGAGAAGTAGACCAAATAATTAAATAAAAACTTAGAGAACTAGCCGTCTCCCCGGCAACGGCGCCAAAATTTTGATAGGTTTTAGTCGTATCACCTATTCAAAGATAAAACCTACGGACCTCTAACTAGGTAGTCAGTGGAAGCAGGGTCGAATCCACAGGAAGACAGAGTTTCTAAATCAAAATTCAACCAATTCAGCTACTCCAGATGAAATCAGGAAGGAATTAATTAAACTAAGGAATAGACTACGGAAGACTGAATAAATCGAGGATTAAACTATGGAATAAAAGCCTAGGGTATTAGGTCGGTCCACCATGCTTATACCAATCAAATAGGGTCAACTACTATCAAAACCTAAGTCAAGAGTCGGGGATTAGAGCCTATGTTGAGCTATGGTTAAGACTCAACGCTCATAGTTCAACATACGCCGCATGTTCACTAACGTAATCAGAACTACTAATGTGTCCTAGGCCTCTAGTCGTAAGACGGATCTGTGCAAACAACTATTAACCACAAGCAATCAATGAAATTGTACACTGACATTAATTACTCAATAAGAACAAACCACATCACAATCACCCTAATCAAGCCCTAGAAATTGAAAGAAAGCTAAATCACAATCATGGTATAAACATGGCTTTCCTATCTAACACCCTAGAAAGAGAACTACTCACTCATAATCGAATTGGCAACAACAAAACTAATATGAAACCCTAAGAATTGCATCATGAACAATTAAATAATTAAACTAAGCAATCAAAGTAATTAAAGAGATAAAGAGTAGAGAAGAATACCAATTGACAGAAAGCAGGAACTTTTATTGAAATCGGAACAGGTTCAATCACCTTTAAACTAATCTAAGTGTTTAGACTAAAATAAAGCTAAACTAAGAACTATGGAAAAACTAGAATGAAAAGATCCCCCTAAAAATATGAGGAATAGGTATTTATAATACCCCTCAAGTTCACTAAAAACGGGAACAAAAAGTGAAAAAGCGCGATAAAGCACCAGACCCGATCGGGCCCGAGCACAGTACCCGATCGGGTCCACATACAAATTCTCCCAACTTCACTTCTGGGCTCTGGCAGCAGCAGTGCAGCAATAAGGCGAGAAAAACGGCCCACCCGATCGGGTCGGGCGGTAGTCACCCGATCGGGCCAGGCGACGAAATGTGTCAGCAAGTTCCTCTCGAAAGCAGCAGCAGAATGAGACCAAGCAGCACTCCACCCGATTGGGTCGGGCGGTGGTCACCCGATCGGGTCTGGGCACATGTGTGCTCGCCCGATCTGATCGGGCATACATTGCCCGATCGGGTCCGCAACTTTAATACCCGATCATAAATACTTCGCCCGATCGGGCCATTTCTGCCCGATCAGTGCACGGAAAACTCCTTTGACTCCTTGGCTCTCTAATCTTCACGTTTTAGGGGTCTTGGGACCTCCTAAACTATCCATAAAGCTCGTGAGCCATCCTACGTGCCTCGTAACATCTCGTAAAGCCGTGGTTGCTTTCAAAAGGCTCGGAAATAAGGAGAAAACTCCATAAAACCTGCAATTCAATACTAAAACACGAAACCACAACTACATACGATAGTTAGCACAAAATAGCTCCCAAGAGCTCCAATGAAGCACAAATTAGCTTGTAAATAAGGGAGAAAACTCTATATAAATACGTGATATCAGATAATATTAAACTTTTTAGTAAAAATATATTACTGAACAACTAATAAATCATAAGTAGTTCCTAATGTAATCCATTTTAGCACCACTTTAATCAATAGAGTACTTTAACTTAAAACAAATTAAAAAATTATATAAAACAAAGTAGGAAGGTTCTTCAGTGGCTACAATAAAATTGTAGCCACTATAATTGTTTTAATCTTAGCCTTTTATTTTTATAAGTTAATCTTGTCCATTGATTTCAATTAACATTTAAAAATAACTAATTATTAAAAAATGTAAAAAACCACTTCATCTTCTTCGTTTGCCACTTTGTGGTTCTTCTTCATCTTCCTTTTTTCCTTTGCATAGTGTTCCCTAAAAATCGAAAATAAATCGTATTTTCTTTCATTGTTTGAGTTCTCATTTATATTGTTTCTACAATACTCAAAACTATATCAATCCATGGGACTAAAATATGGGATATGGGATAAATAGGAAATATCTTACATTACATTAAAATCGCTTGAAATTACCAATACTAGAGGGTTCGATATAGAATTTCATAGCAACTTAATTAGATTAAGAAACAAAATTAATCAGATTCCATGGCTGAAGAAGATCTGTTGAAAAAAAAGAGTATTTGTTTTCTAAAAAGATGCAACAGACATTCAATAACCGTTTTTTTTTTTTTGCTTTTTTGTTTTGAAATGTCAATATTTCTTTTTTTGTGAAATTTTTAAGTTTATTAAACCAATGGATAAGATGAATCCGAGAAAAATAAAAGGCTGAGATTTAATTCATTATAATGGCTACAATTTTAATGTAGCCACTGTAGAATTATCCAAACAAAGTAACATTCTATTAATAGCTTGAAAAACTTACAAGAACAAAAAAAAAGTATCTCAATTATGCGACACCAACAATGGAGTTATCATCTCTCCTAAGACACCTTCAAAATGTAGCTCTCATAACCCCAAGGTGAAGCCGATAACATAAAAAAATGAACCCACAGACACAAAATCCCAAAAAATTGTACAGAAATGCGAAATTAATAATAATTGAAAACCTCTTCCGAAGAAGAATGAACAATGTCTGAACAACAGTAATATCGGAAATGAGGCGACGACAGCGAAATCCGGACGGAGCATGATTGAATACAGGCGTTTATAACGGAGAAAAGCGTCGGAAATGATGGGTGAGTTGCCGAGAAGGAGAGACAAAGGTCGGGATCGATGGTGATGGTGTCGTCGCCGAAAGTGGAAATTTTCGTCGGAGAAGAGAAATCAGCAACAACACTACAGTAGGAACTTGGGATTGTCGGGAAGTGACAGAGGGCAAAAGGGGAAGTTTTGGGCTGCTCTACTTTGTTGTTTATTGGGCTTAGGCTGCCTAATTATAATGTTATAATTAGGCAGTCTTTCTCAATAATTTGTGATGGTGTTAATGGAGGAGTTGGTGAGAACTTGAAGTGAGAGGGGAACAGAGTCAAAGAAAAACAAAATGGAGAAGAAGCATTCAAAAGATACAAGGAGGAAAGAAGACAAGAACTTTTTTTTTCTTTTAAACGTTTTTTTGGGTTAATTAGATTATCATAGCACCTTTTTAAGATTTGGTTAGTTGTTAATATACAAAATAATATCATAGGGTCACCGTGTAGATAATTAGTACACTGTACTTAAATATACAAAACCTTGAGGTTACCATGTAGAATAAACAATACCACACGGTCACCATGTAGAACTTCCCAACTATTTTTAAGGCATGCAAGTCGCGATGTTTTGAAACGCATGCAGATTGAAAAACTCATTATTTATTTATTATATAATGAAATATTCTGTTTTCTAATGGAAGATTTCCTAAAAAAGGTCATGTTTGGGAGCACGAAAGAATATCGAGTATACCACTGAAAAACTGAAAAAGTACATTTATACTTCCCTAGTAATTAACAAGAATAATCTCAACTATAACCATATGTTCAAAATATCTTAATTATAGATTATATTATAATAATGCAAACTAATTTAAAATCTGAATTATCGTATATGTAAACTCAAAAGAGATCATTGAAGGTAAGAAAAAAAAAAGTAGATTATTTTGAAAAGGTACTCCAACAGTTTGGATTATTCAATAATAACTTATAGTTGGGATAATTTTGAGCGTAACTGTCATAGTTAAGATTATCCTCATCCATTTTTCCATATTCATATATCTGAGTTCGGGCCAAAGTCTGTTTATTAAACCAACTATTCTAATAGTCAAAGCCTTGAAGTTAAATAAAGTTCTTAGGATTTCATGTTAGTTCTATAAGGTTCTATTCTTTTAAACTAAATTAATGAAAATTAAGTTCAGGTTTATTTAGTTCGATTTAGTTATGTTTAAAATAACATATTCTAAATGTAATGAATTTCAATTGTTTGGATAAATGACGTACTTTGGCTCGAATATAAACGAGCTCAGGTCAAAAATAAGTTTGTTCAAACCCCAATTAATTTTGATCAGACTGGCGCAGTGTTATTAAGTAGTGGTGAAGAACTGATAGTAGTGATAAGAGGTTTGACTCAGTCCAAACACTAGTTGCAAAAATAAGCAAGGTAGTTGTATGAGTAGTTTAATCATCCAGGTAGTGTTTAAGGCAGTAAATCTAAGAAAAAGTAATGTTGGAGGTATAGGTTAGAAGTTGAAAAATAGATAATAATGTTTTAAAAAATTATAAACTAAATATTTATTAACATCTACTTTTAATTAACACTAATATTTTACGTAGCTACTTTGACAGATAATAGTTTACAACTAAATCACGGTCTGATTTTCAATATACATATGGAGGTATTGCGATATCTTGGAGACCGACAAAGCAAACTTTGCATTGGCTGCCACATCATCAAACTATGCAGAATTAATCGCCCACTCTGAAAATAGCCGAAAATGTAAGGTCAATGGTCAGCCAAATTCAGGAAGAATGTGGATCGAATACGATTACAAGAACTTCAACTACAATATATGAAGATAATACTACTTGTATTAACCAAGTGAAGGATATATGAAAGGAGATATGAACAAACACTTGTCCTAAAAACTATTCTTCACGCATGAACTCCAGAAAGAAGGCAAGATACATATCGACCACATCAATTAAGTGAAAATATGGTAACCTTGTTATCAAGTTCCTTCCATCAAATAAGTTTGAATAATTGGTGCACAAGATTGGAATGTGTCGTATTTGCGACATATGTTGAATTCAAGGAAAGTAGTACGCAACTATACGCTTTTTTACTTCGTTCAAGTTTTTTCCTTATCGGATTTTTCCTAACAAAGTTTTTAATGAGACAGTTCATCATAGTATATATTGATGACTCGATGGTCACTGTAATCTTTCTTATAAGTTTTTTTCTTAGCAAAGTTTTAAATGAGGCAGCTAAATGATTTTATTGTTTATTTAATAATTATTCAGAGGGATATTGTAAAATCTGAGATGAATGATAATGAATAACACACTAAACATTATTAAAATAGTAATATCACTGTTATAGAACGATATATTTATGCTATAAATATGGAGTTGTACTACTAATAATCGGTGAGAAACCTTTTATATTCTTATAACCTCTTCATCCGGCATATCTTCTTCCTTACTTTCAACATTCATAAAAAATTGAAAAAATATTTTTAAAAAAAAAAAAGATGGTGGAAGGTACATTTCATTTAGCTGGTTTTTTTGATGCAGGAGACAGATGCTCCCAACTTGAAAGTGCACAAAAGACACCATCCTCAGATCTTGTGAAATTTTCACAATTATAAACTTCCACTTGGTCTTAGAAAGCTTAGTGAAAATCTACTTTGCTGCTCGATAATTTCACTAGGTTTGTGGTGCCTTGTAGGTCTAGTCGGTGGCACATCCATAATGAATATTCAATTAGGAAAATATATATTTGAAATACTTTTATGGGTCAAGTAGATTAAGTTTTGATAACAATATTTATTCTTCTAAAAAAAATACGCCCTTTGTCTCATATTAGTTGCAACAGTTTGACTTTTTTGGTATTCATATATAATTTACTTTGACCATATGTTCTACCAATATATATAATCAAATGTCATTATGTAAGATATTGTTGGATTTATTTTTTTATATATTTTTAAAATATCAACTTTTTGTAATTTTAAAAAAATAGATAAAAATATTAATGGTCAAAGTTATGCATGAACAAGTGTGTCAATCGGATTGTTGCAACTAATATGGGGCAAATGGAGTAATTCATAAATCTTCAAATTTAAGTAAAATCAAATGACCTCACTACTTAAGGATGTGTCTCCCAACAACTTGCAAATTACTTTATGTAGTGCGAAAATTGTTTCACCAATGTACATTATATGTTTTCAACAATACATACGTATTTTTCAATAACAAAGTGACAATACATACGTTCTTTTGAAAATCAATAGGGCTGGCAATGGGATGAAGTGGACCGAAGATGGGTTAACCCGCCTCCACCCGCTAGTGCTCCATTATTCACTTGATCCCCAATCACCCGCCCAAACTCCAACCCAAAGCCCTCACTGATCACCCATGGATAATTTGGGTGGTCGGATAACAAATGGGTTAAAGTAATATTAAAAAATATATATAAATCTAGTAACAAGAATTAACACAATGCAAATATTCATATGTCAAACATATTTTTCTTGTAAAATATGATTCCCAACGTATTAAGAAAATATGGAGCAACAATTTAAGCATACGCATATGCATAAGTTGCAAAAGTATTACTATTCTAAAAGTTCCAATGTATATACTACCTCCGTTCTTTTTTAGTTGCAACACTTTCCTAAAACGAAATATGCACAAAGGTTGCAACACTATTTTTTTTCTTTCCTTATTTAGTTTTTAAAAAGAAAAATCTATAAAATTACCATATTACCCTTACTAAATATAATTAACATCACTTATTAAAATGTAATGATATATTGTTAAGAATTAATCTTAACTCATTCAACCTAATTAACCCCACCAAATTAACCTAACCCCCACCCCCACCCATTCATTTCTCTGCCATCTTAATCTTCTACCTCTCCTCCGCTTCTCTCAACCTTCCTCTGTAGAAACCACCGCCATCACCACTAACCACCGCCAAGGCCGGACTCAACACCACTACCAAGGCTAGAATCGGCCCAAAACACCACCACCAAGGTGAAAACGGCTTAGTACACCACCACCAAGACCATAATCGGTGGGAAACACCAAGGCCGGAAACGGCCGAAAACACCACCAACAACGCTGGAAACGGTCAAAAACACCACCACCGAGGCCGGAGACGGCCGGAATCACCACCACCAACTCACCAAGGCCAGATCTGTTGTCCATGTTGTCCTCAATGGCAAATACTACACCAAACAAGAAGATCTGTTGTCCTCTGTAAAAACCACTCAATAATCTGTTTCTCTCATTTCATTCTTCACTAAGATCTGTTGTTGTGGGTTTTTTGGTCGTGTTTTGGTGTTTTCGGTAGTGTCGTGGTGGTTTTGGTGGTGTTGTGGTGGTTTTCGGGAAGTTTTGGGTTTTTTCGGTGGTGTTTTGGTGGTCGAACTAACGTGGGGTGGTTTTTTGGTGGTCGAATTGTGGTGGGGTGGTTTTCTGGTGGCAGTGAAGGTTGTGGGTGATGGTCTTCTTTATACTTAATTACATAGAAATGTTCCCCACTCCCCTTAATTACATATCCTTACATTCATCTAATACCTCATTAAAAATTTTTGCAATGGTTTCCGCAATTTTGAAAAGTGTTGTAACTAAAAGAAAACGGGGGTAGTATATCACTTAAATAGTGTATTTTTATAAAATCTGATGGATGTGTGGAATGTGGATAGGTCGGGTGATGGGTAGGAGAAACCTCAACCCACCTCTGACCCGACCAACCACCCAACCCATCCGCCAGTCGATAAGAACCCCTTTTGAACAAGCTTTCGTCCATTTTTACGGGTCAGGTGGATCAGACTTTCATTGGGTTAGGATGCCATCGCTAAGCTGTCATTTCTTTTAAAAAATATGTGATGTATCTTGGTAGAACAGTGCTCCGCGGTGCACAAAATAATGACTACCGACCCGACGACCACCTGCCTGTAGTGTCACTAATAATTACCTTTGGTGTCACAAATTTTTTATCAGCTTAGATTCTTTCAAGTCTCTGACTCTAGCCTTGTTGTGTCATGACAGTACTAATGTACTGTAGTCACTCTTATCTAGCTGGAGCCTGGAGCCACAGTCAATTGCTTCAATATGGTTAGACCAAAAACAATTCAGTTTACATTCACTACTAATTTTGTACCTTAAAATTTTCTTCAGTGTCTTGAAAACTTAAAGAAGAAAAGAGCACTAAAGGCCAACCTTTCATTCATTTTGTACCTGAAATGTACAGCTTTAAATTCTTCATTCACCTGCCTGAGAAGAATAGTGAAGTTATACGAAAGGGAGAAGTTCACAGATTTTTTTCCGGACAAAACAATATTATTAATTTTGAAAGAATGCGACCTTGAGAGGAGGTCGTAACACAAATATACGTACTAACAATACAAGCCTCATTTCGAGACTAAAAACTAGTGCTAATGTAGCACCCGGGAAGAATCTAATGCAACTCAAAGCAAGAGCTTTGCTTATCTTTTTGCTCCATTTTCAACCAGACTAATTTACTTATGATATAAATTACCAAACTCACGTACACTATGCTAGCTTATTATACTATAGGCCTTGTGCGCCTGCCTGCTGCTCGTCCGCAGGTAAGAGCATTCTTGGGGATTGGATACTCGTCCCTTAGAGATGTAGATGGTGTATACACTCGGAGGTAGAACTGTTGTCCTAAGTATTGTCGTGCCCAGAACTCGGACCTCAAGTTCCACATACCCACATTATCCAATGGCAAGTACACTGCAGTCCACCCCTTTGGGTACACCTGCATTAATATATAACACAATCATAAAAGACAAATATGAGTTCATTTTGCACCATTATGGAGTACAAACTTAAATCTTAAGGAGAGAAAAGAATTCATAATTTGTTCATACTTGTGTGGTGCAACGGAATACTGCATCACGGAGATTGTACTGGTTTCTGCTGGCTGGTGACCATGTTCCTCCGTCCAATCTGTTTCCAGACACATGGTTAATGTTGCAAATAAAGGGTTAAGATAAGTTAATTAAGTTTAAACAAGTTTTAATAGGTTCAGACTTCAGAAAAGTTCCAACAAATTCAGCAAGGTTATAACTAGTTCAGATAAGTTCATTAAGGTCATAAGGTGATACTTCAAGCCCTCAAGGCTAAAATTATAAGGTCATGTCATAACAAATTTGACACCAACTATTTATGGACAGAAGAAGTAGTAGACATGCAAATAATGTTTACAAAAAACTTACCCGACAACAAAGAAGCTGTAGCCATCCAGGTGCCAGCTCTGTACTATGTCTTCAGTGTTCTCAAAAACAATCTCAATAAAAGTTCGGTAGTCGGCACCCATGACAGAAGTAGCTAGGTAGATCCCTGAGCCACTCGGGCTGCTAGGGATGCTCCCCACACTGAAAACTCCTCCGATCTTAAAGTAATCCGCGAGCTTAAGGGGGAGTGTCAGCAGGGATAAATGACACACTGTTAACAGCATACCTCTGTTTGCCATTCACTTGGCCTGCAGAATTCTGTAGCCTAATAGTTCTAGAAGTGTTGATCATACCATAGTGGTAAGACCCTTGTGGGTTGGGCCTAGGACCACTTGCACTAAGGTTGGTCCTAACAGCACGGGCCTGATTCAGGGACCAGTCGATCTGGATTGTAGGACCACCAGGGATCTGGCCTTGGACTGAACCTCCAGAGTTGGCATAGCGAAGGAGGCCGGTTGTAGTGAGCACGGGATTGGTGAACCGGGATGAAGCAACAACGTAGTAGTCCCTAGGGGGCTGATCAGCAGTAATGAGCACCGAGTAGGACTGTCCTACGTGGACATCAAGCGAGGAGAAGGTGGTTTGGAGTGTGTGGGTCCCCTCTACTTCCACCAGCTTCATCTTGTGTCCTTGAATTCGGAAGTTGAGAGAGTTCTGCAGGCCGACATTGGAGATCCTGAGTCTGTAAGTCTTTCCTGTTAAAAGCAATATATGAAGAAAATTTATTAGAAATTAAAAGCATGGATTTTAAGCTATGGAATGTATGATAAATATGTAATTTCTATTTTATTTTTTGAATTACCTTGCTCAACGTTGATGGTAGCACCGCTTCCACGACCATTAATTAGAATGCCGTCTGGATCAGGAAGCTTGTGTCCCCTGTCAAGGATTGCCTGCAGATCCTGCAAAACCACCAGACAAATTAATCATCGCCCTGCCAATGTGATTTTGCATACCCCATTATCCCTACAATCTAGCAATTCCTAGGACGGAAAGCTTTCGAACTTGCACATGTTCTTGATAATTTCCATTACTTGCACAAAAACTTATCAGGAATCGCATAACTTTGTACAAGAAGGTCAACGTATATAGATAAAATTCTGAAGTTCATTGTATGATACGAGAATTATCTTCTAGTGTCATTAGCTTTTAGAGATAATTTCACTTTAGTGAAATGAGGTTTGGTAAAATTCCACTTTCATGCCCCTCCTGTTTCATGATTTCCTTTTAATCCCCAAGATAAATTTTAGTAACAGAATCATCTGAAATCGCCTACATTTTCACAAGGAGATCTACATCTATACACTTCTAAATTTAGATGTATAGGAAGCAGATTTAGTACCAAGAGCAATGAGACTTACAGTGTGATTGGACTTGTACCAATCTCCGATGAGAACAGTGTAGTCACCAGCAGGGTCAGGGAACGGAACAGGAATCCTCGGCCTGCTGAGGATCCTGATACCTCCGAAAGCACCAGCAGCCTTATGGAATCCTAGAGACGGGAAGTAATAGAAGCTACCAATTTGATCTTTGACTTGAAGGATGTAAGTGAAGTTCTTTCCTGGGGGAATCGGGCAAGTTGTTCCATATACACCATCTTCATAGGAGTTCCTCCTGTTCTGAATTCCATTCCTGAAACAACCACCATAACACAATGCTTTTTAGTTATCAAGATGTGTATACTAAAAATGCAAACCAAGAATTAACCATTATATTAATTCCCTTTGTTTAGCAGATTCAACCCCACATATAAATTTCAGGAACATACATATTGTGCCTAACCATTATTGTACCAGCAAAATTTCATAATCATAACAATGAAAGTACATTATTAGAGTAGGTCCCATTTTACCAGTTAGCATTTAAGGATAGACCCAACCCAACAAAACAAATTTAGTTAAGCAACGACAGTACAACAAACATTGTGCACTGAAATGCAAAATTAAACATCTTAGAACAAAAAGGTAGAAGGTGCACAACCAACCATCCAAAATTTCACAGCTTTTATGTAAAAGATGAACTCACTGCTCAAATATCCTTTAAACTAAGCTACTTCAGGCTTTCACTGCCTAAACCAGAAGTTAAGAGAAATCTAACATTTACTCATATGAACACTGTTAAACTGTTAGTAGAAATAGCCAATGGTGCATGTTTGGTATTACCACCGGTTTCCAGATTCCAATGGTTTGTTTTGAAATTTCAGGAGTTACATATATTTTTACTTGATAAATGAAAGTTACTTATACATGTACCAATTTTAGAATTCTCCCGGAAACAAATGAGAGTGTGTTCACTTCACTTGAACTTATTTGAACTAAACTTATTAGACCTGAAACCTGATTCTACTTTATGCTCACACCTGATTGGACTTGATTAACCCTGATCACATGTGATCGGGTGTGAAACTTACTTTTTTTTAAAGCCAAAAGAAAAGATTAGCTAATAAGTTGCACATGAACTGGTCATAATTACAGAAATAGACCAATATTCTGGTCAGTAATATTTTTCAATGAAAAGTCAGATAAACCCATAATTAATTAGCAGATCTACAAATGTGCTCCACAATCCTCTTGTGAAAACATCATTACATGAAAAAAAGAATTGCCACTTGCTGAACTACTCGGTTTGGTTAGTTGATTCACACAAAGATTTTCTATTAAAATACTATATAAACAAATTAACATTTTCTGCATCTGCATTAAAAAACGACAAGACAATAGACATAAGTAAAAGATAAGATAGGTATGCTTTGAAAAAGTGAAAGAAAAAGAAAGAAAATTAGTTAATTGAGAATCTCATTGATTATTACAGCAGAAAAGTCTGTGCTAAAAAAAGCTCACAGAAAACAGGTCATCTGGATCCGACCCATTTATGACAGAACCCAGATCTATGACAAATATTACCCTTTTTAGATTAAATAATTAGTACTAACTACGGTCCAAAATCACGTGTAAACAGACAGACATAAAAGTTAGTAACACCCAATTAAAATTTCCCCAAGATATTTGTTACTGTTTTGAGTATTTTCCAAAATGGTACGAGAATCGATCTCAATAACTCTCGAAATAAGTAAAAACGCTAATCAACTGAGCGATCCCTCTCTCTCGTAACTCACCTAATGAGGGTAGAACATAATGAGCATCAAAACAAGAATGAATCTTTGAATGTTAACAAATAAAAACAGTTAAAAGTAATGAATGAACTTACCAAGAGAGAAGAAAAGGAACATCAAGACTATTGTAAACGTTAATGATGAGATTATCGTTGGTAACTGAGTGAATATCTGGTCCTGGAAACTGCCCATTAATCAAGATACCCTACCATACACAAAATCAAAAAAAGAAAAAAAAAACCCAGATTAGAAAATCAAATCTTGCAAAAAACCCATAAATTATTTTCAGTTAAAGAAAAATGGGAACCTGTTGGCGGACACCAAGAGGGTAAATATCACCATAAGTGATATTCCAGTTAAAGAATCTGTAAGGATCTTCAGCAACAACAATGGTGATGAACAGAGCTGCAATGCTCAAGCATAACAACACCCGCATTGCGTTAATTCACTCAGAACAACTTAAATCTGATGTTTTTTGTAATTTTTGGGGTATTATTAATAAGAGGAAGAGTGAGAAAGCAGATATTTTGTGTAAGGAGAAAGAAGGGAAAGAGGGGTGGGGTTTTGAAGAGTGCGGTACAGAGAACAGACAGAAGAAAGGAGCCGTAAAGAGGAGAGAGATGGATTGGGAGGGAAAAGGAATGGGGGTGATTTAAGACCAAATTTAATTTATTTAATTAGTATTTTTTTTTAAAAATATTATTAAAAATTATTTTTACTAATTTAAAATATTGATCCCTTCGTCCCAGACTATAAGGGTTTGTTCATTTCAGTTTAATATCAGTTCAGTTCAGTTCAGCTCTAATCAGTTCAGTTCAACTCTAATCAGTTCAGTTCAGCTCTAATCAGTTCAGTTCAGTTCAGCTCCAATCAGTTCGGTTCAGTTCAATTAAGTTCAGCTCCATTCTTTTATAACCATTTTATTAAATATTATTATGTTGGTCTAATTTATTTTACTAATTGCTCTTATTATTATTATTGTTATTTATTTTTATATCATTAATATTAAGTATTATTATTATTATCTTTGTTTATTCAATTCAATTCAATTCAATTCAATTCAATTCAGTTCAGTTCAGCTCCAATCAATTCAGTTCAGTTCAGTTGTTTTCAGTAAATCTAAACAGACTCTAAGTCATGTTTTCTTTTAGCCAGTCTCTAATGCACACTTTTGACATTGTATGTCTACAATTTCTTATAAGTAAAAAATATAAAAAGTTGATATTATGAAAGTACATATTAAAGCGAATCTAACAAGATCTCATATGTTTTTTTTATATATTAATAAGAATGTTTGGTTAAAGATTTTAAAGTTTAAGTCTCAAAAAGGAAATGAGACTTATGTTTTGGGATGCATGGAGTATTTAAATCAACCATATTTCCGACCTACTCCTACTATGAAAAGCAAGACAAAGAGGAGAGATGGTGCGAAAATGTGTCCCTTTATGTAAGTAAGAGAGATAATGTGAGTATGAGATAGTATAGAATTATGTATATGTCGGTCCAAACAATTGGTAAAGTAGTATGAAAAAGGAATAAATATTTGTAATTTTAAAAATAAAGTAGAAGTGGGTATAACTAAAAGAAAAAGATGAAAACAGAGAATGGGTAGATCATTATGAAACTAAGAGACTATATGTTGACCCAAGGGCTATATATATACACGAATTAAAAAATTTAAACATTTAAAAACCTTTATGGAACCAGTTGTTGCATGGTTTTGACATAAATAGTCAACTGAATATCCCTCCGCTCTTTATTAATTGCAACACTTGGATTTCCACGTTTGTCAATTCATTACTTTGACCTTTTACATTTTTAATTATAGATTTAAAAAATTAAAAAAAATGATATCTTGAAAATAGATATGGAAACAAATCAAACAAATTTGCTATTATTACTATTTTTTTCTTACGTACAAGTCAGTAAATCACAAACAATGTTCAAAGTAGAGTAAATAAATAGTGATAAAGTCAATTTAAAAAAAAGGGAATATATTTTACTAAATGTATCTAAAGTTAAAAAAGGGGAAGATAGCTTTTACTCTCACATTCTTCCAATTCAGTGAAATTACTTTCGGATGAGAACATACCCGAAAAGTCTAAGGCTAATTTCTTTTGGCTTGCGAATAATTTAAATTTAGTTCAGTTCCAAGGAGTCAGGAGTTACATTTAAATGCAATTCAATGAATTTCAATTCAAATCAGTTCAGTTATTTGCAGGCCAAAAGAACATGGCGTAAAACACTTGTATTTCTAGATGACCCATAAATTATTTGTAAAAACACTGAGGAATAATTAAAAAGGAAAATAGCGTGTCGGTGAAGACTGAAGACGAAGGTGGATGGATTGGGAAGTGGGACCCAGTAAAAAGCGTGTTTATTTGTTTGGATTTGGCTTTGGGCTCACATGCCGGTGTCTGCACGATTTTGTATAGTAACCCGATGGAAATACCAGTACCCACTAGCCACTGGACAGTGGCTAAACTTACTAGATTAATTTTTTGACAACCTAAAGTAGATTTATATTCATACTAGTATGTTTATTCAACTAATTAAATTATTTTTTTTCTCGAATGAGCCACAAGGGTCGTACATATTACATATAGGGTGGGTAGACTTGTATTTCTGGCCTATGTTATTATCGGTTTATCGTATACATGCTCTCAGTCTTAAGTTCTTAACCCCTAGGCCAAGACCTCATTGGTATTAAAATCAGTATATTAAGTTAGAGTCATATATAAGATCTACAAAGAAATTAAAACTAACAAATACTCTGAATTGTCTTAGGTTCTACCGAAGTAAGTATGATGACAGTTAACCTTATAAACGGAGTCACGGAACCTGACATCCTATTTAGTTATACTAAAATAAAGTTTATACCATATTACAAATATACCCCTATTTATCAACTATTGAGCCACGTCAACGTAAAGGGGACCATGTGTTGATTGGAACAAAAAAAGTCTAAACGCTAACCAGACAAACTCTTAGTTAAGACGTCACCAACTTAAAACCAAGTAGGAATATATTTACCTATAAAGCCATATTGAGCAACATGCTGACAAGCTAAAGTCGTATCACCTAATCAAATATAATCATAAATCCTCTAACAACAGTAGTCAAGGGAAGTAGGGTCGAATTCACAGAGAGACAGAGTTTCTTAGTTCAAATTTAGCTAAACAACTAATTCGGACAAGATCAGATAAAAATCAGTTAAACTACTATTTAGACTAACGAAAACAATATAAAGATGGGAATTAAACTATGGATTAAAGGTCTAGGGTATTAGTTCGGTTCACCATGCTCATACCAATCAAAATGATCAAACAACTATCAGAACCAATAGATTAGAGCACGTGTTAAGCTATGGTTAAGACTCAACGTTCATAATTCAACATATGCCGCATGTTCACTACCATAATCAGAAGTACTAATGTGTACTAGGCCTCTAAAAGTAGGACGGATATGTGCAACCAATTATAAACCTCAAGCAGTCAATGAAACTGCGCAATAACATTAATTACTCATTAAGAACAAATCACACCATAACCAATATAATCCAGCCCTAGAAACTAATAGCAATTCAAAAGTAATTCATGGTATAAACATGGTTTTCCTTCCTAAATCTCTAGAAATAAGACTACTCACTCATAATTAAATCAACAACAAGAAATCTAATATCAAACTCTAATCCTTGCATCATGAAACAATTAAATAATCAAACTAAACAACTAATAATTAACTAGAGAGATTAAGAGAAAACAATAGTATCAATTGACGGAAAGCACAATAACCTTTATCGAAAAGAATCCAAGGTTCAATCACCTCTAGAACTAATCTAAGTGTCTAAACTAAGAAAACTCTCTCAACTAATATTAAACAAAGCTGTATAAAAGATGTCTCTAAAATAAATGAGTTTAGCTATTTATAATAACCTCTAAATCTAATTAAAATCGAATAAAATAAGATAGAAATTCGGCTCCGCATCCTCGCAACCCGATCGAGCAATGGGCCATCTGATCGGGCTGACACCAATTTGGGCCAGCATCATTTCTTCTTCTCACGCAGCAGCAACAAAATTGGAGGCTTGGGCCTCCCACCCGATGGCATCGGGTGCTATGCACCCGATCGGGCCGTAAGCAAAAGAGCCCAGCATCCTTCTCTTCTCTTCGCAGATCAAATCAGCAGCAACAAATGAGGCTTGTGCCAGCCCGATGGCATCGGGCCATCATTGCCCGATCGGGCTGGGCCAAGAAAAACCATCTCGCTCTTCTTTGCAGATTAGCAACAACGAGCCAACAACATAATTGAGCTACCCGATTGGGTCGGGCCATGCCTCCCCGATCGGGTCCGCAACCCCATAGCCCGATGATAAAATAATTGGCCCGATCAGGCCATCTTTGCCCGACCAAAACTTGGCTCTTTGACACTCAATCTTCAAGTTTAGAAAAACTTGCTTAGGCCCCAAGGCCCTCAATGCCTGCAACAAAGGACCCACCTATCATCCTCTTGGATTATAGAAGAAAGCAAAGGACCAAACCAATGAGAACCTATAAGAGAGCAAATAATCCACTAGACCCTCCTGAGCAATGTAGTTCGCCGTTTGGTTTGCCTCCCTAAAGTAGTGGTTGACAAGCGTTGTTTCGATACTTTTTGGATCTTCGCCTGCATCCCTAATGAAAATGTTCCCATGAAAATTTTCGATTTTTTTAAATAATTGATTAGAACCAAATTATCTCCTTCAATAACTAGCTTTTTCTATCAAGATAAAAACCGCTTTAATTCCTTCCTGAAGCCTACAAACTTCTGCAGCCAATAAGTTGCAAGAATAGAAAGGGCATCAAATCCAGAGAGCCTAACATTCCCTACAGAATTTACTATAACAAACCCAAGATGGGCTTGACCACTAGTAATTTTAGACCCATAAAAATTTAACTTTTAAAACGTGGAAGAGGGAGAGTCCACCTTACTTCTTTACACTTGCCAGACAATTGTGGACTCATTCAGAAGAAAACAGAGAGATCTCAAAGTAAATCTTCGATTTCCTAGGACTTTTGCCAATAATATTTATGTTTGGAGTATTCCTATGTTTTGATTCACCCCAAATCAAAATCTAGATAATAAATGTTTTCTAAACCCAAAAACTTGAATCTGGTCCATCATGTCTAAATTGGACTTAGAATAGCACTTTTGATCTAATTGCCCTACAGAGTACCGAGCCAACCCTTCCCCCAACCATAAAATGTGAATAATATGGCACCATAAGGCAATATAAATGCATCACATGGTTACCCCATTTGTTACTTTGAGACTGTGACGATTATGTCTTTCTTGAGGGGTTGAGGGAGGGGTTTCCAATTTGCAAGCTGCAATACATTAAAATTTGAACATATGTTTGTGTTATAATATGATTGAAATATTGAAATGGTAGTCAATAAGAAAACAAGTTGTGGCCACCTTGGGTTGAGGTCCCTCATCGAGGACCCTTGTAAGTCAAACTTCAATTATTTTTCTGTTGGTATGTGTGTTGGAAACACCTTAACCCATTATGCTAATTGCTAGCGCAAGACAAGGAATCCTACCACTATTAATTGCTTGTAGTACGAGTAACTCCTTGACAGATCAACTATGTAAATTTTTGACACATGCAAACTCCCTTTTAATCCAAATCCTTAAACATCGTAGGGAAATTCTCAATGGTGGTCCTTAGGTATTAAAAATTCCCAGTGGTGGAAATTTCAAAAAAACTTTCCCATTGGTAGCCCTGCTTTACAAATTATTCTCAAGCATAACCTTATCGAAAAATATTCGTTAGTAATAAAGCATATTCCACTAGTGAACCGTTAAAGCGTACATTCGCACATAAAACGAGACACTTCGGATTGCTTTTTTCAATTTCGACTACAAAATCGATTCTTAAAGTTAAGTTTAGGGGGTTAATTTTAGCCCGCAACGTCCGATTTTGGTGTCAAAATTGGCCATAAAAGACCTCCTTTCACATGCGAGTGACCATCTTAATGGTTGACTAACGAAATATGCTTTATTATTAACGGAATATTCTTCATTAAGGCTATATTTGAGAATTATTTGTAGAGTAGGGCTATCAATGGGAAAGTTTTTTAGAAATTTACACCACTGAGAATTCCTAATACCTAAGGGCCACCATTAGGAATTTCCCTACATCGTATTATATGGTAAACTTAATTTTTTTACTTGAATTTGCATATTTGAGGCGGGAACCAATAAGAAGCATCTTAAAATGAGAAGGGTGATAATGATTGATGTGCATATTTTTTGAACTGAATATGCATATTTCACTTTTCGAGCTGTAAGTATATGCTCTCGAAGGATAAGATGCACATTCACTTACAAAAATGCACATCATAAAAAAGTTTCAGATTTAATTCAAACATTATTCGCGTTCAGTTCAAAAAATATATAAAAAAATCTTTCTCACCCTTCTCATTTTACAAATCTTTTTATTTGATCCTAATTTTACATATTTAACTATAAAATTTATAACTAAATTAAACAAAATTATTATAAAGATTTTGACATGAAAGAAAGTGGTTTTTATAATACTCACTATGTTCCTTTTCAATAGCTATTGTTTGACTTAAGTATTAAACACATAGTTATCTTTGACTATTGTTTTTGAATTGCATATAAGAAAAAAAAAAGACTTGTGGAATTTTATTTGATTAGTCTCGGTATCTATTTTCAAATTATCAAACTTTTATAATTTCATTCAATCTATAATTAGAAATATAAAGGCTCAAAGTGTTATAATGACAAACATAAAAAGTCAAGTGTTACAACTAATAAAGTACAAAAGGTGGGATTGGGATTATAATCCCATTTGTAAGAAATCTCATGTTTGTTATGCGGGAATGAGATTATGAGGGGGGTTGGGAGTGAGATTAAAATGCCTCTATTCCCATCAAAATAATACCTAGGGGGGCAGGTATTATGGATGAGAATTGGGAATAGGGGTAAAATGACCAATTTGCCATTAATGATAAGGAATGAAGGAAGGGTTTAGTAAGGGTGTTTTTGTAACTTTCTTATTTTTTTTTTCTTTTATTCCCAACCTATTCCCATCCTGTAACAAACATGGGCATGAGATTATTTTCATGAATTCCCATTCTATAATTCTCACTCCCAATCCCATCTCCTAATCCCCAAACTCCCATTCCCACATACCAAACGCCCCGAAAGGGAGTAGAATATTATATTTTCCTAAAGAGAATACACAAATAATTTGAACAAAATTACGAAAAGGAGATTTTATATGTATCATCCATAAAACCATTAATTCTAGACTTCAAACAAAATAATTTGATATACTTTATTTATCTTTTATTGTTTATCCCATTTTCTTAGTTTACTTTTCTATAGAGTATTTGATTGGAAAGTTAAGAGAAAAGCAGAGAGGATTAACCATACAAAAATGAAGCAATTTTAGAGACTAACCAAAATAAGGAACACAAATTATTAAAAGAGGCGGTCTAATCTTAACTTAGAATTACATCAATTTAAGCCCACATTCTACTAACACCCATACCCATTTAACTCTATCCCAATATTATTCATTTCTCTCTAAAATATTAGGCTCATACCGTTACCTAATTTTAATTTAAAAGTAGATAATCTCTTACAAGACAAGCTGAGTAAGGAAAGAGACAAATTTCAAAAACAAAGGGTGTGCATATAATGCCTTACTAGTTTTCTTAACATTAATTTCGAAACAAACAAGTTTTGTGAAACTGGAAAAAGTATTTTTAATATTAGACTTGGTAAATGGGCAAGAGAACGAGAAATTACCGATTCATATCGCATACTCAAATGGCTAACAATAAAGTTTTTAGACATTTTGCGCTGATCTCAGACTCAGTAGTAATATGGGTTGGATGCCTACGCTTACATTTCCCTACTAAGAAGGTTAGCTGGTTTTTATTGGACATTTTTAATAGACAAAGACATTTGTTGGACATGAACACATAATCAAAGCAAGAACGGTAAGCCAATAATTTTGTAAAAGGTAAAATCCAAGGTCAATTAGTTTTTACGTATACTAACTTCATCTCTCCTTATTTTACCAAGTTGGGTAGTACTTAAGGTATGAGAATGATTTTCATGTTATTCATGTGGGCAGTGGGTACGAAAGTTTTATCCACTATGAAAAAGTTAGGTAGGCATAGGCATAGGCATAGAGAAAAGGATAGCCGTACCCGCCGGGCAAAACGGAGTTTTGCATCCCTTCGTGAAACAGAACCATGAAATGTGTAACTTCCCATAATGTTAGTGTATGAACTATGACTGGTAAATTAATAAACTTAGCTGTAAATTATCGTGGCGTGATACGATCACTGCTCAAAGTTGAAATTGCTCCGCTACGATCACAAGGACTCGTGGCAAACAACCTCCGGGGTTAACACGACACTGACTCGCCGGTGAAGTATAGAGAGACAGTCTGATAACGTTCTTAATATTGCCCCAGTAAGAGAGAGTGTGTAAGAGAAGAGGAGTAATTTTTCTGTGTGTTAAAACAGTGCAAGAAAGCATGTAGTTATAGAGACTGAGAAGAACTGGAAACTGACGAATCCTAAGTTCATGGGAAAAAACGGTCATAAGTGGAGTTATGGGGAAGCAGTAATGGGAAGGTGGAACGGTCCACTAACGGCTAGTGGAAGCACTCAGTCATGAGCAAAATTGGGAATTGACTGCTTCCTATAACAATCATTTTTCTACTAAAAAATTAGTAAGTTAATTCCCAAAGCCCACGGGCCCACGCCCCGACCCGATCGGGTGGCGCGCGTGTGGTAACTAGTCCAAGTCTAATCAAGAGCCCAACTACAAAAGCTTCTCAAGAACCATCTCAGTAGGTAGTAGGAAGATAATTGTTAATAAACCCATCACACTCTAGAGCCGCAAATCAACGCGCATTTGGTGGCACATTGACCATACCAAATTAACCACTACGAGAAAAGCCCAGGGAAAAAGCTGAAGTATTGTCTAGAAAAAGGTCCCAATACAACATTTATATGCAGAAGGAAGGGGGGGGGGGGGAGAAATAACTTGCACATTTGACTTTACTCTCGTAGAATAGCAGGTAAGGCCACCTCAACCACACTTTACACAAGATAATAAGAGATGGAACTCATGGAAGTTGGTCTATATGAAACCCCTTGCCTTACTACTTAAGTTGAATAAGTTACTTGAAAAATCGAGTAAACAAAATTGACGGTCTCACTAGTGACTAGGAAGTCCGTCTCACACGAGTGCGCAGAGTGTGGACTAGGTGATTGCACCTGGAGTTGGACCGGTGCACCAGCATATAACCTATATAGGTTGGAAATATAAGCACAGCTGCGCAGCAGCTTTCCCCCACACTTCTAGTTAAAGCCTTATGAGACAGCTATGAATATCCAGAACAATATTGGTTTTACCATAAGATAATCGGAATCAATTTTGATATAAGGGCAAGGCACTAAAAGATATGACATTCTAAATTTCTAATTGATAAATAAAATGGCAACAACAGAGGTCATGGCTGAAATGAGGGTTCAGAGCATCAAAGGCCTCAAAAATCTTCAAGTTGCTCTATTATAATCACTTCAAAGGCTCTGTGACTGAGACAGCATATGCAGTACACCCTTTTAAGCTCTTAACAGACACTGGATCAATAAAAAGACATTTGCAACAGTTTCTCTTCACGTGAACTAACCTATCATTTTCAGCAAACTTCCTTAAATCACATTCAAGAATCATTGCCTCATTGCATGAAGCACCTTTTCCTCAAATTCATGAACGTTTAAAAGCCCAATTTTGTGCCTCTTCAGCCAAGTTCAGAGCTTCTGAAGCCCCAGAGCTTCTTAGACTGATGATTAGCCAACTACAGATGGAGTAGCGTAAGAATTATCTTATCCCATTAGTCCAAAGAGTTAATATCCAGCGAAGTTACCAAGGCTCGAAGCCTTCCTTTCACTACTACAGATAACTACAGAAGAACCCATACAAAAAAGAACTTGCATTAATGTTACAATTATCTACAAAAAAGGTTGAAGTTTTCACAATTAGGTTGCCATCAATATCAATATAGGACCCCGTTCCCTTTCATGACTCATCTTATGTCCGAACACCTTTTTTAGTTTGCCACATAAATGAATGAGTCATCAATTTATCATCGACTCAAGATAAACAAGTTTAAACAAATAAGGTGGAAAAGAACAGGACAGAGAAAGACAAAGACATAAAATGGACATGACCTAAATACCTGATTCAATTTCCATCACCAATTACGCTTGCTTCACTAAGCTTAACCCCGTAAAACTCCAAAACTCTAAGTGTCTAATATCCCAGTCAGTCTCCCACATGGCCGCATCTCAGGAGAGCACAAAAATTTATATTATAATCAAACAACCCACACAAGGATATCACCCTTTGGCATTGATCAAATTGTTATCGCAGCTGAAAGGAATTCATCGGATCAACTTTCTCAAATGTGATGTCCTAACAGGTGACAACAGCAGAGAGCATTTCAATAATTGGACTAAAACATTTAATATCCTTGCACGTCCTTGTCAACGTGGTCCATTACAATTGCAACTCAGCTGCTTAATGGAATTCCATACTATTCAGTGTTCACCAACTACAAACTCAATTCTAATGTGAAAATGTATTATCAGGAGTTCAGGACCTGCTCACAAGGGCATACCAGCCAGACAGCCAACGGGGTATATATTGAAGACAAAAACAAAAGGACCCATTGCCATAAAACCTTCTTATACTGAACACTCGATGTTAAAACTTAAAACCACGTTCTATGGTTTCTGATACTAGAAATTAGTAGTCCACCAGGTGTGAAGCTAATTAATAGTCAAACCTTTGCATATCGGAGCAGTCATAGAAACATTCCTAAAATACAATTAAAATGATGAATGTTTACCAGATAAGTTAAACTCTTGAAGCCACAGTTGTTACTCTTGTTCAAACTCTAATAAGGAGACCCTGGAAGTGGCCTGTACAACTAGAGACGGGGTGACGGGGTCTGAGTCCGAGTCTATAGCCCTGTTCTTTTGGTGTGCAATGAACTTAAATTCAGTTATGTTAGTTTCAGTTCAGTTCCGTTAATTTCAGTTCAGTTCCGTTAATTTCAGTTCAGTTCAGCTCCTACTGAGCCATGAGTTCCAGTCAAGTCGAATCTTTGCAGGCCAAAAGAACAGGGACTATATCTTTCAGATTTATCTATATTATTGTTATCCTGTTGTCAATCTTTATGCAATGTTTCATTTGTGTCCGAGACTTCCTCGCAGGGTTCAACAGGGGGATTGAGGTATCATTAGCCATGATCATCGTGCACAATTCTATTAAAAGAGGTAAAACCAATTCCAGGGTGAGGGCAGCTAGGCTTTAGGCTCTACGCTATAGCTATAATTCATAGTTCACACCAATACCAATACAAGCTCCTGATGTATGTCCATTCAAATCATCGTGCCAAATTATACCACAAACATCTATAATTACCCCAACATTACCTATAGAGTTACACATAACATGGAGCTAAATATCAATAACTTTGAACATTGGACATTTGAACTTGATTTCTGAGTGCATTCGTTTTCCTTAAATTCCCCTGTTTGATTTAATAAGTTATTGCAACCAACTAAAGAAAGTAAGCTATCCATTATCTGCCACAAATATCACAGCACATCCACAGGTGAGACGTGCTCCAGCCGTTCACTAGGAGAGACGATTTCAGGAAAAATCCAACAATCTCAACAGTTCACCTCCAAACACAGTAACTTCAATAAGACAAAAAACAATCCGAATCCAACCGCATATTAGCACATACTTCCGCTTCAATTTTGCGCAAAATATGAGAGTTCCAAGTCATAGCAAAAATTGCACAATATACCACATTATATGAAGAAATGTTGCATATATGCTAAACCCTAGCACTATTCAGAAAGCAACAGAATAAGTATTAATCAAAATTAAGCTATCAAATTTGCTCATATCTTCAATATCTTTCGGCACAAGATATTGGCGGTCAGAGGTTCAAATTACTCCAAAAATGGCGAAATTCACCAAATTATATCAGTATAAGCTAATGTGCAGAATCGAAACATCAAAGGCGAAGATTAAGAGAAAGAAGAGTGACAAATATTACTGATCATCGCCAAAGAGAAGGCGAAGGCGTGCGGCGAAGACACCAGAGGAATCAAGAGAGGCTTCATGGCGGAGACTCGACTTGATGTGTTTGATACGTTCGACGAGAGATTGATGTTCTTCCTGAAGTGCGGCGATGTCTTCTTGGAGATCGTAGATGCGGTACTTTTGACCTAGAGATCGCATACTGAGGAGAAGAATTCCAGACATGGCGAAAAATTGAATGAAGCTGTGCTTCCTTTTCATGGCGTTCCTGAATAAGCTAACTGTTGTTTTCTTCTTCGGAGGTTCTGTTCCAATGGTAGAGCTGCTTGACGGTGAAGGAGACGCCATTGATGATTGATGGAGAGCTGTGGATACTCCTCACGGGGGGAAGGGTCGCTGGTGTGTAACTCCACTCCGTCTTTTTGCTTCTCCGTGACTCGAGTACTAAATTTTTTTGTCCTAAATATATCGGATTTTGGGTTTTGCCAACATTTTATTTCTTCCGTTTTAAAAAAATAGCTACACTTTTTTTTTGTCGACTTCTAGACACTTTTTGTTTATGTGACAGATTGTGGAGTAAGATATGTGGTCAGATAGAGATAGAGAGAAAAAAGTTACCAAAAAAAAGAAAAAAGAAGAAGCGTAGTCATTAATTTGAAACTTCTTTAAATGGAAAGTGTAGCTATTTTTTTTGAAACGGAGGAAGTATATGTGTTCAGTTTATTTACGCATCTATTTATCTATGTGTATATCTATCTATACTCAATCGGTCGATGCTACATAGGACTCATGGTGAGTACTATGCATACGATGAACATCACCCTATTAACAATAAACATCACCCAATGAGCAATGAACGTTACCCAATGAACATCACCCAATGAACATTAGTTGCACATAACGTCACCCAATGAACATGAGTTTGTAGTAAAACAACACTAAGTTCACACACAAATAACAATAATCAGTTCTCCAATGTACAAGACTCCAAATTTGATTTGACATGAAAATTTTCAAATTTTTGAAAATTTAAAAATATCAATCAATGAACACCAGTTTATGTTAAAAGAACACTAAGTTCACTCAAATGAACAATAAAGTAAATCAAAAGAACATATACAATTAAATATGATTCAAACTTTGAAATTTCAAAATATATAACCATGAAATAATGTACATTAAGTTCAGTTAAAAGAACATTTATTACAGTTAAAAGAACTTCTATTTCAATTAAAATAACATCAAATCAAAACAAAAGAACATTTACAATTTTTAAATATGATTCAAACTTTTGAAATTTGAAATATATAACCTTAAAGCAATAAACATCAAGTTCAGTTAAAAGAATATTTATTTCAATTAAAAGAACATCAAATCAAATCAAAAGAACATTTTTACAAATTTTGGAAATTTGAAAATTTTCATGTCAAATTTAACAATCGAACTGATGTTCTCTTGATTTAACTTATTGTTCTTTGTATATAAAATTTTCAAAATTTTGAAACTTTCCATGTCAAATCAATTTTGGGTGATGTTCATTGGGTGATGTCCAACTATATTCATTAGGTGATGTTCATTGTTCATTGAGTGATGTTCATTGTTCATTGGGAGATGTTCATTGGAGAACCATGCGTATGGTGCTCATCCTAAGTCCGTGTGTAGCATAGAATTTGCGATCTATACTAATCACTCCCTCTTATCCCTCTTATCAAGTAGTACTTAGCTATTGCAACCTTTGATTTTTTATATTATTCATACGCTCTTCTTTGACCTTCTTTTGTAATTTATAAATAAGGATAAATATAGTCATGTGAGATCTTGTTAGATTCGTCGCTTAATTAATATCAATTTTCTATAATTTTTACTTAATTAAAATTAGAGATATTAACGTGTAAAGTAGTGTATTGGAAGGCGTAAACCCCCTATGTTGCAATACATATGCAACAAAGATAGTATGTGCTAGAGTTTATAATGTCATGCCCTACAACGTAAGTAGAGAAGATCTTAATCGGTTTGAAGGGTTTAAAAACTGTCGATGTGTTATTTTTGAAGGTTTGCTAGCCTTGATAGTTCTGGTTACTTTGGACCTTAATTTAAGAAAGCACGCCTAAGGCGCGTCCAAGCTCTAGGTGAGGTGAGGCGCATGGCTCCTCGCTTTTCCAAACCGAAGCGAGGCGTTTTCTTTAAGGCTGCCAAGCGCCCGCCTTTGGCTGCCTTGGTGGGGGCGCAAGGCACTGCGCCTTTGTCGCTTTGTTGTAGAAAAGAGAGAGAAAGAATAGATCTACATAAAAGATTCATAATTCCTTGATATTAATTCTTACCCAAATCTTTTCGGTCAAATTCGAGCAAGATTCCTCATTTAATTGGGTTAAATTGTTGTAATATAAACCCTAACTGAAAGAACCCCAAATTATTAGTACAAACTCTAATTTTAGAATGAAGTGAGATTGACGAATGATGACCACTTCATCTAAGACAGAAACTCCCCGATTGAAGATTATTGTTGATCTTCGCTGGTCATTTGTGATCGCCGGTGACTGTAGGGCTATTTTTCTTCCAAAATAGCCCAAAAAGTCAACTGCATGGCTGAAGGTTAGGTTAGAATGAAGTATTGCCTTTTTTCTTTTTAATGTTATGTCGCAGATTCATAAATAAAGGTATATACATAAATTTACACTTGTCTTTTTTCTTTTTAATAAATGCCTACAGTGCCGACTCAGTACCAATTTTTTGCGTTCTTAAGTTTGACCAACAGATGTCAACCATATTTGCTTTTTATGCTTTTTGTTTTATGGTTATGGCTATATTTCATTTATGTTAATTCATTTGTTTTCTTTACTACATATTTGGAATATACTTTTGGGAAATTCTATATGGTGACCTCATAATATTGTTTTTTTTCACATGGTGGAAACAAAATATTTTCATTATCTAAAATAACCTCATGGTTTTTTATATGTAAGTGAGGTGGCCAAATTATCATTTTAAGAGCCTATCCAAGTCTATATTAATTATTTGACTAACCTACTCCACAACTAATCTATCCAAAATTGAAAAGTCTCACATTATATTTCAGTCGTTAAAACTTCTAATTAAAAAATCTGAATTGAATCAAAAACTTAAGCCATATTCAGGGGGCGTTTGGTTAGGGGGTTACAGGAAAGGGAAAGGGAATTATCTGATTCCATTCCCTTAAAACTTGTTTGTTTTGGGGGTTCTGTGATTCCCTTTCTCCCCTCCATTACCCCAAATCCCTCTACTTAGATTCCCCACTACCCCCTCCACTTTCAAATGGGGGAATGGAAAGCCCTTGACCATCACCTTCGACCACCCAACCAACTTATAAACAACCACCTCCACCACCTCACCTCTGCCAATCCCGTCCACCACCACCAAAACACCGCCATAACGCCGCCTCTGCCACCATCGAACCACCGCCTAAACCACCGCCAACCCCATGAAAACCACTAACACCTTACCGCACCCACCCCTAGCCCACCAAAATCACCCCAGGACCATTCAAACCCACCGGAACCACCTCATAGCCCGTCAGAAACCCACCCCCACCGCAAGAAAAACCAACCCAGCCCCCGTCGACCATCCTAACACCACGAAAAAAACCCACAACACCATAGCCCAGATCTGAAAAAACCACACCTGGCGCCGGGGAGTGAAGGGGAGGAGCGGAGCGAGTGTGAACGGCGCCGGAGAATAAACGGTACCGGATAGTGAAGGGAAAGCTGCCGGAAAGAGTGGTGGTCCATATTTGCAGAAGAAGAGAGGGGGAGGGGGAAGTTTTTCAAACCCTTTCCCTTAATTGGTTACCAAACATATGTTTTAATTGGGGGGTTTTGAACTCCTTTCCTCCCCTAACCCTTACTTGATTCCTTTCCCTTTCCCCTCTTCTAACCAAACGCCCCCTCAAAGTGAACAAATCTGTCTACATTATTCTTTCGCAAATTAGATCCTACACTCGTGAGTACGATGCGCATGGTACTCTCGAATGTACATTAGAAACATTTAAATGTACATCAACTCAAATTCAAAACACAATTGCCCCCACCAATATTTAAGATGTTCATTTATTTGATGTTATTGTTCATTCACAAATTTAATATGTTCATTTACGGATATCAAATGTACATTACAAAACCAACTTAATTTTTCTCAAAAATGACTTGTACTCACCATTTTCATTCAAAAATTTTCAAATTCAAGTTTTTGACAAAAGGCGGGAATGTACATTGGAATCACTTAAATGTACATCAGTTCAAAAATCACTTTTTGAATTTGAAGTGATGTACATTTAAATGCTTTTAATGTACATTCCCGCTCAAAAATCACTTGTACTCACCATTTTTATTCAAAAATTTTCAAATTCAAAATTTTGACAAAAGGCGGGAATGTACATCGGAAACATTGAAATGTACATCAGTTCAAAAAGTGATCACTTTTTGAATTTGAAGTGATTTTTGAATTTGAACTGATGTACATTTAAATGCTTCTAATGTACATTCCCGCTCAAAAATCACTTATACTCCGCAAATTAGATCCTATACTCGTGAGTACGATGCGCATGGTACTCTCGAATGTACATTAGAAGCATTTAAATTTACATCAACTCAAATTCAAAACACAATTGCCCCCACCAATATTTAAGATGTTCATTTATTTGATGTTATTGTTCATTCACAAATTTAATATGTTCATTTACGGATATCAAATGTATATTACAAAACCAACTTAATTTTTCTCAAAAATGACTTGTACTCACCATTTTCATTCAAAAATTTTCAAATTCAATTTTTTGACAAAAGGCGGGAATGTACATTGGAAGCACTTAAATGTACATCAGTTCAAAAATCACTTTTTGAATTTGAAGTGATTTTTGAATTTGAACGGATGTACATCTAAATGCTTTTAATGTACATTCCCGTTCAAAAATCACTTGTACTCACCATTTTTATTCAAAAATTTTCAAATTCAAAATTTTGACAAAAGGCGGGAATGTACATCGGAAACATTTAAATGTACATCAGTTCAAAAAGTGATCACTTTTTCAATTTGAAGTGATTTTTAAATTTGAACTGATGTACATTTAAATGCTTCTAATGTACATTCCCGCTCAAAAATCACTTATACTCCGCAAATTAGATCCTACACTCGTGAGTACGATGCGCATGGTACTCTCGAATGTACATTAGAAGCATTTAAATTTACATCAACTCAAATTCAAAACACAATTGCCCCCACCAATATTTAAGATGTTCATTTATTTGATGTTATTTTTCATTCACAAATTTAATGTGTTCATTTACGGATATCAAATGTACATTACAAAACCAACTTAATTTTTCTCAAAAATGACTTGTACTCACCATTTTCATTCAAAAATTTTCAAATTCAATTTTTTGACAAAAGGCGGGAATGTACATTGGAAGCACTTAAATGTACATCAGTTCAAAAATCACTTTTTGAATTTGAAGTGATTTTTGAATTTGAACGGATGTACATCTAAATGCTTTTAATGTACATTCCCGTTCAAAAATCACTTGTACTCACCATTTTTATTCAAAAATTTTCAAATTCAAAATTTTGACAAAAGGCGGGAATGTACATCGGAAACATTTAAATGTACATCAGTTCAAAAAGTGATCACTTTTTCAATTTGAAGTGATTTTTAAATTTGAACTGATGTACATTTAAATGCTTCTAATGTACATTCCCGCTCAAAAATCACTTATACTCCGCAAATTAGATCCTACACTCGTGAGTACGATGCGCATGGTACTCTCGAATGTACATTAGAAGCATTTAAATTTACATCAACTCAAATTCAAAACACAATTGCCCCCACCAATATTTAAGATGTTCATTTATTTGATGTTATTTTTCATTCACAAATTTAATGTGTTCATTTACGGATATCAAATGTACATTACAAAACCAACTTAATTTTTCTCAAAAATGACTTGTACTCACCATTTTCATTCAAAAATTTTCAAATTCAAGTTTTTGACAAAAGGCGGGAATGTACATTGGAATCACTTAAATGTACATCAGTTCAAAAATCACTTTTTGAATTTGAAGTGATTTTTGAATTTGAACGGATGTACATTTAAATGCTTTTAATGTACATTCCCGCTCAAAAATCACTTGTACTCACCATTTTTATTCAAAAATTTTCAAATTCAAAATTTTGACAAAAGGCGGGAATGTACATCGGAAACATTGAAATGTACATCAGTTCAAAAAGTGATCACTTTTTCAATTTGAAGTGATTTTTAAATTTGAACTAATGTACATTTAAATGCTTCTAATGTACATTCCCGCTCAAAAATCACTTATACTCTGCAAATTAGATCCTACACTCGTGAGTACGATGCGCATGGTACTCTCGAATGTACATTAGAAGCATTTAAATTTACATCAACTCAAATTCAAAACACAATTGCCCCCACCAATATTTAAGATGTTCATTTATTTGATGTTATTGTTCATTCACAAATTTAATATGTTCATTTACGGATATCAAACCAATACTCACGTTATACATACATTTCGTATATAAACACATTAACACTAACACATTATACACTTTCTTTGTTCGTAAAATACTTTTATGCTTCAAAATAATTTTTAAATAGATATTTATTTGCAAACATATATATTTTTAATATAAATGAGCGAAAATTTTACTAAAATTATAGGGTTTTACAAAGCAAACTAGGCTATATATATACATTGGAACTTGAAGCCGAAATCATGTACTATCAATCTCCTTGTATTTAGAGTAATTTTGATAAGGGATTGTTTGTTCTCCAAGAAGAAGCATATTAAAGCCACTTAGAGGTGTCAACCTATAGCCTATAGGTGGTTGTGCACCGTAATCCAAATGAGCCAACACTGATTTACCACCATTGAAAATATGCGTCTTCTTTTAAATGCCATGGCTTCCAGTGATTAAATATCTTGCACATAGCGCTTGTTGTTGTTTCAGTTACAGACAACTTTATATGCTACACTATGATGTTGTTGCAGTGAGGCAAGGGACACATGGTGGTTGGTGCATTATTGAAACAAGAGTGCACCCCTACACATGGTGGTTGGCTAAGGAAATCCAAGGAGCACCTAGTGTATTGTTAATGAAAATATTTAAGTAAATCTCATTGGTAATTGGTGAACTATTGAATAATAAAAGCATCCTATGCATCTAAGTAAACCTCATAAGCATCCGGTGAAAAAACGATAAATATAATACAATTGATTGCTTTATTGTAATTATAGTTGTACGCACTTCAATATCTTCCTAAGTCTACACGACGTTTAGCCTAAAAAAACCGTACCCCTCATTACGATCTTGGGGAGCAGAAGGAATGTCATCGCTCTTGGTGACTAGAGAAAGAACAAGGGTTGGGAAAATTGGAGAGGGAAGTGTAAGGGTGGTTTTCAAATATCGATGGGTTATGTTTAGTACTGTAAGCTTGCATTTAGAAACAACCATATACCCCTTGTGGTCTATTTTCTATTAATAACTTTGGAAATCAAACTTTTTTGTTCTTGTTCATTGCTATCACAACAAGATGGACTTTACCTAGACTGAGAATGGACCAATTATTAAATCTTGTATGCAAAAAAACTTACATTTTTATACTATTTCATTAGAACAGTGCACATGAATATTTCCTCCATGAAACCAAAAAATGCAAAAGATTGAATGATTGACTTAAGAAACAAAGAACATCGCATACAACTGTAACCGAATATTTAAACAAAGATTAAGTAATATGAAGTGAAGTAATCAACTTATTACACAATACACATGGGTAAACAATACATATTATTTTACCCATCAAAAACAAATACATATCAGTACACATGGGTAAAGTAGTGAAGTACTTACATCATCATATTTCTTTAGCTAACAAGTATTAATGGTGTGATTACTCGTCAATAGAAGAAAGGCAATACATATCATCCAAGTAGGAAATAAAATCATGAAACTCGCCAACTGTTGATGGAGCTGATCGGAATACTGCTGGAGCCAGGAAGTAAAGCAGTGAAACTCCTGTAGCAAATAGTTTAAAGGAGCTGAACCTAGATGATCTCATTTCACGCCATAAACTATTTCTCGTCCAACTAAATATTCTTCGCAGCAGAAGCAGTTATCGCAAAATTCACTGCATTGGATTTGCTTACAGATATATTGTTGTTCCTGTCTTCCCATTGCAAACAGAGAACATTGTTATCTTGCTCATCCTATTGCAATAGATAGAAAGTGTCAGACACATTAAGTTTATTGTGATTAATCTTAAAGACAACGTGCCATCTTTAATATGCTAAGAAGTAAATTCACATCCAGGATAAACTAAGGCCCCTGAGAAAAGAACTCAACACCATCATCAAAATATCGATCCCAACATCAGCAGCATACCATTAGAAGTAGACCAAAAAGAGAAAAACACAAATGAAAATGATGGGAAAATTCTCATTGGTAACCCCAAGTTGGCATCATTAGTACCAAAGGTTGTTCTTTTATACAAGATGACCATGTACTTTTTCTAAATCAGATATACGGCCTTATAAAATAGATCCGTTAACCACAAACGTTGATTAAAGCTTCTTCCTCTTTCCTTCCTCCTTGCCGCAGCCCCCCTACCCCACTCCCAAGCTCCAATAATGGCTACGGAAAGCTTTACCCACCAACCAGTCCCCTCCAATGTCATTCTCTCTCTTCCCCTTCACCTATCAACCTTCAAGGCTTCAATCCACCCTCCTCCACAGCCACTTCTCTCTTCCCCTTAAATCACCCTCCTCCTCTATCACTCACTCTCGCTTCCCCTTCACCCTCCTCCACTATCACTCACTCTCTCTTCCCCTTCACCCTCCTCCACTATCACTAACTCTCTCTTCCCCTTCACCGTAACTTTCTATCTCTCTCCACTTCATCGAGCCTCTCGCCTCTCTCTCCCTCTGCATCGTCATTGTCCTACTCCCCCCACCACCAAGTCCGCCTTCAAAAGCCACCCATCGCCGGCACTTCATGGACCTCAACGGCTCAACATTGCATCCCATCGCTGCTGATTACTGCACGCAATACCCCCGCCTTCCACGTGCTCTCATTCCCTCCTTTCTTTGCTCTCTGCGCACTCTCTCTCCCTCCTCTGTCTCAACCACACTGCACCAACCACCACCGCCTCACCATTGCATAATGCCGCCAGGTCGGTGCACATTGTCCTACGCCTCCCACCTCTTCCAGCCTCATCTCCCCTGCTCCTTTTAATTCTGTGGCTTCTGGTGAGCAAGGTATGAACTAATAACTTAATTTTGTAACTCATGGCCCAATTACAAATCATTAACTACAAGTAAATTTTGGACCAAAGTGAATAAATAGACTGATTTGATAATCTTTTGTCGGCCAAAATTCACTAATCGTGTAACTTAATAAATAGTTGAGGAGCTTGTGTGAACCATTAATAGAGGTTTAGGGTTTTATAAGAGGGCAAAATTAAAGGATTTGCTTCATTAATGTCCAGTTTATTTATTAAGCTAGTATACAAGATCATTTGAGAAAAGGAAAAAAAAAAAAAAACTTCGGTAACCAATGAGAAAATCCCTAAAATAAGAAAGCGAAAACTTGAGAAAACATTGAAAAGGCCACAACAGATCAACTGTGTGTGTAGAGCGATTTAGGGTAGGTTTCATTAGGGCCCTTGGAGAGAGCATTTGACATAATTTATCTTACCAATGTTTCTTTTGTATATTTTTTTCTGAAAAAAAGTATGTCTTCTATATTATATTCAAGTGATTTATGGACATGCTTTACTACTAAAAAGTATGCCTTCTACATCATATGTGTTGATATACTCCATATAGTTCAGAAAATCATAATTGTAGTAGAGTAACATATGTTAGTGATTCCCTTACCCTTCCCCCTACTCTCAAGTGCTTAGCCCACTTATCTGGGCCAGCTGGACCCATGCGGGGTTCCGGGGCAATCAAATTACCTTTAAAAAAAAAGAAGAAGTAGAGTAACATATGTCATCTTCCTCATGTAATTCATCTTTGACCTATACCACTAAGGTCATACTCTAGTCATTATAATTTCTTTAACATTAGATATAAGCACATGACACATAGACCTTTTTCTAAAACATATTTCGAACTCTTTCTAATCATGTAAAGATTATAATTTAAAGAACTATGTGGCATAAGTTATATCTTTTTATTATTATTGATCTCTTACGTAGTATATTGAAAATCCAACTATGTTTTTCCCTTATCTGAAACATCATATATCTTTAATTCAATTATTCTAAACCTATTTTTTATTCAAATTTTATAAACACATGTCCATATATCACATCATGTTTTTCAAAAGCTTCTATTTTATATGGATAATTAGATAGTTATCTTAGCACACCTCTTGTTAGCACATCCTTGGCAACAAGAACCTGAGCATAGCAGTACACTTACAGAAAATAAAATGGAAAGATATCAGCATCAGAAGTCTAAAGTTCCGCATGGTTTTCCTTGGACCTCCTTGCCTCCATTCATTGGTTTAGCTTCATGATCAGAAGCACGACTCCTTCCAATTCCCAGCTTAGGAAGACCGCGGTTCAGTCCATCAAGCAAAACACAAGCCTTACACCATTTCTGCACATAATGACCCAAATAGACATTAGCATTATAGGAATGAGAAAACAAAACATAGGCTTGCTACTGGATAAATAAATTATTTAGCCTTAATGAATCAAGTTTCAGTAAAAAAAAATATCTTAAGATGTAGTTTGCAGCAAAAGAGCAGGGATAAACTATTTTCCAACTCTGACCATCCCTTATGCCTCTGTGCTGCTCATGAAAACAAGTTGCAATTCACTGATATATCAACACAGAGAGGCAGGCCCAGAGTAATACAGCAATGGCGGACACCGGGATAAGAACCTGACTGCCTCAGACCAGGATCATTCTCAGATCAGATTGTGACAAGGAACTTCTTATGAGGACCCAGACATCCTCCATGATTGAAAAAAATGCTAACAGAACTACTGAGGTATCAATTATATATTGATCAATCGAAATGCAAGAAGTAGCTAGCAGCTCATAGAGCTAATAAAGTTCCAGCCGTTAACTTGAAGACTTTGGAGATTTATGATGAGAGAGAGGAAGCACATTCTACCTGGCTTGATATGTAACCACAACGCTCACAAGTTCCCTGCTCCGGCATTTTTGTAGAAGTGGCAATCCTAAAGCTTTCCCCTGATTTAATGATATCCAGTATGGCTCGGGGTCTGAATGACACATTGTATATATCAGAATAGATGTGAACCCTTTAGGAAAGTGAGAAAAGAATAAGGCAATGAATATATACCTAATCCTCTCCAAGTCCTTGATAAATTCCCGTGCAAAACCACGATATGCATTTGGAGAGTAAATGCCTGCAATTAACACAAGATAAGCAGCTTAATCATGATACAGGGACTCCTAGAATCAGTATTTTACAAAAACTCCTGATATACTAGAAATTTGACATCAAAATACTTAAAATTCTCTTAACTTAAACTGTCAAAAGAGCAAGAATCACGCCCCCACAGACAATTTTCCAAAAAAAGTTATGTTGATTGATTATAGCATTAAGCGAGTCTACTAGTCTAGTATTGATCAGACAAGAAGCGTAACAGGAATTACTAGTAGTATTATTTAAACAAAACATGAATCTGTCATACAGCCTTTGACGTTTGGACTTCAGACCTTTCAGTCTAGTTTAGAATTCTTGAGTTCTTCAGGCATTGGCTGTACTCTAGTCTATAAAGGCATTCTGATCAGGGCCGATAATATATAGAACGGTAGAAAAAATCACTAAGATACTTTTCTTTCAAACCATACCCCTACTCTTATGAAAATATCCTTGTCCTTGCTAAATTAAGTGACTAAGCCACTCGCTAATAAACATATGCTGTACCGAAAAGGCGAGGAGAAAGAAGTGCTGAAAGAAACCAGTCAAACGATACAAATTCATACTTACATTCAGTGGAGAAATAATCCAGCCTCTTGAAATAAGCATACGTAAATGATGCAGTTAAGGTTCCGCAGCCAAAAAATGATCAAAGTACAGAAAAATATAAAAATATTCTTCCTCTGTTTTTTTTTTATTGGAACAATTACTTCTTTTGGATGTTTTAAAATAGTTACAACATACAACTATATGAGTTCTCTCTTTATCTTTTTTCATCACATCATTCACATGTGCACTGTTTTCATCTCTCTCCTATTAAGTATCACTTAGCAACTTATTTTACACATGCCATTTCAAAATTTAGGCAAAATTTCTGAATAAGAACTTCTGTACAAGGATATATAACAATCTCCTTCTCGTATGTATACTTAAATGGCTTGCATCTTGGAATTGGTCCATCTTCACCGGTTGTTATGGAGGTGCATCTACTCAGTCTGCAGGCGCACAAGTACCAGATTGAGCCATAACTAACGGAGAGAAAAATCGTACATGGAAAATACATATGTAAGGCACAAAAGGTTAGCTGTATGGGAAAATCAGGAAGCCACTTAGCAGCCATAGTAACTAATGGATCCTAGTAAGGCACAAAAGGGTAGCTGTATGGAAAATCAGGAAGCCACTTAGCAGCCATAGTAATGGATCCTAGTTCCCGTTATACCAGTAAATTGAGGTAATACCTTGCAATATCACCACGTAATATATTCAAGAGCACTGTTTCAGCAATATCATCTGCATTATGTCCAGTGACAAGCTTGTCTACTTTCAACATAGCAGCACCTCGATCAAGGGCCTTGAACACAGATAAGCAGATTAAGTGAAGGCATGTAAACAAGTTAACTTACTTCCCAAACATGGAAAAACTGACCCTGGAGAATCGCATTAACAATAATTACATCTTAAGTATAGGAAATAAAGGATCAACTAATGGATGTAACTAATACTGACTAGCATACCTGACGTCTGAATACTCCACAAAATGTGCAGTTGTTCTTTAACCCTATCATCTTCACTATCTCATCCATTGTCCATCCATACAAATCTTTGTATGAAACAACTTTTAGGGGCAGACCATACTGAGTATAAGATGTGCACAAGTCATCTAATTAATACATCACCAAATAAATTACAACAGGAAAGCAACATTTACTAAATGCACCAAGTAAAAGAATTAGATCAATAACTCAAGTTTTGGCACCACATCAAGTTGTCAAGCCAGATAAAAAACATCTGTCAACTATTTCCCATCGAACCAGGCCAAATCAAAGAAAAAACAAGACTGATCATTTAATGAAGTAGCATATCCCAATAATATAAAAATGGAGGTCAATAAACTAATATATTTCTTTACAAGATTTGGAGAATAACAAGCAAAGTCTTATATTCTAATATTAACAAGTCTCTGCGTGCCAATCCGAACATAGCACCCACCCCATTTTTGTCTCTCACACAGCCCTATCAAAACAAAAGATAAAAATAATAAAAGGAAAAATAAAAGGCTTGATACATGATAATAAATTAATAATTCAAATTAGAGTTGCTTAGGTGAGTTGGGGTGTGCTTGATACTAGCTTCTTGTGCGGATGTTAGAGAACTGAGCCTTTGAAGTTTTAAAATCACTATTTACCTAATTTCCTGAGTGTTTGACAGGGTAGAGTTTTGGTAGAGACTAGAAATTTGGGTAGTGTTTGTAGGAAACTACTAAACCTAGCTTTCGGGTGGTTTATGGTAGCATTTTCAATCCATTATCTTATGTCCCCCCCACCCCCCTCTTCTCCTTGTCCTTGATATAATTTTTATGTCTGTTGATGCAGGTCGTATAGTGCACACAGCCACTACCACAATAACTCGTATTAGTCTTTAACTTTACCAGAAACACTAACATTCTACATATCCTGTCAGTAAAAGTGCTAATCACTAGTACAATTAGTCAACCACGCCCTTAGTAGATAGTTGTACAAGTTTTTTACACGGGGTCGAACCAAAGACCTAATAAAGCCATAGCTTTGAAGGACTCTTACACGGCTTCAATTGAGCACTCCTAACCAAGCATTCGAGAAGCTTGTCTCTCCCAATGAACCCTTAAAAGTTCTACAAAACACACTTAGCAATTTTCAACACAAGATTCACTCCCTAATCTCCTCTATTTATAGGTAAACTAACATGCTAATTCCTCAAACCACTACTTAATTGCATTTCGTAAAGTACCCTTCCCTCTAGATCGATTCATTACATATACCAAATGATCTGAAGATAAAAACTTTCAAAATTATAGGGGCCCATAAATGAGAAGTGCACAAGTTATTTAGTGATACTAGTAAAGGAGGAACGCGGTTCCCTTGCATACATCATCAATCACCCAGCAGGTAAGACGAGCAACCAGAAACCAATTGAATTATAAGCACATTGATTTTTCGATAGGCAAGGAAATGAGAGATATCAACTCACTTGAATTTCATTCCTCTTGACAGTTTCAAGCGAGTCATCCCTGTAACCTGTGATGCCCTCATCTATAGATAATAGGAAGAGGTCCAAGCCATAATTGTGTCGACGATTCAACTCTGACATCACATACGCAAGGACAGTAGAATCTGGAAAGTAACTAAACATCAAAATCAGAAAAGTTGCTATCAGCATCAATATGCTGTAGAAGAGATGTACACGGATAAATATGCCGTAATGGAATTGTAAAAACAACTTTTCCAAGATATAAAGTCCATAGGTACTATACTATAAAAGAAGACATGATTCTCTTTCCAATTCCCATGATGCCCATAGATCTCAGGCAGTTGTCATGTCAATACCAAGTTTTTCCAATATCAAATATGCAATAGGCAAAAAAGAAGAGTGGCAGTATTTCAAAACAGAAATTTAACAAAAAAATCTTCATTCCACCAAGTGAAATAACAGTCAATTGTTCTTACGTTAAAGTTCACTTTCCAGCGTAGTATAGAGATAGCTAGAGCGGAAAATATATATGAAAATTTGATTATCGAATCCAATTTTTGGTACATATGATCCGGAAAATAATTAAGGAACGAATATACCATCCGAAATTCTGAACATAAGATACTATTCAAGCATTGGTTTTTGGATTATCAGATGTGCGATTTTCACAATAGGATCGAATATCATATAGCAAGTTTCAAATACCCAATCCAACACCATAATGGGTATATTCCTAATTTCTTAAAGGCTTTTACCATTTCATAAAATGGTAAAATAATAAAAAATGGCAAGTTTTGGACATCGGATATCCGATATATCCGATCCGAAAGATATTGGACATCCAAATTTTAGGATATGGGTATCTGATATTGGCAAATTTCGAATTTCAGATATTGTGATCCGAAATCAGTTTCCGGCAGGATATCCGGTCCGTGTTTACCACCAACCATGACCATTCCATTCCATCCATACCTACATTGTGATGTGAACTTAAGCAAGTGCAAGTATCGTAATTCATAAGTAAATTTGTATAGACTTAAAATTTTAAATTTATGTAAAAGAAGTGAAAATAGCACTAAATTGTTTTACTCATGTGAGGTAGGGAAAGAAGGTAAAATTTTTAATTTATATTGTTTAAATGGGGCTATTAGAGATTTTCCCAGTTGCCATTTCTCCACCAAAAAGAAAAGTTTAAGTACATGAACAAAAGCAGCCAATATAGATCCCCTACAAGAAGGGTCTGGAAAGGTCCACGTTATGTATGTACCCCTACTCTAGCTAGTTTGGGTTAGTAGAACACTGTTTCTGTAAACTACTTCAAATAAAAAAGACAAAAGTCAATGATATTGTTTAATGCATGTCCTTTGACACAAAACAAAGAAGTAATCACATTAAAGGCTTATATATCAAACTAGATATCAGTTCGATAAAATGAGTATTGCATACCAAAAATCTGCAACCAATAAACCAAAATAGAGGTACATAGAATTTTGTCATTAATGCTTGCTTAAACATAATGTGAGCATTCTACATAATTTATTTCCATAATCTAAAAATTCAAGACAAATTTAAAATCCAGAAACTTGTATAGTGTTTATCGCATTTTTTCTTATCAATATGAAGCTCATTAACTTAGTGCTCCCTCCAACTTTTTTGATCCACATTTAATTAATTTGCTCATTAGTAAACAACTTTCTTTAACCTTGGCGCCAAAAGCTAATGAAACCTTATGACACTGATGGGGCCCATGGGGGAAGTAATAAATTCTTAAACTGACCCTGACCAATCTATATCAAAAATTCCATTTGCCAAGAACAACTAAACATATTCTTAAAATGTGTGTGGAAGTCTAATTCACCTACAACCTCAAAAAGAAAGTTCATTTATGTACTCACTTCCCCTAACTTTTGCTTATTGGAACTAATCTAAACTTATTATCCCAAATCTAAAAACAACTGAACTTGTTCAAATTCAAGCTTGTTTTAGCTCCAATAGCCTTTATTGGAACTTGATAGCTTTTAGGTGAACTATTTGGAATTCATTCGCCTAGTTCTTATCTTATCTAACCTAATCAGAGCTCATTTGTCCTTAGAAGATCTTGAGTAAAGAGATCATAAAGCTACACTTCTAGCATGGTATGTCCCATAATAGCCTAATAGGTCCCATTCTTGTAACCTTTCGCGTGAGTCGATTACTATTATTACAAAGTTCGACGTAATGCTTTATTTCCATCCTAGTTGATCTTAATTCGACATTAAAAGTGAAAGCTTCCACAGCTCTGCATGATCCTCCCTTAACAAACTCCCACCTTATACCTTAGACTAAACACACAGTTATCAAAAGTTCAAACTATTACAATACTAACTTCTACTCCAAAAAAAATGCAGCACACCAATAATGTTATAATCAGGTTAACTAGGTAAAAAATGTTAGAGAAATGACCTTTTCCCCCAGAGGCGCCAATTGCAACGCGTTCCCCAGGCTTAAACAACTGATTTTCTACTATGCAATTATGTATCTCCTCCTCAAACACATCATAGAAACATTCCCTGCAAATCTTTAATCCCATCCAATTAAAAGGTTCCGGATTTTTGGCATAAAATAGAGTAGTAAGTACAATTTAAGCAGCAGAATCAAAATTGAAGATATGGGTATTATTCAAAATTGGTAGCAGCATAAAGGAGCAATTACAGAAAACAAAACAGAAGAGGATATAACTAAAAGGGGCATAATAGAGTAGTACTATTTAAGCAGCAGAACCAAATTGAAGCTATGTTGCTAAAATTGAAGATATGGGTATTATTCAAAATTGGTACTAGCATAAAGGAGTGATTACAGAAAACAAAACAGAAGAAAATAGGAAGAACTAAGAAGGGGCATAATAGAGTAGTGCAATTTAAGCAGCAGAACCAAATTGAAGCTATGGTTCTAAAATTAAAGATATGGGTATTATTCAAAATTGGTAGCAGAATAAAGGAGTAATTACAGGAAAAAAAAACAAACAGAAGAGATTAGAAAAATGGGAAAAGCAAAGAAATAGGAGAATAGGAAGAAGTAAGAAGGGGTTTTAACTACTCACTGGCTGAAGGGTTTTAGGGCGTTTAAGAGAAGCTCTTCTTTGTTCACAAACTGAACATTGTCGAGCTCCGCCTCCATTCTTGGACTTCGCTTCCAAACCTTTCTCCATTTTCTCTATCCTTTCTTCTCTCTTTTCTCCGGTGGTTGCCAACTTTGATCCAGCGCCGGAAAAAAGAATGTCAATTTCATACTCTATAGTTTTCTAGTTTGTGTATCGTAATTTAAACTCGAGCATGCTTTTATTTACCTTAACTTGATTGAGTTTAAATTAGTAGTTTGAATGATTTTTGATATTTTATTAATTCGAGCCGACTTCAACATATTTTTATCTAATAATTTTTCATAGTATCTAAATTGAATTAGATGGGTTTTTTACATGTCCCACTCGAATGGGACTTTAGTGTTAAATGAAATTATTTTCTTAGTCAATTATATTAGCTTAAAAGTGATAAAACTCAATTGACCTTGCATGTCACTTAGCATTACGTTCACTTAGGGCCTGTTTTCCCAAACTTATTTTCAGTTTAGTTCAATTCAGCTCTGGACAACACTTTTATTCTCCCATATCAGTATATCACTATTCATTTCAATTCAGTTCAGTTCAATTTAATTCAGTTCAATTCAGTCCAGTCAAGTTCAGTTCAGTTATTTTGTGCCGAAGAGAACATGTCCTTAAGCCTCATACCCTGAATATGTAAAATATACGTTTTTTTACAATTCCAGGAAAACGTATCATAAGTGGATCTTGCTTCAAAGTATTTTTCGAGATGAAATGAAAGTTATGACTAATTTTATAATTTCATATTAATAGTATTTTTAGATAAGGAATGTAATCTTTTATTTAGGATATAATTATTTTTTTAATTACTGTTTATTAAAAATCAAATTATTAATTTTATACGTGGAGCTATAATTTGTTGTTAATTAAAGTTTTTTTATTAACTTATCTTACATTAATTGATAAGTCGCACAAATGTCAAAAAGTAGAAGTTAATCCTTACAGCGTCCAAAGCGCAATCATTCAAGAGATTAATTAACTTTTTTTGTTACAACAACAACAACAATAACTAAGCCTTATTCCCAAAGTGATTTGGGGTCGGCTAACATGAATCGTCAATTGAAATCGTTTTTAAAGGAGATGGCATCGACAAAAGTGATAAAAAGTTTTTAAAAGGGTTTAAGTTTTAAGAATTTTTAAATAAGTTTTTGAAAACAAGGTTTACACCAAAAAGTTTTAAAAGAGGTTTTCAACAAAAGGTTTTAATGCCAACACAATTGAGAAAAACAAATAAATGCAGTAATCACACCCCTTCCTCCACATGGATACTGCCCCTCCACCCACTTCTATCCAACGCCATGCTCTCCTCAATCCCAAGCAGCCTCATTTCACTTTCAATTACCTTCATCCAAGTCATCTTAGGTCTTCCCCTACCCCTTACAATTTGATTACTCCTCCACTCTTCAATTCTTCTCGCCGGTCCATCACCTGATCTCCTTTTCACATGAGCAAATCATCTTAACCGATTCTTCCTCATCTTTTCTTCAGTGGATGCAACTCCAACTTTTTCCCGAATCACTTCATTTCTTAATCGGTCCTTCCTTGTGCGGCCACACATCCACCGCAACATACGCATCTCCGCCACGTTCATCTTTTGAACGTGTTCGGTGTCATATAACAAAGCAGGCCTAATTGCCGTACGGTAGAACTTTCCCTTCAATCTTTGGGGAATGCCAGAATCACAAAGGAACCCGGTGGCACTTTTCTACTTTAACCAACCCGCGTTAATTCTATGAGCCACGTCTCCATCCTTTTGGAGAATGGATCTAAGGTAACGGAAGACGTTCGATCCTTGAACCACTTTGCTATCCAAATTACCGCCCCTGCCTCGTTGCTTGTAACCCCACTGAACTTGCACTCCATATACTCCGTCTTACTTCTGCTCAATCTAAAACCACGGGCTTCTAATGTATCCCTCCACTATTCCAACTTAGTCTCAACACCTTCCTTTGTCTCATCAATCAGCACAATGTCATCCGCAAACATCATACACCATGGTATATCATCTTGAATTGACCTCGTTAGTTCGTACATCACTAAAGCAAAGAGAAAGGGACTAAGTGCAGAACCTTGATGCACTGCGATCGTAATAGGAAACTCTTATGTCCTCCCCACCGTAGTCCGCACACTCGTAGTTGCCCCCTCATACATATCCTTAATGATATCTATATATTTTTGTGAAACACCTTTCTTTGCCAACGCCCACCAAAGTATTTCTCTTGGTACTCTATCATATGCCTTCTCCAAATCAATGAAAACCATATGTAGATCCTTCTTCCTATCTCGGTAATGTTCCATTGTCTGTCTCATGCGGTGGATGGCCTCTATAGTCGATCTTCCTGGCATAAATCAAAATTGGTTCTCCGATATCTTCACATGTTTCCTAAGTCTTTGCTCAATCGCTCGTTCCCAGAGTTTCATTGTATGACTATTAGTTTGATTCCTCGGTAGTTGGTACAATCTTGTACATCGCCTTTGTTCTTATACAAAGGAATCAAAATACTCTTCCTCCACTCTAATGGCATTTTGTTGTGTCTCCAAATCATGTTGAAGAATGTTGTCAGTCATTCGATTCCTCTCCCCCTAAACACCTCCAAACTTCGATAGGTATGCCATCTGGCCCCGTAGCTTTCTTCAATCCCATCTTTTTAATGCTGCAATGACTTCTCCCTTTTGAATTCTCCTCATAAACTCTCGATTTAACATACTTGGCGGGATGTGTACATCCCTGATGTCTTGTGCTTTATCACCATTGAACAAGGTATCAAAGTACGACCTCCAATTATCCTTTATCTCCTCATCCTCCACAAGCACTCTTTGGTCCACACCCTTCACGCATTTTACCTTTCTTATGTCTCTTGTCTTCCTGTCCCTCATACGCGCAATTCTATAAATGACTTTTTCCCCTTCTTTCGTATCCAATCTTGCATAAAGCTCTTGTTTTACCTTTGCTTTAGCTTCCCGTACCGCCTTCTTGGCTTCTCTTCGAGCCTCTTTGTACTTCTCATAGTTCACATCGCTTCTATCTTTTCCCAAAAGTTTATAACCTTCCCGTTTGTTTTTTATCCCTTGTCTCACCTCCTCGTTCCACCAAGATGTGTCCTTACTCGATGGTACAGTTCCTTTAGATTCTCCAAGGACCTCTTTCGCCACTTCCTTTATACTAAGTTCTATCTTTGTCCATGTCGAATCTACATCTATTTCCGTGTTATAAGACCAAACATCTTTACTAGCCATCTTAGCTAAGAAGTTCTCTTTGTGCTCCCCTTGGAGCTTCCATCACTTGATTTGCGGCTCCACTTTGGGTCTTTTCTTTCTTAAAGACTCCCTACCCCGGAAATCAAGCACGACTAGTCTATGTTGGGTGGTTGCGCTCTCATCCGCTATCACCTTGCAGTTTGTATAACTCTTTCGCCAAGCATTCCTTACTAAAAAGAGGTCAATATGACTCGTGTTACTTCCACTCCTATAAGTCACAAGGTGAGATTCTCTTTTCTCAAACCAAGTGTTCATACTACTAACACCATATGCTAATGCGAAATCTAAGATACCACTTCCAACTTCATTTCTCTCCCCATACCCAAAACCTCCATGAATGCTCTCAAAGCCAACTCGGCTAGTGCCCACATATTTGTTAAGATCCCTACCAATGATTAATTTTTCACTAATAGGCACTCGTTGCACAACCTCCTCTAAATCCTCCAAAAATTGTTGTTTAATAGATGCTTCCAATCCCACTTGCGGCGCATATGCGCTTATGATGGTCACCGCCTCACTCCCTAATACTAGCCTGATACTCATAATGCGGTCGCTCTTCCTCGAAACTTCCACCACATCATTAATATATTCCTTATCAATAATGATGCCTACTCCATTCCTACTCTTATCCTTTCCGGAGTACCAAAACTTATAACCCCATGGGGCTAGTTCTCTTACTTTTCCACCAACCCACTTAGTCTCTTGAAGGCACATTATGTGAATCTTTCGCCTCCTCATAACTTTTTTTGTTAATTAAATTAAATTATTTTGTTAAGTAAATTATATTTTTGTTAATTAAATTATTTTTGTGAACTTATTTTATTAATTATTTGTATTTGTATTTAATGACTTGGAGCGATGTGGTAGCTCCTTTTCGGACGGCTTTATTATCTAGTATAGATTATAATATTATTTTTTAATTTTCATTTCAAAAGCAAAGTCAGTTGCATATTAAGGAAAATTTGTCAAAAACCACTACAAACTTTACATTTTTTGAAAAAAATCCACTATTTACTTTTTTTATTAATATAACTACTATAATTTTTGCAAAATTTTGTAAAACACCACTTTCAAACAGAAAACGTTCTGGGTCCACTTACTCATCTTCCCTCTTTGCTCTTTTCTATAGTCAAACACCACATTCTTTCTTCGTCACCTTCAACATCCAAATCAACTCCGCCTCCACACAAATTGGTTTTATGGTACCAAATTTAGGTTTTTATTTTAGGAAAAATTATTTTTAATAAGCCAACCTTTACTCCGTCTTCTAATAATAAGTCAACCTACTCGAAATCCCAGAATAAGTAAACTTTGTGAACCGATCTTCAATAATTAAGTCATGACCTGTTGGTAACCTGTTATTATAGGTATACAGTACACGTGGCATGTTTTGAATGGTTTAAATTTAAATTATTATTATTCTTTAATTTTTCTGATTTTCCTCCTCTCCCCTCTATCTCCTCCCTGCCCCCTCTGCCTTTCTTCTCTCTCAAATTTCTTCCCTGGCAATCTGCTCACCGTCGGCCGCCGTCCTACAGCAGCCACCGGCGACACAGCCAACTCGCAGTAAAACCTGGTCGGCCGTTTTCTGTTTCCTTTCTTTCCTTCACCCTTCGACCTGTCACACAAACCCAGATCTACCACCCTCCGTCTTTCCTTCACCCATTCCCCTTGCCGAGGGCCGTCCCCTGTTTCCTCCTCTCCATTAATGGCTTTCGCGGTGTTGGCGTTGGGTGATTTGGTCTAGTGGTCTGGCGTTGGGTTTTAGACACCAAAGGAGAGAGTGAGGAGTTGTGTGGTAATGGGCATAGTGGGCGTGGTAGTGTTGGGTGTTCGCTGGTGGTGGAGTAGTGTCGTCAGAATTTCTGGTGGCGTGGTGTTCTGGTGATAGTGGCCTGGTGATGGTGGTATGTTGATGGTGGTGTAAGGTGGTCAATAGGAGTTGCGTGGTGTGAATGGTAGTTAGGTGGGGGAGTGTTTAGAGGTGGGAGTGGTGGGGGGTGGTGGTGGTGGTGGAGGAGGCCAGGTGGGTCATTGGTGGTGGTCAACAGGCGATGTAAAGTAAAAAAAATTACCTATTGTTCAAGTCACCGGTCACCTTAACTCGTTAAAAGTGAATACTCATACAAGCTTTACTTATTCCTGGATTACACAAAGCTTAACTTAATATTAGAAGATGGAGCAAAGGTTGACTTATTAAAAACAATTTTTACTTTATTTTATTTTGGGATTAGGTTTTTCGAATCGGGTTGTGAAGTTTTAAGGTTTGTGAATGTGGGTTGTGGTGGTTAGTGGCTTCAAAGGAAACTAGTGGTTGGTGGCAAAATTTTGAATAATGGTGGTGGCGGTTAGTTGGCGACAATTTAAAGGGTTGAAGTTTCGAGGATAGATGGTGGTTGGTGGTGAAACTGCGAAGGTGGGTGGTGGTGTATATTGGTGGCGAAATATTGAAGAGTGGTGGTGGTGTTTGGTTGGTGGTCAACTTAGGGTTTAGGGTTTTGAAGGTAGTAGTGGTGGGTGGTGAATATAGGGATTAGGGTTTTTGAAGATGGAGGCGGTAGGTGGTGATTGGTGAATGGTGGTGAAGGTTTAGAGTGAGGATGGTGGTGGGCCTGGTGGCAATGTGGCAGTTGGAATGGTGGTGGTAATGGAGAGGAAAGATGGTGAGTGGGCCCCAACAAACTGAAAAGTTAAAATTTTTCCTTGAAAGGTGGTGTTTCACAAAATTTTGCAACGTTAGGGTGGTCCTTCACAAAAATTTTCAAAGTTAAATAGTGATTTTTTCACAAAGTGTAAAGGTTGTAGTGGTTATTCACTAATTTTCCTAAAAATTAAAAAGGAAATGAAAAGTTTGGTGTAACAATTCATCATTAATGAATCAATTCAAATATACAAAAATGGACCGATAAAAGGCCTTGATTATATTTAACTAACCAATAGAAATTCAACTTCACAATACACATGGATTTAGCTGTTAGAGGCAATATAAAAATTGGTAGGAACTTGAAATCTGAAGTACAATGACTTCCATCACAATTTCTCAACAAAAAAACGAAGCCATACAATTTTTTAAAAAGGCAATATCAACACTCCCCTGCATCATTGCTTGCTCCATATGGCTTCGAAATTTAATTTTAATGAAGTTTGATATCCAAGCGACGAAGAGAATAATGAATCAGTGGAACCTCTTGTAGAAGATGGAGACATGGAACCTCACATAGTAGACAAGGATATGGAACCTATGGTTACCATTTCTACTACTTATATAAAAAGGAGAATAGGTCAACAAAAGTCAACCTTTAAGATTTTGTAGTAATTTTGTGTATTCCAATATTACCCTTTTGTTTTTGTTTTAGTTACATGCCCTTATTCCATTATCAATTCATCACTCTTCCTTTTTCCTTGATTGGGTTTTAAAACCCGTAATTGAAGACTATAATAATGTGGTAGAGTTTAAGTTAACGCACATGTGATGAGACATTAATGAATATCTAATCAGGTAGAAGTTGAACCGGATTTGTGGGTACCTTACTTTTTTGGGTTTGTCATATTTCGGTTTTTTCAACTATCTTCTAAAAACAAATACATGGTAACTCGGTACCATATGATTTGCTTTGATAAAATTTAGACCCGATATGCAGGTATTTTTTTCGGTTTGAAATTTGAACAATTTGCCAAAAAAGAATACTTTATTTTACCCCAACTGAGTAAAATGTGATACATTTGTTTCTAAACACCTACGTGTTGGGTTGAGTTATTGCTATGTTTTCAACTTAGCCACCAAAGACTAAATATCAAGTAATGAACTACGCCTATATAATAATAAGATAAGTATATAAAAATGAAACTTATTTTATAGTATATTTTGAGCTAGATACGATAGTATAAATTTTAAACTTTTTTGGGATGTATAACTAAAGTTATAATCCATTACAGTTTATTGAGAACCAAACTTTATAGTATCTTAATTATCCAAAACTCTATTATCTTTTTTCCTCAAACAAATAAAAACTCTAATTATCTTTTTTAATAATTTTAAAATTATAATATAAAATATAGCATATGACATTCCCAATGTTCTAGAAAAAAGTCTTCTTTAAATACTACATATACTAGCCTTCGCAATGCATGTGTAGCAGATAAAGTGATTATTGATGTATCACATTTATATATAGTTTTTAGATGCATTTAGATTGCATTTAGAACTCCTTTTTGAGCATTTAGGTGCATAATGACATGAATTACATAAGTTGTGCTCTACTACTCCCCGTTTGTGTGTTTCGATGATTTTCAGGATATTTTGATACAAAGTGATCATGAGTACCAAGGATGTAGCCTATTAATCATTGAAGATGAAGGTAGCTTGCACAAGGATCACAATGCATCCGTTTGGGACAATTTTGAGTTGGAATGAAGCAAAGAATTAGTGAAAGAAGTGCCAAAACTGACACACCTTCACTATTTTCATTATAACTTTTTATAGAAAATTGATAATCAAGAAATTCCAATTGGGTTGGATTCTAGACTTCAAGAGCTTTCCAATGATAGGTCACACGCCCCAATCGGACTTCTATTTTGAGAGATACGGCCTTCACAAGTTGATGCAGAATTGCAGTTTAGTCACCCGATCGGGCGGGAATTGACCCGATCGGGCCTGGAGCACGGACAACTCTTTTTCCCGAAATTCTATCTTTTTCTATTCATTTTTTAATTAGATTTTGGGGCTATTATAAATAGCTATTCCTCATATTTTTAGAGACATCTTTTTCTCTAGTTTTATTTTCCATAGTTCTTAACTTAGCTTTAATTTAGTTTAAATACTTTAGATTAGATTAAAGGTGATTGAACCTCGGATTCGATTTCAATAAAAGTTCTTGCTTTCTGTCAATTGGTATTCTTCTCTACTCTTAGTCTCTTTTATTATTCTTGATTGCTTAGTTTAATTATTTATTCGTTCATGATGCAATTATTAGGGTTTCATATTAGATTGTTTATTGTTGATTCAATTATGAGTGAGTAGTTTAATTTCTTGGGATTTAGAGAGGTAAGCCATGTTTATACCATGATTGTTTGAATTATTATTAGTTTCTAGGGTTTGATGAGATAGGTTGTGGTGTGATTTGTTCTTATTGAGTAATTAACGTTATTGCGCAGTTTCTTTGATTACTTGAGGTTAATAATCGTTTGCACAGATCCGTCTTACTTTTAGAGGCCTAGTACACACCAGTAATTCTGATTATGTTTGTGAACATGCTGCATATGTTGAATTATGGACGTTGAGACTTAACCATAGCTTGACACTGTTCTAATCTATCGATTCTCGACCTAGGTTCTGATAGTTGTTGATCCTTTGATTGGTATAAGCATGGTGGACCGAACTAATTCCCTAGACCTTTATTTCATAGAGTAAAATTCCATTTTATATTGTTTTCTAGTAGTTAATTATTAGTTCAGCTGTTTCTATCTGATCTTGTCTGAAGTAGCTTTTTAGCTGAATATTAACTTAGAACTCTGTCTCTCTGTGGATTCGACCCTACTTCCCTTTACTACCATTGTTAGAGGATTGTAGGAATTATCTTTGAATAGGTGATACGACTTTAGCCTATCAAATTTTGGCGCCGTTGCCGGGGAGACGGCTAGTTTTCTAAGTTTTTGTTTGGTTATTTGGTCTACTTCTCTGTGCCTAATTGGAACTTCATTGTTCTAATTGAGGTACTTTTTTTATTTTTTATTTATTTTTTTTTTGTTTTATTTTTCTTATTTTTGTAAATTCTTTCTTTCTCTCTCTCTTACTCATGAGTTTATATGGAGTGGCCGGCTTATAATTCGTATGGGGAAGGTTACCCTAATTTTCAAGGGCATTATGACAATAATAATGGATACTCCAATTATCAGGGGCAAGACTATAATAATGGGTATTCTAATTTACAAGAGCAATATAATTTTGATAAAGGGTATTACAATAGTTATGTGTCTGATGCATATTCTTATTGTCAATATCCAAATAATTTGTGCATGAATTCCCATGATATTAACCATTTCCCTAACGAGTCCTATGCAACTGATTATACTTATTCTGACCCACATGGAGTCCATAATTATTCACAATCTGAATCTTCAGAGAGTCTAGATTTACCTAAGCAGATGATTGAGTCTTGTGGTGAACGAATTGAAAAATCTAATCAAGACTTGATGTGTTACCTCACACAACGAATTGAAAAATCTAATCAAGACTTGATGTGTTACATCACACATGTCTCAAATTATGAAAAATCGCTTGCTATGCAACTTGATGGTCAACGGGCGATTTATGATGATAATGATTGTGATGATGATTGTGTCGAGAATGCCATATTAGAGTGTGGATGTAATGAATGTTTTGATAGAAGAGGAACTATTGGTTGAGAGCCCTTGTGTTGACGAGCCCATTATTGAGGATGGTGAAATTGTAAGTAAAACCGTCTCGGTTGAGCCTATTATTCCCTGTCCCTATATTCCATCTTCACATAGACTTGATCTTGTCCCTTCTCTCCCTATTCGCCATGCCCCATATTTTCTCACAGTTGCGGTTGCTCCTATTCTCTCCTTGAGATCCTCACAGCCTACGTCACCAAAGGGAAGTTGTTCATTGTCCTTCTTTTCTCCCTTTTATTTTGATTTTACTTATCTTCACAAATCATTTATTTTCTCTGATATTATTTATGTGAAGATAGATGCGCTTGTCATCAAGCCATATCTAGTGCTCAATGACATGTTTGCAGGCGCATTTGATAAGTTACTCAAGGCATTGGACTCTTCCAATGAGATGGAGGATTATGGTCGTGCGGGACCTTTATAACCAGCGCTGTGCGAGAGGCAACTCGTATTTTTCTTTCCCTTTTCCTTTTCTTTTTATTTTTCTTCCTTTTTGTGAGCGAGAGTGAGGTACTAACATTGTTTTTCCTCTTAGCATAGTCCTTATCACCTTTTGGCATTGAGGACACTGCCAAGTTCAGCTTGGGGGAGGAGTTCTGTTTGTATTCCCTATCTCTTTTACTGCTTTCTAGGATAGATTTACTGCTTTCGAAAAATTCTGAAAAAATCAAAAAAATATGGTTCCATGACTGGTTTAGTTGCCTCCCTGTGCCCCTTGTTGTGCTCTATTTGAAAGTGTTCTGACTTTGTTTTCTGGATAGCTGGGCATTTGTGATCTTGAGGCTATGATTTGATGTTTGATTGCTATGATTTCGAGCAAAGTTTGATTATATTACGCCACTTTGTGCTGCATACCTGAATTGGTTAGACTGTGAGGCCTCTTTGTAGCCTATTGGATTTATATTATTATCCAGTCTATTCTTGTGTGTTAGTTCCTCTTTAGTGGATTGATCTTGACTTTGACTTCGTACTTGTCTGATTTTCGATGACTTGTAGCATTTGCTGTGATAGAGGCGTTCTTTTGTCTTACTCTTGAGCTTCAGAGTGAATTTTTGATATACTTTTATCCTCCTTAGCCCCGCTGAGCCTAATGACTTGTTTCGTGTTACTTAAACCCCTATTATGAGCCCAAAGCCTTCACTTGATATTATTCCAAGCCTAGCTTGGGGGAGCTTTTGTATGGGTTGAGTTGAGATTGGTTTCTTGGTTTAGTTTGGTTGTTGAGGAATTTAAAAGTGTATTTTTTGTGCATTCTTAATGTTAGAGTGCATTCTTAATGTTTTAATTGGAGATAATACAAATAACAAAGAGAAAGTATTATCCAATGTATGACTTTGTACATTTGGATGAGAAGTGGTATATTTGACAAACAAATCACAAAGAGTACACTTAGCATTAGCTGAAAAAGGGCAGTACCAAAAGTCATATTCACAACAATAGTTGTAAAACTAAGATATAATGAGGCAGAGGATTACACATTTAAAGGCAATAGTGGGATCTTCCATTCACATATTAAGAACCAGCCAAGAGATCGTCAAAAAACAGAGAAAAGGGGATCATTGTTACTAAGGTTGTGGAATTGGAATAAATAACTCACCATAAAAATTGTCATCGAACAAATCATACCAACAACTAAAGCCAAGTGGCCAAACGATGAGTATGGTGGACCAAAAACAATTTTTTATCCAACAAGACAACGCAAAATATCACATTACACAAGAAGATCTTGAATGGCAAAAAATATATAAGCAAGATGATTTTCCTTTCATATTGATCCAACAACAACCAAAAAGTCAAACCTCAACATTTTGGATCTTGAATTTTTCAGAACAATCCAATCTCTCATGCATAAGAAAATGCCCAAAAAAACATTGACATTATGTTGGATGCAGTGATTGAAGCATTCAATGAGTTAGACACTAAAACATTATCCAACACTTGGATCTCATTTTAACATGTTATAAATGAAATACTTAAATGTGGAGGAGGTAATGAGTATGACCTTCCACGTGTCAACAAAAAAGAAAATGGAGAAGAATGGTCAGTTAGATGACCAGATTACAACAACAATGTGGGTAGTGGCTGAGACTTGGGAGAAAATTAAGAATGGAGCATCAAGCTCCAATGGAAGGGACTAATTTAGACTTAGATTAAGTTATTTTTTATTGGGTTATGTTAAACAAGTGACTATTTTAGGTGATCAATATAGGTAGGGATGGCAACGGATGGAATTTGGGTCGGGTGAGCCATCACCCGCATCCATCACCCGGTTACACCAACTCTCATCCATCCGTCCGTCACCCGGTAAGACCATCACCCGTATCCATCCATCCATCACCCGCGGGTGAACCGCGTGGACAGGGTGATCATCCATTTAAGATAATTGAAGGAGAAAAGTTAAATCAAACTTGCAAAATCACAATTTATATATTAACTTCATGTCAAATTAAGATAAGTTCGGTTTATGGAAATATATCGATAGTAATCAAAAGGGAAAATTATTATACTAATGTAAATAAAATGATAGCGGGTGATAAACGGATGATGGGTCGGGTGATGGATGAAACTGTAATAGCCCGTGTTTTAAGTACCTAAAGTTAAATGATAATTACGTTTTAACTTGAATACAAGATTATGAGTTTTGCGAGTTGATTTCGGGAAATATGGATTTAATAGTAAGAAAGGATTTTATAAATTATGTTCTTGGTATTGTTAGTATGCTAAATTATTTTGTTTTAGGTATATGGAAATTAAAAAGGGTTTTACTAAGCTAGATTCCGTAATACAAGTTTTGTTAAAGTATTTTTATCCCTATATGGTTCTAGTGTCTAAAGATTTATGAGATTTTCTTAATCAAACTTACAAAATCAAGCCCCTTAAATAGAAACCCCAAATCACGAAATAAAAGAAAAGAAAATCTTTCAAAACCTCACTTCTTCCTTCTCCCTCAAACCTTCACGGGGCGTTTGTGGGAATGGGAGTTTGGGGATAAGGGATGGGATGGGGAATGGGAATATATGAGTGGGAATTCATGAAAATATTCCCATTACCTTGTTTGGCAAATAGTAGGATTAGAAAGGAGAATAAATTTCAAAATTACTTAAAAGCCCTTACTCATCTCCATCTACTTACCCATCCCTTCCTCTTCATTAATGGCAAACATGTCTTTTTGCCCCTTATTTTTATTCCCACCCATAAGACATGCTCCCTCCCATGTCTTATTTTGGTGGGATTAGACCCCATTTAATCCCATTCCCAATCCCCTTCAAAACTCCCAATCCCTTTCAAAACTCCCAATCCCCCTAAACAAACAAGGGATATACATGAATGGGGGATATATAATCCCATTCCCACCCTCTACTCCCACTAAACAAACACCCCCTCACTGTATCTCTCGACACCCCCTTCCCTTCTTCATGTTCTTGATGTTCGCCGACCACAGACGGTGGTCTGAGGCGACCACCCAGCTTGACACTCCTTCGCTTTTCATACCGTAGTTCTTCTCCTCTCGGTGCTGCTGTGTTTGTTCCCTCCTCTCCGTTGCGACGCGGCTGCTGCTGCGTTTGGGGCGACGAGCGTCGCTCCGGCGTCCCTCTACTACTTGATCAGTGGGCGCTTGTGTTCTCTCGCTACTGCATGTTGTTATTGTTGTTCAATCTAATCCTGGGTTGCATTATTGTTCAAATCAGTCTTCCTCTTCTGTTCTAAAAGAAATCAAATCAGATTGATTGGGAAAATATGATACAGATTCAAATCCATGAGGTAAAAAGCTTACTTTATTCACTCTATTATCTTATAGTCCATATGATTTAGTACTTCCTAAATTTGGTAGGTTGATTACAAAACAAATTCAAGTATTTCGATCACTGGATTTTCAGGATTATATAACTTCTTATTAAATCAGATTTTGTAGAGTTACTTATTCTTTCAAATTTATGGATTGGGAATAAATTAGGATTTTTCTATGAGAATTCTAGGAATAGTTTCTTAGCTAATTACTATTGGGATAAGTTGATGAATTATAGTGTTATTTGTGTATACGTAGAAAAGGAAATCCTTTTAAGAAGGATTACTTGGATTATGTTCTTCTAAAAATTGGATAATATTTGTGGCATTGTTTGATTGTTAGCAAAGGTTGTTATGGAGTTCGTGGGGATCAAGAATGATGGATTATCGAAGATTTGTTGGAGTTGGGTACCATTTGACGATTGGAAACAATGGAGGAAATGGGTATTGTCAGAATTTGGATGAATGGCTAAGGTACACATTGTCCCTCCATCTTCTACAACCAAACTGTGAATCATATGATTTGATAAGTATTATATAATCTGGTAAGTATGTAAGAAGTATGACTGGTAGATTACTAAACTTATCTGTGAAATTGCTGTGCCGTGATATGATCACTGCCCTAAAGTTGAAATTGCCCCGCTACGAACACACGGACTCGTGGCAAACCAACCTCCAGGGTTAACACAACACTGTCTCGCCGGTGAAGTACAGAGAGACAGTTTGAGAACGCTCTTAATATTGCCCAGTGTTTGAGATAGATGAACAGAGAGAAGTATGAGAGGATAATTTTTTTGTGTGTCAAAAACTGTGCCAGGAAGGGGGTATTTATAGCGATAGAAGAAGGGAAAACTGACCCCTAAAACCGTGTTAAAAACGGTAATTAATGGGCAAAGGAAACTGCCCACTGACGGCTAGTGGAAGCAGTCAATAAGGAGTGGATTCAGGAATTGACTGATTCCATAACAGTCATATAAGGATGACAGATTTTTCCAGTAAAAATTAAGTTAAGTTAAGTTATTTCCCAAAGCCCAAATCCCAAAGCCCAAGGTCCGGGCGGGCGGCGGCGGCGCGCGCACGCGCATGTGGACTAGCCCAATCAAGAGCCCAACCACAAAAGCCTACCAAGTCACCAACTCAATAGATACTAGGAACATAACTATTGATAAACTCACCACTCACCTCTTATTCTTCCTATATGGGATCCCCAACTCTTCATATTCTTTTGAAGCAACTCAAGAGTTTTTGTATTACTCTTCTCACAAACTCCAACAATCCCCCACATGATTCAAAAGAAGAGTCAAAAAGAAACGGGGCTGAAAAAGAAGATTTGGGCAATAGATACTCAGTTTTGTAAGCATCAATGTCTTAGAGACTTGAATTGATACCCAGTGCATACAAGTATGTCATATTGTCGTATTAGGTAGATTTCTCTTTGAACCTTCTACGGAGTTCATAATCAATACTTGCGCACTAAACCTTTTTCAAAATAAGAAACGTTCTCGCGATATATATATAAGTGCCCCACAATACCTGGATTTTCATGAATGCTCTAGAGATCCTAAGCCTTAGGGATCTCATAGGGGATTGGGCGTAACCCCCACATTCACATAGGTAAGTTCATCAAGTTTGTACTGTTTCAAACCACCTTCTCAAGGCTATGAACTTATTAAGAGTATTTTACTCATCCTTACACATTTTACAGTAAAAAACAAATACTACATCACTTTTATTAATATAGGAATGGTAGTAGTATCTACTACTTGAGTTCTTTTATGACTTAGTTTGACCCTTGAACTTAGAAACTTTCTAAGAAGGGTATCCATCATAATTCACTCCACAATAGGCTTTAAACCCATTCCTTGTGCCGACTCTAGCACCATTTTTCTACAAAGGCCTTTGGTGAGAGGATCTGCAATATTCCTCTCTGACTTTACAAACTCGAGTGAAATTACATTATTTCTAATTAGATTTCTAACTATAGCATGCCTCAAGCGAATATGCCTCCTCTTTCCATTATAGGCTTGATTATTCGCGACCCCAATTGCAACTTGTGAGTCACACCGCATTGAAACTGATGGAGCTGGCTTCCCCCACAATGGAATATCAGCTAGCAAACTCCTTAACCATTCAGCTTCCTGTCCTGCCAATTCTAAAGCAATAAATTCAGATTCCATAGTAGATTTGGCAATACAAGTTTGCTTTGATGATTTCCATGATATAGCTCCACCAGCAAGAGTAAAAACAAAGCCAGTAGTAGATTGAATCTCATCATTATCGGACACCCAATTAGCATCACAATATCCTTCTAGAACACAAGGTGTTTTTTGATAATGCAAACCCCAATTGATAGTGCCTTTTAAATACTTCAACAATCTAATCAAAGCACCCCAATGCTCCTGATTAGGATTGTGAGTATACCTACTCAATCTACTAACAGCATAAGCTATATCTGGTCTAGTATAGTTCATCAAGAACATTACACTACCAATAATTTTAGCATATTGTTCTTGTGATATACTATCTCCTTTATTCTTTTTCAAATGAATACTAGAATCATATGGAGTTTTCATAGGAACACAATCATATTGATCAAACTTATTTAAAATTTTCTCAATATAATGAGATTGATTTAAAGATATGCCATATGACGTTCTAGTAATCTTTATCCCAAGAATAACATCAGCCTCTCCTAAATCCTTCATTTCAAAACACGAATTTAGGAAACTTTTAGTTGCATTCACTATGTCTATATTGGTCCCAAAAATCAACATATCATCCACATATAGACATATGAAAACACAACCAATACCATCTATTTTGGAATAAACACAAGCATCAGAATCATTTACTAAAAAACCATTTGAAGTAATGGTTTGATGAAATTTATCATACCATTGTTTTGGTGCTTGTTTTAAACCATACAAAGATCTAATGAGCTTGCATACCTTGTCCTCTTGACCAGGAACAACACATCCTTCAGGTTGCTTCATATAGATCTCTTCATTTAGCTCACCATTCAAAAAAGCAGTTTTCACATCCATTTGATGCACAACAAGATCATGAATGGATGCAAGTGCAATTAATGCTCTAATAGTGGCTACCTTGGTCACTGGTGAATAAGTGTCAAAAAAGTCTAGACCTTTCTTTTGGTGATGTCCTCCAACTACAAGTCTAGCTTTATACTTGTCTAATGTCCCATCAGGCTTGCACTTCTTAGTAAAAATCCACTTACTACTCAAAGCCTTACAACCCCTAGGAAGGTCAGTCAAAATCCATGTGTTGTTACTCATAATAGACTCTATTTCACTGTTAATAGCCTCCATCCAAAAACTAGAGTCAACAGATCTCATGGCCTCCCCAAAATTTCTAGGGTTCTCTTCCAATATAAAAGCACTTACTCTTTGCTCATCTAGAAATCCTTTTTCAGCTAGGAAAGAAGTAATGAAGTCAGGTCCATAACTAGTCTCAGTTCTAGTTCTTTTACTCCTTCTAGGTTCTAAAGTCTCACTAGATGATGCAATGTTATGATGCAAAGTAGAAGAAGATGCAACAGGCAAGCATGATTGTACACTAACTTTCATAGGAAAAATATGCTCAAAGAATTCTACATCCCTTGACTCTCTAATAGGACCAAAGCCAGAAGCATCCTTAAGAATAAGTCTATATGCAGCACTGTTAGAAGCATACCCAATAAAGATTCCATCAACAGTCTTAGGTCCAATCTTACTCCTTTGAAAGTCAGGAAGTCCTATTTTTCCCAAGCACCCCCACACTTTAAGGTAACCCAAATTAGGTTTAAAACCTTTCCACAATTCATAGGGAGTCTTATCTAACTTCTTATGGAGAACTCGGTTAAGCACATAGCAAGCAGAAAGAATTGCCTCCCCCCACATGTTAGTAGGCATCCCTGAACTTATAAGCATAGCATTCATCATATCCTTAAGAGTCCTGTTTTTTTGCTCAGCTATTCCATTTTGTTCAGGTGTATAGGGAGCTGTAACCTCATGTATAATCCCATTAGATTCACAAAATTTCTTAAGTGGAAGTCCATCATATTCTCCACCCCTATCTGATCTCACTCTCTTTATCTTAAGGTCTAACTGGTTTTCTACTTCGGCTTTATAAATTAGAAATTTCTCTTCAGCCTCATCTTTCGTACTTAACAAGTAGACCTTAGTATAACGTGAGAAGTCATCAACAAAAGTAATATAATATCTCTTCCCTCCCCTACTCATAGAGTTCTTAAAGTCACCTAAGTCACTATGGACTAGTTCTAATAGGGTCGAGGAACGAGAAACACTCTTGTTGAATGCTTTCTTAGGGTGTTTGGCCTCTACACATACTTCACATTTGTCAAAAGAGGTATTGCTAAAGTCAGAAATAAGACTAAGTCGTTTTAGCCTTTTAATGGATGCAACATTCACATGACCTAGTCTAGAATGCCATAAAGAAACAGACTCAGCAATATAAACGGAAGCAGTAGAAATTTTATTATCAGAAATTACATCCAAAACAAAGAGTCCAGCATTACAAAAACCTTTACCCACAAAATCACCATTTCTGGTTAATACAAGTCTGTCAGATTCAAAAGTTAATTTAATTCCAGCCTTGTTTAAAAGTGCACCAGATATGAGGTTTCTGCGGATATCAGGAACATGCAAGACATTTTGCAAAGCAATGGTTTTTCCAGAGGTTAACTTTAGAAAAACCTTTCCTTTGCCTAACACACTCACAGTGCTTGAGTTGCCCATGAAGACACATTCTCCTTCTGAAACTTTATCATAAGTCTGGAACATTTCCTTGCTTGAGCAGATGTGGCGGGTAGCTCCAGTGTCCACGACCCATTCAGAAATGTTGCTAATCAGGTTCACCTCGGACACCACAGCAGCAATAATGTCATCTTCAGCAAGGTTGACTTGTGCTTTGTTGTCTTTTGGTTTGGTGACAGCAGCATTTGAAGAAGCCTGTTTGTTTCTACAATCCCTAGCAGCATGTCCAAATTTACCACAAACATAGCAGTTACCCTGAAATTGCTTCTTACCCTTAAACCCATTACCATTCTGCCTAGTTCCGTGAACATGGTTCTGACTTTTACCCTTTTTCCCTTTTCCGGAAATTTTAGACTCAATAAGGTTGGCTAAAGTGGAAGAATGGTCAGTCTTTCCTTTAGTCTGAATTTGGTTTTGTTCCTCAACCTTAATGTGGGAAACTAATTCCTGAAGGGTAAAGTCTTTTTGCTTATGTTTCATAGAGTGAACATAGGTCTCCCAAGAGGGTGGCAGTTTCTCTAAAAGGCAATTAGCTTGAAATAAATCAGGAATAACCATACTTTCAGCAGCAAGTTCAGCACACAAATGTTCATAGTCATGGACTTGGTCTAAAACAGGTTTGTCATCAGTCATAGTAAATTTTAAACAACGACTACAGGCATATTTCTTAGTCCCAAAATCATCTAGTCCATACTTAACCTTAAGTGCATCCCAAATATCCTTTGCCTTTTTCGACTTACTATAAATCATATATAAAGGAGCAGTCATATAATGCAATAACATTCCCCTACATGTTTTATTATCTTTCTCAAAATCCCTAACTGCGTCAACAGGAGCAGCATCAATAGTTAAGCAGTAATCTACCCCAATTTGGCCTAAAAAGAATTCCATTTTATCAGACCACATAATATAATTTTTTCCATCCAAAGGGTCTAATTTCGACATATCAGGAACAAAGGGGTTGACAGAATTAAGAGGAACAGCAACAGGAATACCAGTCATAATAACAGTATAAAAAACGGAAAAAATTTCAACTTTAGATTGTAAGAAGTATGACTGGTAGATTACTAAACTTATCTGTGAAATTGCTGTGCCGTGATATGATCACTGCCCTAAAGTTGAAATTGCCCCGCTACGAACACACGGACTCGTGGCAAACCAACCTCCAGGGTTAACACAACACTGTCTCGCCGGTGAAGTACAGAGAGACAGTTTGAGAACGCTCTTAATATTGCCCAGTGTTTGAGAGAGATGAACAGAGAGAAGTATGAGAGGATAATTTTTTTGTGTGTCAAAAACTGTGCTAGGAAGGGGGTATTTATAGCGATTGAAGAAGGGAAAACTGACCCCTAAAACCGTGTTAAAAACGGTAATTAATGGGCAAAGGAAACTGCCCACTAACGGCTAGTGGAAGCAGTCAATAAGGAGTGGATTCAGGAATTGACTGATTCCATAACAGTCATATAAGGATGACAGATTTTTCCAGTAAAAATTAAGTTAAGTTAAGTTATTTCCCAAAGCCCAAAGCCCAAAGCCCAAAGCCCAAGGCCCAGTCCGGGCGGGCGGCGGCGGCGCGCGCGCGCGTGTGGACTAGCCCAATCAAGAGCCCAACCACAAAAGCCTACCAAGTCACCAACTCAATAGATACTAGGAACATAACTATTAATAAACTCACCACTCACCTCTTATTCTTCCTATATGGGATCCCCAACTCTTCATATTCTTTTGAAGCAACTCAAGAGTTTTTGTATTACTCTTCTTACAAACTCCAACAAAGTATTCATATAAGGTTGTTATAAATTTAAGACTTGATTACTTAATGTGAAAATTCTTCGAATTTGTTTGGATTTTGAATATAAGAAACTAGTCTTTTGAGCTACTTTACAAGATATATGAGATTCCTTGTCTACTTAAGAAATGTGAATTATGATATTTGGGTTGACAACAAAATATCCTTTATTAGACTTACTAAACGTGTTAATAAAAATATGTATTGAACTCATTTGGAACTTTGAAAAGTGAATATGGTTTGTCTTGCATAAAAATATTTTGGCTCCTATGAACCAATAGTGTGAGCTACCCTATGACCTATATTTTAAGATATTATAGGAACATTAGGGTATTCAAATATGAATAAGTAAATGGAATGTTTCGATATATTTCTTGAAGTAATTATATTATGGGGTTCCGAATTTATTGACTCCTATATTCTGCAATAGCCGACCAACTAAATTTTTAAGGGAATGTTATTAAGTAATGAATGAAATATTAATTGGAGTGTTTCGGAATATTGAATACTTTCAGTTATTAAGAAATTAGCAACATTATTCTGGTTGACCTCTGGAGTAAGAACTTTTATATTAAATTTAAAAGTACAGTTACGAAAGGAGATTTTTGGATGTAGTATATTAGATTTCTTCGTATTCTACTGGTGAACCATTTAAAGTATAAGCTATACCCTTTGTAGGTATCATCGATAACCTTAGGGAATGGACTTAAGAAGTCGGAAATTTGTGTTTGAATGGTTGTGGGATAAATGAGTTACGTGAGGGTTTCCTTTGTAATTATAATTTAAAATATGAGAAAGTTAAGTTGGGCAATCGGGATTATAGTTCGCAAAATGAGTATTATGGTTTTACTATAATTAGTAGTTTAATGCGATTGGTAACAAATGCTTTGCGGGCTCTCTAAGTACGTCGAGTAAAAGTGGTGATAAACTATGGATATAAATATCCCAAGTACCGAGAAAACTCATATTGGGGTTTATGTTAATTACATTATGGCTCTGGAAATGGAAGGGATGAATCAACCTAGTAATGGAACTAGAAATACTTTGCTCATAAGTAATTCTATAAATAAATTGAGAATATTATTGTGTGAAAATGGGAATAAAAGAATAAAAGAATAAGGAGATGCTATCTTGTTAATCGGGAGAATGAGTTTAAATAACGAGAAGCAAGAGTAAATCAATATTGTAGAATGGAATACTTTGGGAAATAGATTCATAATACGCGTATAGTACATGAGACATGAATTGAGGCCGAATGCGAGCACTAAAGGATAGGGTACTAAACAAACAGACTCAAGCAAGCCATCAACTCAGTATGTATCCATCGAGGTCATGAGACGATATCCAATTAAAATATTATTGAGTGATGATAGTTGCAAGGGATATATTATGATGAGTGGTGAAATATAATGGGCAAGATCGTGAAATACAAAAGGAATAAAGTTAGTAAATTATAAGGGGAATAAGGTTGTGAATATGAGCAGAATAAAGTTATGAAGTATAGATGGGTCAAAGTTATGAACACGGGCTCATGCTAGGAAGGTAGAAGTAATATCTCAAGGTATGAAATACGGCCATGGCTAATGATTTGTATGGTAGGAACTTTGGAGTCTATGTCTGGGCTACTAAGAAGTGAAATTAAAGCTCATGTATGACCAGTACTTCTAAATAGGAACGTTAACTAATATTATAGTTTATAATTTTTGGATAAATCATATTATGGGATGTATCGAGTATTATGACTATGGATTTTTGAAGATGTCGGGATATTATGATTTTGGATTATGGAATCTATTTTTGTTTTGCTATATTAATTATGGAACCTTTTTGTTATGTGCGGCTATGAACCCACTCAAGGGCACAAACTCTCTCACGTGAAAGGGAAAATTTGTTAAACTATTTTCATACAATAAGTTTGCTCAGAAAGAACGTTTCAAAAAAAAAAACTATTTCTCAAGTAATACATGAGCTGATTTTCCACCACCAATTTCTCAAAGAGATTTCAAAAAAAAAAAAAATTAGATTTATAAACAATATATGTATCAACTTTAGAAATGAGATTTGATCTTTAATGTGAAGAGTTACGTCCTGCTCTTGATTTCCGGGTTTATGTCGAGTTTGGGAAAACGTGGTTGAATTGTTCTGGATTTGTCAACTAATTTAGTTTTCGAATATATTTGAACTAATGTTACCTGAGGAAAGAACTATGTGTGTACGAGTATGTATATATGTGTATATGTTCTCCTTGTGGGAATTGTGTGGGACCTGTCCTGGAAGTCTTGCAAGCAGTTAATAGTGGGGTGACGACCCCCAAGTGTATAGAAAAGTGGTGTAGCCCTCTCTATTTCCGTGTTCTTTTCCCCATATTGTTGATTTGTGTAAAAAATAACTTTGAGATATTTTGTTTACGTATAAATTTGTTGATTTGTATTATGTTGCGAAGGATTTTATAATGAAATGGTTTTCAGAAAATTTATGAAAAATCCTTCAATGTATTTCATGTTTAACTTTCGTTATGATTGTGATTGGAACGAAATGACTTTGAGACATACGTTATATAGGAATATGCTTATTAAACTGTAAATGCAAGAGAATTTACAAAGATATTCTCCTTTGGAATTTAATCGAAAATCAACGAATAATTGTTGTAGTCATGTTGAGAACTCCCGATGTTATATGATTGGTCAAAGTTTGCAAGGACGTATTCTAAGTCACGATTGAATAACCATTGAAAGGTTATCGGAGATAGAGTTCATTAAGGTATATGCATCTGTTAGCTTTGAGTATTCAGAATTTATGGCATTCATGTTACATGTATATCACGGACTAAAAGTCCTAACGCTTAAAGTCTTAGTAGATTTCACAGTGGGAACGAATAACTCATTATGGACCTTTATGTTGCTTTTGGGATTGAATGATATATTTCTAAGTGACGGTTTGGAATCATCCTGTATTTTGGGAATGTGTTGCATCTACGCGATCAGATACTTCAAGGATCTATAAAGTACTTATTATGTTGAAACAATTACTGTATCAATTAGATATGGTTTTATAAAGGTATTTGGTCTTCGTATGTGTTAGAAGGAAGGCTATAAGCATAATTGGAAATCAGAAAGGTCTCTTATTTAAACATTGGGAAGTGTTTGAGCGATATATCATTATGAACTTTTAGTATGATTAGTGTTACTTATATGTATTAAACCATACGATTATATATTGTGTGAATCTATGATTAAGTTGAGAAGTTCAATTATGGGGATGGTTTGAAGGGACTTCGAATAACAAACTAGTATAACGTATTAGTAAGGTATCTTCGAGGTACGTTCAACACTACTATTCTACTTTCAAAAGATTTCAATAGGTAAATTCCGTACCTCTGTGTTACTTTGGGATAAGTGGTGATTTCCCTTATTAGTTGTTACGAACCTTTGATATATATTTTGAGATATATTGAATCTAGAGGTATAGCAAGCTTATCAATAAATTACTCTCGTCTTTCAGGAAAGTATTTTAACTTAATATGTTCAAGTATTATAAGTTACGAACAGTTCATTATGTCCATAAAGCTTATTAAAGAGGGAAATATTGTTGTTATGTAATTTAATATTAGTTTTGGGACTCGTGTCTTAAGTATGTGTAAATCATTTTCAAAATCTAAAGCCGGACAATGTGTGCTCAGCTTTCGCTGATTTTTGTTCTTGGAACCTGTCCTAGTGGGGGCAGACTTCCCTTGTTAGTGGTTTTGCAGGTTCAGTGTTGAGAGCGACCATTGGAAATTTGGAAGCAACATTCTTCACCGAACGACTATTGTGAATAAAGAATGTAATTACTTATTTAATGGGATAGTGGTTATATTATATTGATCTCGGAATTAAGTGGGAGCAATATTGTATTTGAGGGTTATTTTCCGATGTGAGCTTGTGCCAAAACTATGGCCGGTTAATTGTGGCTTGGATGTAAATTGAGAGTTGTTATGTTAATAAGCACCATTGTATCTAAGGATTGTTTCCGTTGGGAGTTAAGTCAAGTTGTAAATAATTACTTATGGTTTAGACGCTAATTGTTGTTTATGGTCTTAATGCTATTAAGCTAACAGCTCGAAAAGGTCGGGCTGTTACAGAAACATTCTCACCCTAATCCATCCATCACCCGTTACACATTCATCCATCACCCGTCCATCATCCATTTAAGCTCGATTTTTCATCCTTTTTTGTTTTTCGGGTGGAGCGGGTGATAGATCATCCATTGGATATTGTTATCTCTAAATATAGGTTGTTATTTTAAATTTAATAAAGAATGTTTTGTTTTTAAAGAACTTGAAATCGTTTTTGGTAAAACTTTATTGTTGTTCAAAAAACAACATAAAGTTTTGTAGTGTAGATGGTACTCCAAGTTCGTGTAAAACCAAAAAACAAGAAAAAACGGCAAAAAAAATAATGAATAATCATATTGCAATCTCAAATGTCCCCAGTCATCATTGACACGATGAAATGCAACCTTCTACCATAACCCAAATGCCTCATTCATCGTTGGCTTAAGAGTATTAACAGAAGATAACATGACTTTTTGATTGTGTCTCGAAAACAAAAGTGTTCATCATTTATTACAAAAAAATGGTGGACCAATATGCCTCAAAGAAGTAAGTTTGTACCCCCCCCCCCCCACAAAAAAAAAATAGAGTCACAACCAAAAGCATTCATGATAAACAAAATGCCTCAATTAATCACAATAACATTAAATCGCTAGCTTAAGGACATCAAAACTGAAACTCCAAATGCCTCAATTAGTCAAATTTATAATTGGTGGCTTAAAGAAACTATCAATGAAAAACTTATATTTAGTCCAACTTATTTTCAAAAGACTTCCATCATTTTTTAAAATGGGACTAATGATCCGTTCACCATTTTAATAACAACCAGAGAATAACAAAGCAAAAGATTAACAACATATTATTATACTCAAAATATCCAATTGGTTAACTTAAAGGGGACTAATAATCACTCACTTTGCAATAACAACTAGAGAGTAACAAATTGTTTCATCATTGATTAAAGGGACTAATAATCACAAAAGATTAACAAGTTCATAATTATGCATCCATAGATGAACAAGTTCATAATAACATCAGCCAATTGTTTCAACACCAGCAATAGATGAAAAAGAGCTTAACAGAAACACCAATCATAATAACAGAAAAAAGCCAATAGAAAATAAAATCAGCAACAAGATTCTGAATCACTAACGGTTTCAACAAGATCATGATTAACAACAGCCATTGAGGGAAAAAATTCACATTTGCGTTTTTAGGGACATCCTTGGATTTCAGTTTTCCCGACAAATCATCGTCATCATCATATATTATGATGATTTCAGCCTTTGAAGACATGGAATTAACAACATCAACTTGTTTTGATCAATAATTCAAGTTTGTCGGTTCTTGCTTCAGATCTTAAACTATAATTATGGATTCCTTTGTATTCTGCACCAAGTTCATAGTTAGGATAATCTGAACAAGAGTACGAACCAGTTAGAATATCATCATTAGTTTGTCTCCAAAAACGTCACTCGTTTCTTCCAAAAAAAACTGTAAAACTTGAACAAATGTACAAAACCTTAACTTAGAAAACTTAGATTAAGAAGTTGAGAACAAATTTTACAAAAGAAATCTGATAATTGATAATTTGGCGTTTAAATAGCAAAATTGTAAACAAAATTCGAGTCTTCAAAATCGGAAAAGGGGACTTGAACAAAAATGCAAAGATTCATGAGAAAACCCTGTAAAAGAGCAAAGATTCATGAGAAAACCATGAAATCTGTTGACAGACACGCATCTAAAAAGAGATGAAGTGAGAGAAAATTAGGGTTTTTTAGAACGAGAGAAGAAAAATGAGGTGTGAAAGGAGGAAAAGTGGAGAAAGAGGAAAATGAATATCAGTCTCTTTGACCCGTTGAAAAAAGGAAGAAACAAGGAGAATATCTATTGTTTATTCTATTTATTTATTACTTAAGATATCTTTTCCTTATCAAGTGGACCCATGTGCTAGAAGAGAGATAGAGAGAAAAATTTGCCCAAAATAAAAGTGTCACAACTAATTCCAAACTTTCTAATATGGAGGAAGTATTATTTTCTTCTCTTCAACTGAACATTCCAAATTATTTGCTTCATGTTTTAATAACAATTCCAAATCATTTAAAAAAAACTTTTGACGTTAATATGCGAAACAAATCTTAACTTGGACTTGGAGAATAAAACAACTAACTTTCTACGTTTAATGGTGTTGGTGCAATTTTTATTTGGGTAAAATCAGACTACCATAGAAAACGGTTTTACAAGATTTGTTTCACTTTTAATTTTACACTAAAACTTAAATCTTCTGCAAATATTTCTAGCGCCAATTTTACTGTTACCATGTTATATTTAGTTGATGGTTTTTTTGCTTTAAAAACTCTAGCTATGATCTCTATACTGTAAGTGAAGAGGGGTGGGACACCAAACTTAATGGATTGCCCATTTTACCCTTACCCTTTATTATTTAACTAAGATTCAAATTAATAAAAAAACAATAACTAAACAAAATTCCCCCCAAATAAAAACCCACCCACGTAACAAAACTCCCTCCTCACCCCCACATCCCACGTTTTAATTAAACTCCCCCCAAATAAAAACCCACCCACGTAACTCCCCCAAATAAAAACCCACACCCCACGTTTTAATTATAAAAAAAACAATAATTAAACAATATCTAATAACTAACCCACTATCTAATCCTAATAACTAGGAACCCACAAGTGAATCAATGTTCAACAAAGGAAGGGGAAAGAAAACAAAATAAAATTCACAAAATAAAAAACAAATGTTCAAAAAGAAAACTGCTCCCACGAAAACAGGAAGGGAAAATTGTAACTATGAAAAATAAAGAAAATATTCAAGATATTGCATTCAAAATTATAACTTCCCGCATCAGAAAATAAATAAAACCTATCTTAAGCAGTTATTTGCACCAAAGAGAAATGCTCAATCAGTTTTTTTCTCCTAAAAAAAATAAACGTTCTATGTATATTTCTTCTTCCTCTCTTCTATTCCTTTCTGTAAAAAAATAAACGTTATGCCCACCATTTTTGTTGATTAATTCTCCAATTTTTCTTTCAGTCACATTAGTTTTGCTTTAATTTTTGAATCTCCTAACTTATTTGTCAAATTTTCGATTTTATTTGCCTTTGATAATTTTTTTCAAAAAAGCATGAATTATTGACCTTTTTTATGTATGATTGTTATGGCAGATGATGAAGGGATCCCTTAAGAAATTAAATGGTCACTGTGAAGGCATGAAGAACACTAGCAAAGCCTTTGAGGTAGTAGTTTTCTGTAATTTTTGTACTTTTAATTTATGAATTGTCATGATTATTTCATATATTGATTAAATTGTGAATTTGATTGAGAGATTATTGGGTAAAAATTGAGATTCAGTGTACAGCAATAGACCACACACGATCAGGAGAAGGAGAACGCGACGATGACAACTTTAAAGCGAAGAAGATGAGCATGGAGACAATTCAGAGTTGGTGTAGGCCAAAGTGAACAAACAAGTATCAATGGGAGCAAGTAATTGAAGATTGGGGTGGAATTATGAGTGCGCAAATATACCCAATCAAGATTAGAGATGATGAAAGTAAATAAGTATGTAAGAGAATGAGAAGAAACATAATGAGGAGTTTGTGGGTTTTCATCATCAAAGAAGAAACATGTGAGGTGGGTTCTCATAAATTGATTCATGAGTATGAGAATTACCCATCTCAGTTCATATTAATGTAAAGATTGCAAGGTTTGATGAAGGAAGATTTGTTTGGATGATTTTGTGATACGACTCCATACTAGCTTCAATGACGGAAGAAAACTGATGAGTAAGATGAACGGGCGAACATATCTGAAACAAAAGAGGGGCAAAAAGGGAGAATAGAAGGGTAGCGATAGGGGGTAGGAGAAAACCTTCTCTAATTCAACATTGTATATCAACTCAAAATCACCGTCAGTACATAAACCAAAGTAGATTTTAACTGAGAAGGTGAGTGAAACAATGAAAATTATGAAAACAAGTGTAGGCTTGGAATTTTCCATTATGTTAATGTTGAAATAAATTTGGCGCATGCATCACGTGCATATAAAACTAGTTATCATTATGCCAACCATTTCCAACAAAAAACAAAAAGAAAACAAGGCCTGGAACATGTATTCCAAACATTGTATGTCAATTGTCTAAGTTTCTTTTTTTTTTTAAATATGAAATTGTTCATGAATTTTTAAGTGAAATGGAAGAATAATGTAGTCAACGTTGTAGTTGGGAGGTAGGTAGTGTTAGTTAGAAGACATGAGCAAGTAAAAACTATAAATTTGGTGAATTACAAGAACTTACAGAGTTTTTAAGCTCTGATGTTACACGTATATGAACGTTCAGTTGAAGAGAAGAAAATAATCAATTTTTCTTTTTAAATTTTTTTTTGAACAAGTAAGAAAGATATATTAGCTCAATCAAGGAGTACAACCTAAAGATTTCCAAGAAGGAATGAACCATCTAGGATGGACCCTTCACAACAAGGAAACATGAGATAGACAACTAAAAACCCATGCAAAGATCATCAAACCATGATCTATCAATACTAGACATGGAATCAGATATACAAGCACTAATCTTACATTTAATTTCAAACTGAATTATGCTAAACACTATCTTGTGAGTACTAACACAACCATTCCAAAAAGCATCATTTCTCACCCTCCAGATTGCACAGACAGCAGCATTAACAACAACAACCAATACCATCTTCTGAAATTTGGGCATCTTAGCTCTCATGATCCACTTGTACCAAGAGTCCAAAGATTTGTCCACCCATCTAATCTTCATCCATCTCATGATAGAAACCATCACTCTACAACTGAAACTGCATTGGAAGAACAGGTGAAAATGATTTTCAACACAATCATCACAAATAGGGCATATGGCAGTTGAGCATACACCCCAAGCACACAACCTATCTTTAGTATTCAATCTCTCATGTATACTCAACCAGCAGATAAAGTTATGCTTAGGAAGAACATATCTGCACCAAACAAACCTGTCCCAGCTTATGCTCCCAAGATCACCAATCATCAGCTTATAAATCTGCTTAACCTGATAGATACCATAGTTCAACAGATCAGGTTCAGACATGATGAGCTTCAAAGCCTCTTTAACTTCACACACACACACTTCCAATACCAGCTAGCTGAAGTAGGAGGTTTATTATCCCACCAGCTAACCTCTTTCAAATAGACAGCATTAAACCATTTAATCGAAAGAGAGTCTTGTTTTTTTAGAAATGGCCCAAACATGCTTCCCAATAGCTGCTTGATTCCAGACCTTAATCAACCTGAACCCCATACCTCCATTCTTCTTTGCTGAGCACAACTGTTCCCATCTGACATTACCAGCCTTAGAGCAAAAATACTCACCACTCCACAGGAAAGCTCTATATATCTGCTCAATGCTAGCAATAACCTTCTTAGGAATAAGAAAGATTTGGCCCCAATAACTGTGAATACTCATAAGAATAGAATTAATTAGTTGAGTTCTAGCTGCATAAGATAAATTCCTTGAACTCCATATCCTCATTCTATGAGTCATCTTCTCACACAGAATTATGGAGATCATCTTCTATGAGTCATCTTCTCATAAGGTTTGGCCCCAATAACTGTGAATACTCATTATTTTTCTTTTAAAATTGGAGGTAAGGAGATATTATGGAGATCTTTCAAGATAAGAGAAATAAGGAAAAGATATCTTAAGTAACAAACAAATAGAGTAAACAATAGATGTTCCCCTAAAATAGCTTTATTATAAAAAAAATTAATAAAAAAAGTGGATAATAAGTATATTATCTTATGCACTAGGTGCATAGGATAGAAAAATCGATTTTATAAGGAAAAATTGCCTAGAATAATACAACAGTTTGCCCATTCGCAAATAATAATGCATATCTAAAGAATATTCTGGAATAATGTAACCTTTATACCCTATTTATTTTCAATGAGACAAATTACCGGTGACCTGATGAAAAGGTAATTTTTTAATTAAAACTTTTAATTCTATTAATATATTAGATAACTTTAAAAAATAAAAAATAAAAAAAATCCCCAAACCCCCACCCCCTGCTATCAACCCACGCTCACTCCAAACTCCCAACCCCTCCCCTCCACTGCCACCTCCCCATCCCCTTCCCCAACCAAAGAAAACCCCACCCCCACCCAAAACCACCCCTTCCCCCTTTTCAGCCACAAACTCCCAACCCCTCCGGGTACTTGAGTTCGAGTGTCATAGGCCAAAGAATGATATATATCTTCAAAATGATGTTTACTGCTTCCTTGGGTTCAATGTGACTGATCTGCAGAGTGTAACTGTGACCAATATTCTTTCACTAGTTGGCCAAATAGTGAACTGTCCTTCTTTATAAGCTCCATAGGCTCATCATATTCCACCAATTTTCCTGCATCATCATAATATATTTTATCAGAACACATATTTCAGTACTGTACTTAATCTTGTTAACCCAGATTATCATTAAAAGTTTGCTTGTAAATTCTGCAACTCTTGCTTCAGATTCGTCATAAAAGCCTATAAGGTCAGGTGGTGATGGCTGCGGCAAAAGTCGGACATGGCGGTGGTGATTTGTGCTATGCTAGTGACGCTTTATTAGGCGGCGGCGGCGGCGGTGGGGTGGAGTGGTAGTGGCCGCGGTCGAAAGATTCTGGGGTGGGGGGTTAGGGGAGGGTCTTTTTGGTTTTATCTTGTTTAAAAAACTTTTAATAAATTTGTTTATTAGAACCAATTATTAGCCGACACGTGTCTCACTAAACCTATTACTCAGGTTATATCAAGTTTTATCCGGTTTTACCCCATTGAAAATAAATGGGTATAAAGGTTGTATTATTCCAGAATAATCTTTAGGTTGCATTATTATTTGCGAATGGGCAAAATGTTGTATTATTCTAGGCAATTTTTCCATTTTATAAAGCTCTTAATAGGAGCATTTCAAAGTGAAGATTAAACATTAGCCCCGTGATATTGTTTGCCTAGCTCATAAAGCAATTAGCTATCTGTTCATTTACCAAATATTGTAACATGTTTTATTAATAGCCAAAGTAGTTCAAAAATTTTACAACGAATGTTGAATGCCGCTAAATACCACTAATATTAATTTTTTTTAATATTTTAAATATTTTAATATACAATATTAGATTTATAAACCTAAAAATAAATACCAAATTACTCCCCTTACCCTGGACTCTCTTTCCTCAAATGTTCACTTCTTTTTAATGTCATTTTTTAATAATACAATTTCAGATTTAGATCGCGGTACGTGCAATTCTTCCGATTGAGAACTCGCTCGGTGGATTGATTCATAGAGTTCTTCGTCATCGGCTTCATATTGTTGGTGAGATTCAGATGCCCCTTCATTATTCAATGGAGGGGATGGCGGTAGAGTGGTTTCAATTGAATATTACTTCCAATTTGGTACATCCTGATGAGAACAACAACGAAGAGGAGACCTTTGTTCCCGATTCTTCCACATTACCTCCTTATGATTAGGGATGACAATGGATCTTGGACCCGACCCCAGATCTAGACCCACAAACCCATTTACAAGGGTATGGGTCTGGATCGAGTCTGGGTCCAAAGGTTATCAGGCGGGTATGGGTCCGAGTCCAAATATATGACCCAGACCCTACCCATAAACCCATTTACATAAAAAAAATCAAAAATAAAATTAAGTTGTAAATTACGACTTTATGAGTAGTTGTTACTCCATTTAAAACATGTAATAATGTAAGTTGAAACATTTTTAAGATTTTGTGAACTATATTTTGTTAATTGTTTCTATAGAAACCTTAATCATAGTAACACAAACCTATAAAATAGGCGAAATAAATTTATTAGATTAAAAAAATGCTATTAAACTTGAAATTCAAAATAACCCACTAAAGACCCCATACCCACCCAATGGGTCTGGGTCGAGTTTAGGTCTGGAAGAAATTAATGGGTCTGGGTCGGGTCTGACCCAGACCTACCCATTGCCATCCCTACTTATGACCCTGTCAATAATTATCTCTCTCCACGTCCTAAATTCCTTCTATTCAACCCGAATCGAAAGCGTAATATCGTTCTTCCAAGGAGCTTTAGTCTCAGTTCATGCGATTCTCCCGATTCTAACAATTCTTGTAGTCTTGAACAAGAAACAGTGAAGCAGGATGTGTAGGAGGAAGGAGAAAAAGAGCTGATTGAAGAAAGGGATTAAGGGTTTAAAAGTTTGCTTGTGTTTTCTTTTTGGGTTATTGCTGCTTTAAAATATATATTTCTTCAACGGCAGACTGGTAGTGTATCAATGGAAATTTGGCATTAGAGGGTAGGCTGAGTTAGTTGGCAATGTGTAGGGAGACTGCCATAAGGGTGACAAAAAGAGATGAGGAAGATGACGTAGTAGTTTGTATTTTTTTATTTAAAAGATTTTGTAAAATTATAAGGTAAAAAACAAAAACAAAAAAAGAACATAATATTAGTGGTGTTTAGCAGAGTATTCGACATTCGTTGTAGACCCATTAAAAATAGATGTAATTAGGTAATCAACTCAAGTAATACAATAATCTATCCACTAGACATCAAACAAGGACATAAGTATAACTTTTTCACCCATAACATAGTATATTGCAAAAGTTTTAGACAACCTACTTTTATAAGTATAAAATTAAGCCAGATCTAATATTAAGAAAATGACAAACAACCTTTTTGGATACAATTAGTAGTATAATCCATTTAACAACCATTTAAATCCATTTAATAATCACTTTTTAAAATCATTTATTGACCAGTTTAACCTATTTAATAGTTCCACATACAAAATATCTTTCTATATCATTACAAGTCATGAGCGTCTGAAAGACCTAACTGTTTCAATGATTAACGAACAATAAAAAAAATAGTAGATGAGCAAAAAATACATACTTGAATCATTTGTTTTTCGGTTTTTAGCATTTCAATATCATGAATCCGAATTATCTTCTCCACTTGACCTATGTATATGAATCATTAGATGTAGCATTAGTTCATGGCTCGTACAATGCAACAACAGAGAAAAAGCTATTCTAGAACAAGTTTTTCTACAAATTATTACTCACTTTCGTTTCTCAAAGATTGTTACACTTGCACTTTTCACGCATGCCAATGCAAAATATTTTTATTCTACATATCGAGGGGAATCTAACAAGATCCACATGACTATATTTTTTTTATATATAAATCACAAGCGATGGTCAAAGTGAAATATTTAAATAGTGTAAAATGTCAAACCGTAACAATTTTTAGGAAACGGAGGTAGTATTTACTAATACGATTGATTCTTCTAATCTCACGAACTAAACAAGCCAGGTTCATATATGAATTAAAGAGAAATATAGCAAGACATATAAATAAATTTTACATATCTACAAGAGTGAGAATACATTTAGAAATATAATAGTGCAACCCTACACATAAGAATTCTCGACTTAGTCTGGAGATAGCCAGAAGGCAAACCATTTGGTAACCAGAGATCAGAACTTCATAATGATGAACATGACTCACCCCTAAGCCGATTCCATTTTAACAGGTTAAAGGCTCTGAGATCATTGTCGTTGCTGCTTAATAGATGTCTCCAACTAGAAGAACAACAAGAAACGCATCCAGAAGCTCAAAAAACAGTAACAGAAACCAGAGATTAGGTACAAACAATATCGGAAAGATGGCCTGAAGATCCATTCAGATACCACCAATTTACTCATCCGAGGTTGCTGATAAGAACAAACTACTACCAAAAAACTTGTGTACAGTCCCCCATCAGCTGGAAAAGTATCTTAAAATATTCCACAGCAAAACAATTACAGTAACATTTCATAGTAATAGCTAAATTGCAAAGCAATTCTATAACCAATCAGCTCTGAAGTAGAATATGCTTCAATTAAAGCTCATCCACCAACAACCGATGCCAATAAAACACTTAACATAAGCTATTAATCAAAACATGTACAAGTGATCTATCATTAGTAGCATGTAAATCAATGTGGCACTGGCTTGTATGACGTTTGAAACAAACTTTTCAAGTAGACATCAGTTATGGCACCAGAGATATTTCAGAAACCAGAAATTCACGTTAACTGCTCAGTGAAGGGGGGATAGACCATATCTCACAGCATGACTCAAGACTCGCCACCTGAAGAAGGATTATCCTGAAGACGATGACCCAGATCGCACCGAAGCATCTCCATAAATTGCTGCAAAATCAAATACTGCAGGTCAGCAGAGTGCCATTTCATTCATTCAAAGCTTTTAAACAACAAAAAGAAAAAAAGCACTGAACATGGATGATCCACTACAACCACTTTAATTAACTTATTGGTTTGCTACAGTTTGTTACATTTCCTTTCTGGTAATCAGAAGTAAACGCTTCCACATCTAAATAATTTCAATTGTTCCCTAGAAGATTGGTTGGAACTACATCATATACTCACATCAACAAGTTCTTGATTGCTACATAAGCCATCAATAAACTCTCCTTCAGCAGGTTCAACACAGTCAGAAGCATTTTGAACCATAGCACGAAATATCTCTCGAGATGGACTGCGAAGTGCTATTCTTTGAACCACCTCCTGAATGTTATTCTGGAACGAAAAAGAAAATGCATTAATAACTCGATGAAAAGGATAACATGAAACAGCTAGAAACATACACACAAACATATATCTTAAATCAATGAATAAGGTTAGGACTAAGCACTCTGGAGAATAATAAGCATGAATACAGCATCATTGGGTGCCCCAATTTTATACAGCAAAGACTTGGTGTTCAAAGGTCACTAGATTGGCAGAGTTCTATCACCCATCATTGAGTAAACAAAAAAAGGAAAAAAAAAGAAGATAAAAGATAAAGAATATGGAGTTTAATATTATTTACATGAAGAATACAGCGAAAAGAATTGTTCAACTTGGAAAAAAGCTTGAGGTACAGTATACGAAATACGCACATATTATACAGAGTTCCGGACTTCCACGTCAGATGACACACCAGTCAACATCAAAAGGGTCAACAAAATATGCCGTACAACAATTCTATGGCGCATTCTAATTACAAGTATGACGGTCATCACTCAAAGAATCAAACCTGCCTGCCACAAACATCAAAGTCCAAAGAACAAATTTGAATTCTCGGGAACAAACTCCTAGTAATTTTTTTTTGGAAAATACAATCCACTCACAGCATTTACTTGCAGTTCACAAGAAACTAACCTGAGAAACCAGACCAAACGAATTGTCTTCTAGGCTTCGATCATCTAACTGTGGCACCAGTTCAGGCATCATGTTCATTAGCTGTTCATTCTGAGATAAGCCCCCGCCAAGAACTCGTGAAACAACAGGCATCATTTGCTGAAACATAGTTGAAAAATCAAGGGTACCATCTCCACCTGTTCCCTCACCGGCGAACATATTCCTAAATTCTTCTCTATCCACTTGTTGAGCAAGTTGGTTAACTGTATTTCTCATTGCTGGGTTTTGTGTGAACTGTTGTAACATATTCCTCAGAACATCAGGAGAACCAACTCCTGTCTGCTGTGCAACTCCAGACAGAAGTCCATTTAAAGCTGAACTCTGAAGAAGCTGCGACATTGCGCCTGTCACATCTAACTGCTCGTCTGAAACCTGCGCACTCGCTTGTGTGTCTGCCGTAGACTGCCCAAATCCTAGCCCAGTTTGCCCATTACCAGGATTAGTTAAACTACTACTACCAGCTGTACTCCGAGATGCAAGAGACTGCAAAATCTGCTGGCCGGCAATTTTAGCTTGTTGACTCTGATCAGGACTACTAGAAGGTCCAGCTTCGCCACTCACAGGCAGCATCTTGCATTGCTGACTTCGTTTCTGGTCAATGCAATAACATTATAAAGTCAGTAAGACATCCCATCTTTCTAAGGTAGGCTACATAGAAAGAAGGGTTTGAGGAGGGACGGGAGGGACCTAATCAACCTATTTTAATCATACAGCAGGTCTATGAGAACAAAGTTGAAGTTTTTTCAAGTTGTCATATTTATGTAGAGTCAAGGGTTTTAGATGTGAAAGTTTGTTCGTCATCAACTATGTATTTGCGACCTCTGTGTCAAATTACTTGCAACCAAGCAAGTTGCACATTTTTTAAGGAGGAAAGGAGGGGCAGTAAAAGGGACAAGTGGTCTCATCAATTAATCAAAATTAATTACCCACCTCATCCCCTAAAACTATCCCTGCCAAATTAATTGACCGACCATCAGCAAATTAAGGCACCTCAACCACAACCAGAAACACCAAGCATTGCCTTCCCTCCCCCTAGTCATGTAACCACCACCAACATAACCACTGCCAAGCCCAGCCAGACACCCACTATTACCATAAACACCAGCAGCCCAGCCTCCATTACCACCGCCAGCCAAGTCCATCCAAACGCACCACTGTCATACCAGTGGTTTTTTAAAGATAGAGAAAAAAACGCTCACCAACTGAAAAAATAACACATCAACAACAAATAACAAAAAAAAAAAACTACCAAAATCAACAGAAAGGGACAAAACATTTAATCTGCTACTCAACGTAATGGGGGAAAAAACCCTCAATGCCTCAACCACAAGAACAAGATTAAGAGATCCAACAAAAATAACAAGAAGAACCTTAATATTGTGGCTCTAGTCTTCGACCTTCACTATCAGTGACTGAAAATCCAGTTAGTGGCGTATTCTCAACCAATCTTCAATGTTAGTGCCTTATTTTTGGGCAATCATCAGTTTCGTGGTCTTTGGTCTTCAACACAACCGTTCAATGTGGGGCTGGTGGTTCTATGGAAGAGAAGTGAGGAGACAGAGGGGGTCTGCTTTGGGGGTCGGCATGGAAGGGGAAGGAATTGAAGAGGAGGAGAAGTGCGGAGAGGGAGGGGTGGGGGTGGTGGTTTTCATATGAGAGGGGTAGAGGTGGGACGGTGTATTCATGGAAGAGAGAAATGAGTAGAGAGCAGGGGTAGGTCTGGTGGTTTTCGAGGAAGGGGAGGAGGGAGTGAGGAGAAAGGGGGAAGTGATTCACGGAATTGGGTAAATAAAAGATGGAGTAGAGTGATGATTAGTAAAATAAGGTTCAGCGAGTACGTACATTTGTTGTTCAAATTAGATGGGAAGGGTAATAAGAACAGGTAGGTTGGTAATCTGACATCTCAAAACATTCCTAAAATGGCTTGGTTGCAAGTAATATGACATTCCCGAAAAAGGAAATGGTTGCAAGTAATGTCAAAATGGAGGAAGTATTTGCCAGTGATCTGACATTTGTTTTTCGAAAATTAAATTCAAGTTTCGAGGATTTCATTTCTAAAATTTGATGTATGATTTATTAGGTCTTTAACATCCAGGAGGACCAATGACCCAAGATTATAAAGATTGAACCTTTCATTTTTCCTAATCATTTATTGAATTTTTAAGATCAGGGTGTGTTATTTGAGTGGATCATTCCAATAGTTTTATGTTTTAATAATTTTTTGGTTCTTGTAGATTAATTTGTTTACCTATTTTCCTAAATAAGGATTAATTTAAGGTGAGAAATGAAGCAAGATTGAATGCGCATACAGATAAAGTTAAGTTGGGTAGAAGTTGGAGTTGGAGGTGGACAGGTCCAAGCTCTGAATCAGATGTGGGGTTTGGGATTCAAAGACGGATTTGAAGTTGGGGTTAGGTCCAATTGTTAATCAGGCTGGAGCCAGATACATGATCCAAATTGAATCCGGCTTGTAACTGAGTATCATCAAATATCTATCCATCCTTAATCTCATTTCTCTCACAATTGTTTGATTTGAGTTTGAATACCTGGATTCTTCGTAACATCCATTGATCTCCATATTTTAAATGCATCATACATCATTCCAATCTCTTACAACCACAAATACACCATCTATAGTAGGCAATCCAGAAGTTCAAATTTCTTTAAACAGGTTCACCTCATTCATTTGAACCAAAATTTTTCTGTGGTGCCAAGCAAAGAAGTCGTTCGTGCTGAAGCGGAATATCGATACATGGCTGTCACGACGAGTGAGCTAAAGTGGTTAAAAGCTGTTTTATACTCCCTCAGTCCATCGATCTTGCTCCAGGTATTGAACTCCTATGGCTGAAGATGTCTTCCTTTCTCATCTCAGGAGTCAAGTGATGGGGTTTCGGTTTCGCTTTTTTGGAGTGCTGATTAATCGGAAAGCCTGAAAATTGGAGGTTCGAATCCTGCCCCGGCCCTTCGGACTTAAAGTTCCATGCTTTCCGATTAGTCACTCATTTCGCGCTTACAGATCTACATTTTTCTTAGCAAGGTACTTCCATAATTTCAGTCAACTTGAGATGCTCCTTCTCGATACTGCATGGATTTTTTAGTATTTTACCATTTAAAACTGTTACTGAATAGATAGAACATTATCAGTGCTAAAAGAAATACTCACTCATCAGAAAAGTACAGTACCAAGGTTTCACAATTGCATGCCCCCCCCCCCCACACACACACACACACACGCACGCACGCACAGACACACACACACACACAAGCCAAAAAACAAACTTTGGTGCAAGATGAAATGAATTCACAAAAAGCAAATGCAATGAACAGACCTAGGAGAGAGAGGTACTATTGGTAGTGCAATATTAGTTAGTAAGAGGTTGGCTTGAGGAATAAGTTCGAAAGTTAGTTAAGGGAAACTTCTATAAATAGAGGAGAGTACGGAGAGCGTTTTCGGTTACTGCGAGTTCTTTTAGTCTTTGGGAGAGATCCAACTCTCTCGAATGCTTGTGAAATATCTTTTATTTTCAGTAGTTCCCTTTCAGTCAATACTATTCCGTTTTATGCACTCACCATCTTCAGTCTGAGTTAGCTATGTCAGTTCATAGCAGTGGAGCTCAATTGCAGAAGCACCACCACAAAACAGCAAGATTAGAGAACAAAATCAAAAGAAACAATCATAGCAAGGTTAGGGAATCAGAAGGATAATCATCATGAAGATCATGTGTAGAATCAAATAAGATGACACGTACCATTTCCTTCATTTGCAATTGAGATAACTTCACTACTCTTAGGCTTCCATTTTGTTGCATCTAAAAGTAGATATCCTTAATTTGCGCTAAGTCAAAATTCAATATTATTATACTTCCTCCGTTTCTAAATAAGTGACACACTTTTCCAATATGGAAATGTCACAATAAGTGACACCAAGCTTAAAATAGGACATTTTAAATGATAAAATTACATGATTACCCTTACTCAAGCAATATATATCCAATTGTTTATTTAGTTAAAATACCCTTTCTCTTTTTAATTGTAGTACCCAATTTTCTCTCACTAACCTCCTTGGTTTCCCCCACTTTCTCTATGTTCCACTTATTTAGAAACGGAAGAAGTATAAGGTAAGATGATGCCAATTCAGCCTTGTGCCACCTGACTTAAGGAATTCATTAAATCATGAAATTGCTTCACACCTACAGCAGTAGGTAGCATTATGTAAATTTAATTCCTGACTCCATCAAAGCCACTGAGTCCATTTCATAGCCTAAGGACTAGAGTACAATAAAACTTGTCTTTCACATTCCAAATTGGCAGTATAGCGAGGGTGGGCCTCTTGATCCGATTTCCAGGAGAAAATGGATCGACTCAATAAAGTATCTGGACTTACTATATATTGTGAGCTAGCAGGAAATTGTCGCATTATAATGACGGGTTGGAGGAAACCACCTCTACATAAGCACTTGATGCTAATATTGATAATCGTTATCTTATACTGTAATAAACAGTGATATAAACAAGGCTTCACAAGTTCTAACTAGCAAGTTAATATACCCTCCAAGCCTGTTTTCCGCAGGCTTAATTTGCTATAGAGTTAGAGAATGGTGTTCAGCACAGGTGTTGTGACAGTAACTGAACTCCAGAGAAGCATAAGCCTAAATGTGTCATCTGTAATAAAGCCAACAACTATCCAAAAAGTTCAGTGAAAATGGGGCAGTCTCCTGTATGTCATCTGTATATTTTTTGATTTCCAGGGTACCAGGGGCTAGCAATTCTTTTCAAGTGAACAAAAACAAAATACTTCACCTTGGGCTGTAGACCTCCACCTAAACCAAGTGGAATTTCTCTGGCACCAGTAGACTTGTCAGCAAGGTCTCCACTTCTGCAACTCGAAGACGGTTCCAGCAAACACATAGATTCCTCATTTGACTTGGTAGAATCACTTTGCGGATTCGCCTTCCTTTCAGTTAGATCCTAATACATACAAATAATAAATAAATAAGTAAAAGCAAAACTATCTAAGGTTCTCAATCTTGAAAAATGCCAGAAGAGCCATAAGAGAGAGTCCAGTCTAAGCTAGACAAGAGGCATAGATGTGGAAAGCCTCAAACATACTGATGCAAACACAATACCAAAAAGGCTATAAGGAATTTGCACATGAACGCAGCACACACCCACACACACATTTGTATGTATTTATATGTTTGGGTGATTACTAGACAAACCTAGATATAAAGACCATGAGTGCTGCATGAGGATAGGACAGCGTTATTATGCATAAAGAAAATTTAAGGAAAAGTGGGTATCTTAGAGAAAAAAAAATCAATAATGAAGACAGAATATCGGGGATGAATCAAGATACCTCTTCAATATGCTGTGCAGGCATGTGTGATTGGTGTGTCACCCCGCTACTCTCATAATGCATGTTGTTAGACAAATCATTTGCATCAGCAGTACCTTCACCAATTCCAGCAGAAGAACTTGGAGCCACAGGATTTTCCTGCTGCCCTGGAAAGGTTATCTATGTGAGCACAATTTGATACAACAGTAAAATGACCAAAAATATAAGAGAGTTACCAGGAGACTGGCTATCTGTTTGCATGTTATCAAGCAGATTTCTGATCCGTGAATTTACTCGAGAAATCACTGATGATAGTGCAGCAGCATCAGGCGGCTGGGAGCTGGAAACATCACCAGTAGGTTGCGGCCTATTAGGAACTAGGGGAATAGTAACACGAGATGGTACAGTAGAGGCAATAACATTCCTCACTGGGGCCATCCGAGCTGTGCCAGAATCACCCGAGGCAGCAACGCCACTGCGCTCTCCCTGTGCACCTTCTCCACTAGCAGCTCTTGCACCAGCTGCAGAGACTACGGGAGCAAGAGATGTCCCTGATCACGAGTAAAAATCCCGTATTACCAACAGACAATAGGTACTGCAGCAGAGCGAAACCTCACATGTAACCTTTCGAATAATTGAGGTTTCCTTACCAGCATGTATGTGGATGTTTATATGCCTGGGAACACTTCCAATTATCCCGACAGGAACTGAAGTCCCCATATTTGGTGCAGAAACTGCAGGAGGGTTGAAGAGCGGGCTGGTTTGATGAGGGAAAGGCTGCCCATCAAAGAAAAAAAACAACAAAGAGTATTTAAATGCTTAAGCTAGTCATACAAAGACAGGCCTGTCAGCACACAGATGATAAAATTCCATATCACTAGGAGAAAGAATCCAGACAGTTCTCATAGGTTGAGCTATAAATCATCAAAATGTAGTAGCACTGTCAAGAGGAAAACCAACTGCAGCTAATTCAAGCATAAAGAACCAAAGTACAGATAAGCTGACAACTAGCATCTTAGGACAGTTTCAGCTGTCATCTCCAAATGATTCATTACAACCCGGCCTATAACTAGCTATTAAAACAGGCAACTAACCTGGACCATTATAGGATTAGGCCCCAACGGTGATATATAGACCGAATGCCCAGCATTAACCACTGCCTCTGCCTGCAAACCACATTAGGAAAATTGAGGATAGAGCACTCTGTCAATTAATTTTGTGACATCTGCTAAGTAGAAGGAGTTAGGAGCACATACAGGAGACTGCCCCATTCGCAACATTAATATGGTCCGACCAAGCTCTAGCAAAAGAGCACCTAAATGTTGCATTGCAAGACCTACTTGAACTGACTCACTCTGGATCTGGCTCCTCACAGAAGTATCAGTTGAGGCAGCCTCTTGCTCCATCCGTCCTGCAATGTGCTACACAGTGGATACAATTGCAACTACACCGTATCAGGTAACAAGTTCTGAGTCATACAAAGAAAAGGCTAAACAATGATGGTCCGTCTACTTCCATAAAAGTGAAAAGAAGGCAGAAACTTAACAAACAGTAATTATAGAAAAGGCAGGAACATAGATGGAAAAAAAACAAATATAGTACATAACAAAAGTTTACAAAGCCTAAAAGGTAAGTTTCAATGTCACAGTCTGTAGTTACATAAATTGCACATGATGTCTATCTACCACACGCCTTGCAGAGAGAATAGAATGGAAGAAAGATTAGAATTAGCAAGCTCCCTTGCAATGTGGAACAAGCTTGAGACCACAGTGGGCAGGGGAGTATGATTTAATACTCAACCTGGAAGCATATGCAGCTGTAATGCTGGCACAATTAGAGTGCAAATCGAGGATGACTTAACCCACACTACCTTTTACTGAAGCAAATGTCCACAAATTAAAGATACTGGTTATGAGAGAGGGGCTGAGAATTTTTCCCTCTTGGTGAGGAATTAATATGGTTTTATGAATGGGTATAATTTCAACTATAAGTTTCCTAACATTTAGTTTCCAGGGAGTGGAGGACCAGAGAAGCACGTAAAGAAACAATTTCATCCACGTCTGCACCCGTATACCCAAAAATTTACTAAGATTCTGGAAGTGTTACAGGGGCTTTGATATATGATGGAATGCCATAAATGGGAACTTTTCACCCAGTGTATCGAACTCAATAATGTATGGCTAAAATTTAAAAAAAATGAGTGTTTGGCTGGTTGGTAACATATTCATTCACATAAACCACCTTCCTGATACGGAAAGCCGAAAGAAACTGTCCGTCCCATAACCAAGTAGTTAAATTTGTCCATTTTATATGGCTAAGTCTCTGAGAAAATTTTCTGTAAAACTCATGCAAGAATGCAGATTAAGCAAGGAAAGTCGATGTTCTTACAGGGACTATATATTTTGTGCTATTTTGTGAAAATTTTAATGCTTTGGCCTTTGAGGATGACTTTCTACGTTTTAAGGTGGCTTTCAGTCATGAATATTGGACTCTTTGCAAAACCTCCCCGTATCCGAAACCTTCCTGTGGGACTGATTAGCCAGGATTTCACATTGTTTGCCTTACTTCCTTCATCCAACTACTAGTGTTTGTATGTCTTCTGATTTCCAAGAAGGCAAATTGCACTTTGCAAATTTCACAAAGAAAAATAAAAGTTGATCCTGAAGACTTATATCGTGTACATAAGCGGAGCTATATAGTCACAACTCACAAGGGGTAGCAAATTTGTCAAAACAATGAAATGCAGTAATATGTGTCACAACAAATCGGTGCAATATGAGACTACAAACGCATATGCAGCAGAGTGTTAATTGGGCATTCATCTAGATCTTCTAATCCGTTGATTTCATGATTGACTCCTACTGCCAATGTTAACTTTTTGGTTTGATTTTCTTTTGAACTGTTATTCACCTCGTTTTTCTTGTTTTATCAGCACTTGGCAGCCACAAATTTTATCATTTGAACATTATTTGTAGTAACGTAGTAATGTATAGCACTTTATGATCATAACCATATTAGATCATAATCATATTAGATCATAATCATACATCTATCAATAAATATTAGATCTAACTATCATTTGAACGTTATCTATAGTAAAGTAGTAATGTATAGGGAGTTATGATCATAACCATATATCTAGCAATGTCGTATGTAACTATTCGATCTAACTAATAAATATCATTTGAACAGTATCTAGCAACATATAGGACTTAATGATCATAACCATATTAGATCATAATCATACATCTATCTCTATACTATAAGAGAAGAGGGGGGTAGACACCAAAATTAAGAAAAGAAAAAAAACAAATAAAATAGTCAAGGAAGTCATTAAGGAATTAAGTTTTATTTCCTATCTTAGCCATCAGATTTTTAGCAACATATGTTTAAAACTTCAAACTAAAATATCTAAAAATCTACAAAATAAAAATAATTTTAAAAAATGTCAATGATTATATCTTCTTGAGATCTACAAATAGACACCCACTTTGCTATATTTTTATATACTTTTGATTATTTTTTTTCAAATACATGAATAATTGATTGATTGCTTATGAGTAGGGGTGCATTTGATTAAATTGATCATGAAATATGATAAAGTATTTTAGGATGATTGATAGAGTGGTAGAGGGAGAAGGATGATTTATTTTTTTAACTCATGATTGATGATGCTAATGACATCTTCCATTAATATTTGTAATATTGTTGTCTTCTTTGGCGTTTTGTTTTTAATCACTATTGTTGTTCTACTCTCTAATATTTATTACACTATTTTTATGTATTTAAATTATTTCACTATTTAAACTCTTTTGAGATTACAATTACACCCTCTAAAAAAATAAAATAACTAAAACTTAATAATTATTTTTAATAGTATGAAAACTATATATGTATACACTTAATTAATTCACTGGAGAATGTAATTTCTTCCAAATCTTTGCAGATTACACTTTCACACGAGGCACGCATATAAGATTAATCAATAACTATTTGATCTAATTATCATTTGAACATTATAGTAAAGTAGTAATGTATAGGGATTATGATCATAACCATACTAGATCATGATCATATATCTAGAAATGTCGTATGCTGACTATTTGATCTAACAATCATTTGAATAGTAACGTAGTAATGTATAGGACTTTATAATCATAACCATTATAATCATATATCTCTAAGTGTCACATCAGAATTGCCTAATAGGCTAATATAACTAATTTGATGATAATATAATAATGTCATATAATAATTATCCAATTTCAAATTAGTTAATTTTTTAAAGTGAATTGGAAAATATTATATGATAAAATTATTTTGATATATGATAAATATACAATTTCTTAAAGGTGTCTAATAGGTTGCAACATATGTTGGCATCATGGCATGTACATGGTAGATGGCAAGCATATAGTTTAGCTTATGATATCAAAAAAAAAAAAAAAAAATTGGAAAAGGAAGGATAACAGCAACATAATTCCTTTATATCCTCCTCGTAATATGCTACCATATTTTAAATTCTACCCACATTGATTTACTTTCCCAATCACCTCATTCATTCCTTAAACAACCAGACCCTTCGGTTCCATATGCTGATTTCCCCTACTGCCCAGCTCTGCTTTAAGCTGTCCATTCGACTCTTCATCTACTTCTTCCCTATATAATAGAGTTTCCATGCCTCACTTAAAATATACACCTCAACTAGTTTCTCTTAATTATATCTCAATTAATCCAATGTCTTCACCAAACTCCATCATGCTTAGGCTACAAAGAAATACAACAGCACCACAAAGGCCAAATGCAACACAATCAACCCTATACGATGACAAACCTTTTGTGGAACCATGTCACCGTTCTCCACCTCCCAAGTATTGGTCGAAATAGAGTTTGGACTTGCAACTACTACTACAACAACAACTAAGCCTTATTCCTTGGGGTCGGCTAACATGAATCGTCAACCGAAACCGTTGCCAAAGGAGATGACATCGACAAGAGTGATAAAAAGTTTTTAAAAGGGTTTAAGTTTTAAGAATTTTTATAAAAGTTTTTGAAAACAAGGTTTGCACTAAAAAGTTTTTAAAGAGGTTTTCAAAAGGTTTTAATACCAACACAATTGAGAAAAACAAATAAATGCAATAATCACACCCCTTCCTCCACATGGATACTGCCCCTCCACCCACTTCTATCCAACGCCGTGCTCTCCTCAATCCCAAGTAGCCTCATATCAATTTCAATTACCTTCATCCAAGTCATCTTAGGTCTTCCCCTAACCTTTACAATTTGATTACTCCTCCACTCTTCAACTATTGCAACAAAAAAATTGACGGGATCATTCTCTAAAGTAAAAGCCCATCTTAAAAAAATCAGCAAATCAAGGGGTTGAAGGATGCAAGGGCATTTCAGATCAAATAAAAGATGAAATTCAGAAGGAGCATGAGAGAGCCGAGATTTGGAAAGCTAAACAATCATTTAAAGCAAAAAGGAGAATTGATTATGTAAAAGCTCACTCAATCTACAACATATATGCACAACACATGCTTGTTGCTAGTTAAAAACTTAAAATTGCACTTGAGAAAACAGTTTTAGATATTGATTGGAAGACCTTTAGGAAAACTCATTTAGAAAGCAAAGCGGACCATGTTAAGAAATGTGTTATCATGGATCGTTTATGAGATAAATTGGAATATTTTATAACTTTCTCAACTCCCTTATATAATATGATTAGGCCAGCTGATTTTGATATTCCATGTTTACATCTCAATTATGGTATGTGGGATACCATGATCGAGGAAGTTAGAGAAAAAAAAAATTATGCATAAGGGTAAGGATTCAAATTCTGGTAAGTCCAACTTTTTTGATATTCTTCAACGTATCGTAGAAGCTCGATGGAATGAAAGCAATACTTTCTTCATTACATGGCACATTCTTTGGTTCCAAAATACTATACCGACTCTTATTTAGAAGGTGAAAGGGGAATTGTTCCAAGAGTAGCACCAAATGAAGATAATGATGTCTCTCAAAACAGGGACAAGTGTTTTAAGAAAATGTACCCCAATTCGGATGATTTGAAGAAATTTAGACTGAAAATGGATTATTCTCGCGGGAGGTTTAGGTTTCTTTGGTGAGTCACATGTTTTAGAGGCAAGGATACACAAGGAGCCGCTAAGTTGTTGGTCAAATTATGGGTCGCCTACGCCCATGCTTTAAGTCTTAGCTTTTAAGTTACTTCAACAACCTTCATCTTCATCATGATGTGAAAAAAAACTGGAGCTCCTTTTCTAGCATTAAAAGAAACAAATTAGCATCAACGCTGACCGAGGATCTTGTGTATGTCTATAACAATCTACGATTGCTATCTCGGAAGAAAGAAATATACAGAAAGGGACACCGCTCTTATTGGGATGCCGGTACGTTTTTTAATATTAATTTTTTTAAAAATTATTTTAATATGAGGCTAACTGAGTTTGTTTTGTTGTTTTGAAGATGGAGGTGCACTATTTGTGGATGATGATTATGTAGATGCAGGTGCTAACATATTTGTTGATGATCCGGAGGTTGAGGGTATGATTTTCAATGATGAAGGTGAGGAGAATGTGTGAGTTCGAAGAGGTTGTGGGTTCTAGACTTCTAGTGCTTTTGTTCGTGGGAAGATGAAGCTATTTGTTGGAAGATTTGCTCATGAAGTTGTTAGTGTTGTTAGCCTTTTAGCGCTTTTATTTTAGTTTATTTTCTTCCGTCTTAGGTGATAGTGCTGGTGCCTTTTAGTGACTACGAGTGCCTTTAGGATTTAGCTTTTGAAACATTTGGGATGCTATCTTTACTTTATTTAAGATGAAGTTGCTCATGTAATGGACTTCCTTTTTCTATCTTTAAGTTATTTTTATGTTGGGTACCCTTTCTAAGGATTTTATGATGTTTTATACAATATCTTATAATTATCAGAATTATAAAAGCTTAGAAAGTGTGCTTCATTAAAAAAAAACATAAGTACTAAAAAAATCCGTGCTTAGGTGAAAAATGTTTAATATTAAAAAAATCAAATGTGGATAAACGTGTCCCCGAGTCAGTATCCAAGATGTGGATCCTTTAAAAACGTATCCCGACGTCCTTTATTTTGCGATTTGGAGGATCCGACACTCGGATCCATACCCGTGCCAAATCCTATCTGAGTCCGAGCATCAGAGGGTTCTTATCCCCCTTATGCAACACTTCCCCAAATTTTATTTTGTATCCTCACATTTTGGTTTTCATTTTTTCTTGTTTTTCTATGTTTTCTATCATCTTACTTCCCACACTTTCACTATCTCATTTCCAGGATTTACTCCTTTAAACTTATTTTTTATGTTTTCTATCGTCTTACTTCCCTCACATTCATCATCTCACAACAAGAACAAGTTAGCGGGCCCAATACATTTTGGGACTAAGGCTTTATTTCTTCCAAATGATTCACATAAGCTAAGTCCAAACAGAGAACCAAACACCAACCACCATTCTATGATGGAGACAAAGTGTGAAAGTTATGGCCAACAAAAGATAAGAAGAAAAAAACAGATTAAAAAGACTGGTAAAATCTTCACTTCACGAAAAACACAAGACCCAAATCATTTTGGGACTAAGGCTCTGGTTCTTATTGTCGCTGTTCGAAATATAAAGACCACAACTTGCTCACACTATGTTCAAGTCTATATAAATGAAGCCTTTCACAATGTCGTAAAGAAGGTTATGTAACTAAATATACCAAAAAATGATTTATCCCACCAAGCACCAATCCACCAGCGTATGCTTTGGTAACATTAAGTCTTTGCAATCAAAGACATGACAATACACCACAAAAATAACTCAATTTCATCCACATCAAACCAAACATCTTTTGATCAATCAAACTGCATCACTAACTTATCTTCTATAATCAACAGTAAAACGACAGCAGCAAATTTAAAGTACAAGAGATCTAGAGTAGGCTTACAGAAAGGGCTGCAGCAGTTGGACCACTCAAAAGCCGTTGTGCATGTCTCAAAACGATGCTGAGTGCTTCAGGTGTAGGTATTCCTCTGGCATTTGAGGGCAACTCGGTAGCTGGTTGGTTTGCGGTGCCACTTGGCGATGGAGAGGACTGATAGCCTAATCAAGATGAAATAAAATTTCAGAACACTAGCAAGGGAAAACAACGGATAAAATAACAAGAAAGAAATCACCAAACATTGTAAAATGTCACCATTTTGAGACAGCACTCCCTCCATACGACTCATGAACTCAGAGATTGTATTCAGTGAATCTGGAATTGGCTGAGACAAATAACATATATATATATATATATATATATAAAAACAAATAGCAAGTGGAATAAAAAGAAAATTGTGAGTGAAGAACATAAAAACACCCGCAAAACTATGGTGCCAATAGATAAACGAGTACCATGCTTATTGAAGGTGGAGGGATTGATAGTCCTCCTACGGGAGCATGAAATGGTTGACTCAAGAATGGCTGCCCAAACTGTGCCTGATTAGCTTGGCTCTGACTCCCATTGCCCCCACGACCTTGCTCTGCATCATTTCCCTGAGAGACTGAGCCAGAAGGATTTACCTATGACCAAGAAAAAAACAATAAACCACTTGTAAAAATCTTGCATTATGCCCCATTATGCCACCACATATATGAACTCCATTCTATTTGCATGTCAGTCACATCCCTGAACTTTGCAGATAATAGAGGTATATCGAAACAACTTGTACTTTTTTAATACACGAATTGGACACAAGGCTACCATCTATTTAGCACTACAATAGCATAAGAGGAGTACCCGGGGTCCATGGAATGAGGACATCGCATATCGCTCTGTTTATCTTCCACAAACCACTAGCTATGACTACTATGAGGATTGGACTCCGGGCATTAGTACCCACGTGACTTTATTCCACTTACAATAAATTAGGTGCAGAGAGACAGCAAAAATACAGCAAATAAAAACAGAGAGGAAAAATGAAAAAGGAGATATAAAGCGCGATAGGGAGCCAAAGTTCAATTCGGCAGGGTCGCCAGCAAAGGTATGTAGGTATTCGAAAAGAATCCACCTGCAATTCATCCTAAGTCCTTAACTAGTAAAAGTGGAAGACATTGTTGGGTTTGCAAGCCCAACGAGTCCAACACGGTGAGGAAGGCTCGAGAACGCATTGCGGCTCTCGTGCAAAATTAATGGAACATGAAGGGAAAGATCGAAAAAAAAAAGGAAGAAAACGGGAACCGGGCAGAAATCCAGTCGCGACCGGTTTGGCAGGCAGTTAATTTCTTGGTTTTCTTGTTTATTTGTTTTCTTTTGATCTTGTTTCCTTATTAGGGTACGATAATAATATTATTTGTTTCCTAAGTTTAGGATAATATTGTTTCTAAGATAAGATAATAATTTCTCAATTATTATCTTATTAGGTTTTCTTTTTCTATTAGGAATAGGGTATTCCTAACCTCCATATAAAGAGGGGTAGGATGTCAATTTCAATGTAGAGTTGTCTCAGTTGAGAGAGAGAAAGATAGTCACACAGAAAGTCCATTTAGGAATTGCTAATAGTAGTTGCTCATAGAAATTAGCATAAATTGTGTAGAGAGGTTTTTTTCCCTACTTGTTAAGTCGGGGATTTTTTATGATACAAAGTTTTTGCCTTTTAATTCTCAAAGTTTGCACTTTAAATTTGTTTCATTGATTCTCGTCGTATTGTGGGTAATTTACGCTTCCGCTAGTGCCCCGCAAGTGGTATGAGAGCTTGGTTAGAGAAGATGGACAAAGTTTATGGTGGAAAGTTTGAGATGGAATTGTTCATTGGCAAGAACAATTTTGCGCTATGGCAAAGTATGATTCAAGATATTCTCATTCAACAAGGGTTGTACGATACCCTAGAGGACAAGAAACTCGATGAGGTCAACGCTTCAAAGTGGGAAGATTTGAAGCGGCGTGCGACGTTAACAATCCTGTTATCGCAATAAAGTATAATTTTCTTGATGTGACAAAGCCGAAGGGGTTGTGAGAGAAACTAGAAAGGTTATCCCAATTGAAGTCTTGGGCTAAGTAAGTTGTTTCTAAAGAAAGCTTTGCTTGGCTCAGAGATGGAGGACGATGGCAACTTGAGAGATCACCTCAGCAAGTTCAATGGACTGATCACCCGTTTAGCAAAGTTGGAGGAAACTTTCAAGAGTGAAGACAAAGCAATTCTACTCTTGATATCGCTGCCATGAAGGTATAACAATGTTATTAATTCTTTGTTGGTAGGTAGGACAGAATTGAGTTTGGATGAGACCGTTGTGTGCCTCCTAGAAGCTGAAAATTTGATGAAGCGAGGAGAAGGATCCACTAGCCAAGGTGGAGCCTTAGTTGTGTCGGCACGTGGCAAGATGAAGGGTAGGAAAAATCATAACTCCGACATGTACCTATTATTATTGTGATAGAAAGGGGCACTTTCAATCTAGATGTCCTAAGGCTAGAGAGGATTTGAAAAAGCTCAAAGAGGGAAAAGGAGATGAGGATAAGGAGAACTATGATGCATTGTTGAAAGTGAAGTAGAATCAGCAAAAGCATGGGTTTGTGTCTTTGAGGAAATGTGAAGGAGAGTCGGTCAATCTACTTAGTAGGGATAGGGTGAAGGTTGATGGCATTGGTGAGGTCGAATTCGATTCTCACGAAGGTTGTAGGTATGGTTCGAAAATACGGTTTAGGTTTCGGAAACGGGAATGGTCGCGGTTACGGGGTAACGGAACGGATACGTTGGTCGCGGACCACGTTACGGTTGTCGCTGCACGAATTTAGTTTTAGACTTTTTTTTGGTCTTTTTGCTTCAGAGTTATACAAGGTTAGGTAGTGCGATGGTGCCTCTTCTCTTTCTTTTCTCTTGTCGTTGAGTCATTATTGGAGGTAGATCGGTACTACCGTATAAGTAAAGATAAGAAATCTCCAAAAAGATTTGCAAAATGACGTTTCGAAGTGAAAAAAAGACGAAGACTTGTTGTCACGCGTGATACGGCTGAAGCGGCCAAAATATCGGGCTTTTTTAAATCCGCCTTGTTGAATCGGTCAAATTCGGTTCACCAAAGTTGAAAATTGTTCCCACTCGAGCAAACCGTTCCAATTCGGCCATATTTTTGCACCATGGTTGTAGGCGTATCACGGAAGTGAGATTCATCCCGCGCCTAAATAGAAGTATTCTCTCTTTAGGGAAGCTTATTGAAGATGCATGCACTACTGAGATGCATGAAGGAACTATATTGGTAGTAAAAGAAGGTAAGACAATCATGAAAGCTGTTCGGAACGCAAGAAGCATCTTCGTTGTTGAGGCGTACGTCAAGCATTAAGAGGTCTTGGTTCGAGGGGAGGCATCGTTGCCCCCAACAACGATGCGAAACTATTGATCGTTGGTCGTGTTGGGCTTAAGGGGAGGATTTTTAGGTTTGCAAGCCCAACGAGTCCAACACGTTGAGTAAGGCTCGGAAACGCATTGCGGGTCTCGTGCAAAATTAATGGAACATGAAGGGAAAGATCGAAAAGAAAAAGGAAGAAAACGGGAACCAAAGTCGCGACTCGCAATCCAGATCGCGGCCCGCGACCGGTTTCATCCACTGGCGGGCAGTTTGCTTTATTTCGTGGTTTTCTTGTTTATTTGTTTTCTTTTGATCTTGTTTCCTTATTAGCGTAGGATAATAATATTATTTGTTTCCTAAGTCTAGGATAATATTGTTTCCTAAGATAAGATAATATTTGTTTCTCAATTATTATCTTATTAGGTTTTCTTTTTCCATTAGGAATAGGGTATTCCATACCTCTATATAAAGAGAAGTAGGATGTCAATTTCAATATATCAGTTGAGAGAGAAAGATAGTCACACAGAAAGTCCAGTTAGGAATTGCTAAGAGTAGTTGCTAATAGAAATTAGCATAAACTCTGTGGAGAGGTTTTTTTCCCCTACTTGTTAAGTGAGGGATTTTTAATGATACAAAGTTTTTGCCTTTTAATTCTCAAAGTTCGCACTTTAAATTTGTTTCATTGATTCTCGTCGAATTGTAGGTAATTTTACGCTTCCGCTAGTGCCCCACAGACATAAAGATTCAACCCTTAATTTAGTGTATTCCTTTTGAGATCTAAGGCTAACTACTTGAGCACTAGTTCTGATGCCAATCAAAACTCTCAATTATCATCTTGGGATGTTGTAAATCATACAACTACCGCGCCCTTTTTCTTCTTGAATCTTGCTGGTTTCTGACCCGCATTTCGTACCCACGGCCCCACACCCTTGTTGTGTGGATAAAATAAAATTCGATGCTCATGTATATGAGAACGGCGGAAGGGGCTTAGGCGTAGTGTTGCCGAATGCTGGTCAGATGGTGGCTGCTGGTGGCTGCTGGTGGCTGCTGGGTTTAGCGTGGTGCTGCAAAGTAGGATGTGGATGGGTACTGCGAAAGCGGCAGCAGCCCATTGTGGGCTTGGCTTGGCTTGGCTTGGCTAAAAGACTTGGGTGAAAAGGTAGAGCTTGAAGGAGACTCTCTAACGGTGATCAATGTCATGAAGAAGCAAAGTGTTGGTGCTGCCCCAATTTTTCTTGTCCATTGCTGGGAATTTTATTTCCTTCTCTTGCTGTCATGTAATAAACGTGGGGAATGTCGGAACTCATAAAATTGCTTATTGGGGTTTTAGTTTATTTTTGGAACATGTAGGATTGGACTATTTTCCTCGGTTTCTTCACTTTGGCGGGGAACTTGACTTGACATAATTTGCCCCTCCCCATGTTAACCCTCAAAATATAAATAAATGCTCGAGCAGAGGCAGAAATTGATATTTTCAGATACTTCATCTCTTCTCAACAAAAGCTACGGTTTAGATGGTTTGTAATGAATTAAACATACCATATAGGGTATGGAATTCTATGAAGCTCCTCATCACCTAGTTTTACGATAGATTCATGTCATACTTTTACATCGCATATGTTTAATAGCGAAGCAGTGATCCTATATATTTATGACTTTTTTCTAATGTAGTTAAATATAATTAATTAAGGTCACAGATCTCATAACGCTATTATCGTGTCATGTTTGTAATATTTTACTATTATTACAGAATAAATTATGCACAATATTACGAGCACAAAACCACCTTGTATTCCTCCTCAGTCCTCACTAAAGCCTAGCATCCATCAATTAAAACAACATTATCAGGTCCAATATCGAATATTCATAACACTTTTTTGCTTATCATTCATTGTTGTTCTATCACTTAAAATAGATATGTCAAAAGTTGACATGACACCATGACGGGAACCAGATTCGAGATAAACGGGTTAGTGTAGAGCATTTTTAAACGTTTACTTAAACGTGTCGGCACGAGTTTCACCATATAATAAATTGGTCGGGTTGATGTTGAGATTTTCAACACGAAACTGACACAGTTTTACAGAATATACACATTTATAAAATTAGAGTATAATACGAAGGTAACAAATAGAATTTTTTAACTTCATTTTTTAAATTTCAATATGACGAACGGTTAGTGGCTCGCCAAACATGGATTTATAAAATGATAGAATTAGACATTAAAAATATTCATTTATTATAGTAATTTTCTAAATCCTGTGGCTTAAATTGGTTAAGTGGGTTACGGCTAACCAACCGTTTAATTAAACAGGTCAAGTTGGTCTCTAACAGGTTTAGTTAAATGGGCCGGTTAGTGTCAAGAGTTTTCAGCCCATTTATTTTCAACATGAACACGAAGTCAACATGACACGACTTGTTTGGCAAGTCTTAAAGTGACTTTTAGTTTTAATTGATTAGAATTGTCATCTTGAGCAAATATCATTGCACTTAATATAGACCTTCGCACCCTAATATAAGAGTGATTCTATCACCTATGCAGGCAAAGTCAAATAATACTCCCTCCGTTTCTCAATAATTGTTACGCTTTCCTTTTTAATACGTTTCAAAAAATTGTTACACTTTACTTTTACCATTTTGGGATATATGGCCCCACCAATTTTGTATTCTTTATACTCTCCTAAACTTAATTTTTTATTCTTTATTCTCTCTCCTAAAGTTACTTTTTCCTATCATTGTCATGTTTTGATACCCACTTCCTTGGTTCTTGTGTTTTTGCAAGTGTAACGATTTTTAGGAAACGGAGGGAGTATCGCGGTTACTCTCCCTAACTTGTTTTCAAACAATTCAGCTGAATTCTTAACAATACTTTTACGTGCACATTTCACAATTCCATTCAAATCACATTGACACTTCAGATCAACTCATTTATGTAGAAGAGGACAGGCCCTCGGTTTCTATTTTTCCATGTTCTATTTGACTTGTTAAAGACCATGAAACCGGAGTCAATAAGTTCAAAGTACTAAATCATTGCACTAAAAAAGTTAAGCACCACCTTTGTCTCAAAATATATTACCCATTTTGCATTCAGAAATATCTCAAATACTTTCTTCATTTTGGACCACATCTCACTAGTCACTCCATCATCTCGTAAAAACTCAATGTCTCATTTGCTTTTCCCTCTTTTCTCAATAATAAATTTCCATCATATCTAATTTATTTCCTTCCTCAATATAATACTTTAGATGCATCTTATTGACATTTTACATTATTTGAAGGGGCATATATTGCTAATTTAGACCCAATACATCTAAGTATGATTACTATGTCAGATGTCACAATCTTCTATTAAATTCTCACTGTATAAATAACAATTACATCAAGCATAATTCAAAGCTATGAGTGACGTCCTTCACTAGAATCACTCTTGACCCAAATTACCCAACACACATTCATGCACAAAAATTATAAGGTTACTGCATGGCACATTCAAGAATACAAAAGATCAAATAGGAGCAGATATAGATCTTACAGGAGCAGTGTTTGGACCACCAAAAGCAGCATTTGTGGTTTGATTACCAACACCCAATGAATTTAAAACTGCTCCAATGACCTATAATAGATAAGAGCAAGTTCATTCCTTTAAAACCATTAACAAAGCATCTACAATGCAATACCAGTCCCCATATACTTTTCAGCAAGTATAGAACTTACGCACCCGATTAAGATCAGAAACACCTCCTTCACCTTGATCCCCAACATTAAGGGTCCCAAGAACTACACTATGGGAAATTTGCCCAATACGATTGCGAGGAGCACCAGCATTACCATCAATTCCTTATAAATTACAGAAAAAAGAATGTATTGTTGGTCAACTGTTTCTGATAGTTCCATTCTGACCAAGAGCAGGAAGATTGAATATCTAGAGTACAGTGTTGAGTACCTTGAGTGCCAATGTTACCAGAGGTACCAGTAGAACCAGCAGCAGACGAAGTTTGTGGCTGGGTTGGTTGTCTTTCAACTAAATGCAAGGTGTCACCATTTTCCACGTCTAGAATGGTTAAGGTTAAAACCTTAGAAGAAGTAATCATACATGAAGCCCACAGCGCAAAATAGATTTTGAAGACAGTACCACTGTACCAGAATAGAGCACTCAAGACCTGCCTTGCAAGTAATAGAGCAGGAAAAATAGAAAACAACGCATTCATGCTGCTAATCATGCCAGCAGGCTAGGTAAAAACAGGAAAAACTCGAACAGAGTCTAAGTGCCTTAAAGCAAAGACACCACATGAGAATCTATCTAGCAACTTAGGAAACCAATACAGATCCTGCTGCTGAGATGTGAAGCAAATTCATGGAAACTAAGAATAGTGCAGGATACGGTACTCAGAGAGTAAGTGCTCATCCTTTAGAACCTTTCCCCTGAAAATCAGCCGTTGCTGCCCCACAGGTACACCAATTTGATCAGCAATTTTTCCTTTAAATGATGACACACGCATCTGAAATTTCAAGTAGACATATTAGATTGATTATTGCATTTGTATGAATATCCTAGAAGAACATCATAATTCGATGCATTAAGACACTAGTTCGTGTAATTAAACAGGAAGCACTAACATTTCGACAAAAAAGCGAAATTTGACCAACAACGGATCTAGACTTGTTACAGCATAGAGTGACAATAGATTTGATTGATTTATATGACAACATTCACCGGCCAAGTGAATTTGACTCCAGAATCAATACTATTTGAGAAAAAAGGAAGCTAACAACCTAAAGCCCTACTAGAAAATACTTCACGCACAAATTCCTAAGGAAGCCAAAACATCAAAGCACAAATTAAACAAGGTCTGCCTACAAATTGGCGTACACTTATTCGTACGCATATACAAGCAACAACACATTCATGTTGAGAAGCCCATCACTAACAAAATTATACTTCACTCTAAAAGCGTAAAACCCTCCGATGCTGCCATGCACAGCATAAGAAACCTTGAGACAATTGATGTATGCAGAAACCTTGAGCCCATGCAAAAGGTTTAAGATGTGTCAGATTCCACCAAGTACACAAATAGAACCTATCCATACACGCGCCCCTCCCCCCAGGGGCGAAACTATGTGGGAGCAAAGGGTAGCACGTGCTACCCCACGAAAACTGAAAAAAAGGAAATTTAGACATATACAAAATGCTGCACAAGGGAATCAAAAGAGTACAGGTGGCACACGTGGGCTTGAGTATTATTAGGTTAGCTCTGAGGTAGCATGATCGACTCCGAGCAGATTAGTTCCATCATTTGCCTTTTTTGTTTATTCTTGTTGATTTTATTGAGTTTTAGTTTGGCAACAATCTCGTTTTTATCTAAAAGAAACTAAAAAAAAAGTGGCTAAATCTCAACAATAAAAATAAGTAAAAGGATCAAATGTACTAGAGCCATATTATCTTTTCAATAAATTTCACTTTTGACTTTTATATTTTCCAAAGTAAAATTTTGACCTTTGTAATAATATACATTATCAAGTACTAAAAGTATATAGTGTTGATGTATTGGAAAAATAGATTAAAAGGAATCCAATTACATATCATATAACATCTTTTTTTATTATTAATAAAAGATATGGTTAATATGAGCTATATGAAAAGTACTACAAAAGTAAACTAGAGGCTAGAGCGGGTAATATACATTGAGACTTATCTTTAATAACACTTGTTTTTAATATATAGTGAAAAACACTTTTATATTTGAGGGGGTGATATTTATTTTTACTAAAATGGGAAAACTAAGAGAATTAGAGAGGGCAATATACATTGAGACAATACGTAATAACATTTAATTTGTTGGTTGTTGATATGAATATATTCAAAACCTTGAATGAAGGCAAACTTCAAACAAACGTTAGCTATTCTGTGTTCCTTATAAACTTATCTTTACCTCCAATTTTCATTCATTTAAATTTTTTCTAGGTTTTGGACAACTTAAAAAAGCTTTAATCGTACTTACATACTTCCTCCGTTTCGCAATACTCGCAACATAAGCATAGTAACTACTATTCATTTACCAAACTTATATTATAATTTTTCACAAGCGTATAAGAAAAAATATAGTCAAGTGGGGTCTTATTTGATTCGTCTTAATTCATACTATTATAATATCAACTTTTCATAATTTTTACTTATCAATAATTCGAGATATTAAAGTTCAAAGTATTGCATTGTATAGTGTGCTAACAAGAAACGTTGCGAGTATTGCGAAACGGAGGAAGTATTAGAGATATATAATTATTTTGCCAAATCATTCAAAATTATGATTTTTGTTTCAAGTCTTGAATTTCTAATTTCATAATTCATTAGCTTAATCTTTTGAAGAGTTATGAGTGTTCGTTAAAGCAAACTTATGTTGCATGATTGTTATTTTGTATATGTTTGTAATCTTGGTGCTACCCCTAACTGAAATTCATGGCTCCACCACTGCTCCCCCCCCTCTCGATTATATCTTCCAGATCGTCCACACTAACAATCCAGTGATCCACCCTTCTTCCAAAAAGGCGATTACCAAATTACGTTTAAGTAATATCCTAGTTGTTCCAAAGTAACCAAAAAGAGATACTATCAAGAAGTATCAGCGATTCAACCATGTATAATAGTTTTTCTTTAAAATCTAATTTTGATGTTGTTTCTTCAGCTCGAACTATGAAATCCCTTAGAAATGGATTTTGATCGATCCATTCATTTCATTTGTTCATTTCAGACACTAAGAAATTGCAAAATCTAAAATCAGATATAAAAGACAACAACAAATAGTTAAAAAGCAACAACAAGAACATAAAGACACCTACATTCTTGTCGACATGAAAAATATAGATTTGAGAGTCCAAAGTCTTGATATTGAGCTCCACCGTCGAGTCGGGAACTGAAGCAGAAGCATCACTTGTACTGGCACCCTCAACAGAATGTTGCTCCGCCATATGACACTCTACAATATCATTAATCAATGAAATGATCGATTACAAGTTATGCAATGATCAATGAAATGCAATTGAACATTAATCATGAGATTTAAGAAGAGAAAACTCACATTTTCAGATCTAGGTTTCAGACCTCGATGTTTCTGCAACGGCTACTGCTATTTCTTCCTGTGCCGGTGACCACCAACGGAAGTGAGCGAAGGAAATCGGCGAGGGAAACGCAAAATCGCACACCAGAGGCAGTACTTTCTCCGGCTCCTTCTCCGCCGCTGCTATTTCGCGCGAATCTCCGGCAACTTCTCCGTCGCAGCAGCGTGTGGATCTCCTTCTTCGTCTCTCTCTTTCTTTCGACTTTCTGTAATAAGGGGGTTAAGGCAATTTTTTATTTTTGAGATCAGGTAATTTTAGTCGTACTTCCTACGTTTTTTTAACGTGACTTTCTATATAAAGAAGTTTGGAATGACTTGTGACACTTTTTTTTTTGGGCAAATCTTTTTCTCTATCTTTCTTCTATCACATGGGTTCCCTTCTTTCTTTCTCTCTATTCCTTTCCTCTCCAAAAATTGCCTAGGAGTCTGTGAAATTAAAAGTGTCACAACTAATAAAAAACGGAGGAAATCTTGTTTTATCTAATTTAATCCATTTGTATTTTTTTTGGTCTATTATTGATTTTTATGTCATGTCTTAGAAATTATTGGATCTTATTTAGATTGCAAATAAGCTGAGAAGATGGACCCTAAGATTTGCAAAAATATGTATTCGAGGAACTAGGTCCGCAATCCTTGTAACTTAATAGATATTGGTGGTAGGCAACATTGTATGACAATTTTTTGATAACTTAGTGAATATTGGTGGTCAACAAATCCTTCTAACCAATGTTGGTTATAGAGGTAATTACTATTGTACATGATTGTGGACGTTCTTATCATAGAATAATTAATTGTGAAACTATTGGGTCAGACCGTCTGATCCAATATGTTTCGTCGGACGAAGCGGCGAGAATGGCGCCGCTGCTCCTTCTTCTTTATCTTCTTCCTCCACCGCCGCCGCACCGTTGCTCCTGCGCCGCCTTCATAACACCTTCGCCTCTGCTTCCTCCGCCGCCGTTGGTTTGAAGATTCCTCTCCAATTTCTGGTGGTTAGCTCCCAGAGCGACTGACAATGGCAGTGTTGTGATACTAACCATAGAGTCACCTCCATAAACCTCACATCTCAATATCTCTCTACCACTCTCCCTCCTTCTCTCAATTCCCTCTCTCAGCTCACCATTCTCTCCCTTCAAGACAACTACTTCTTTGGCGCTTTACCATCCTTAGCTAATCTCTCTTTTCCTCAGCAACTTCACTTAGATTTTAATAATTTCACCTTTATCCCTTCTGGTGCTTTTGCTGGGTTAAGTTTTAGCTTTCACTTGATCTGAAAACATCAATTCCAGAAATAGTTAGTGTTTCAGTTAAAAGGATGAAGGTATGTAGTTACTCCTTTTTTTTTCATTTGCTTCTAATTTGCTTCATTTACTTAAGTTTTGTTTTCAGTTAGACTAAAACACGTAAATGAAACAATAAGATAAGTAACTGAACTTAAAAGACATCCAACTGAAATAAAAAAGATCAACTGAAAAAAATTTAAAACCAATTGAACAAAAATTGAAACCAACTAAACAAAAATTGAAACCAACTGAAACAAAAATGAAACCAACTGGAAAAAAAAATGAAACCAACTGAAAGTCGTCCGAACAAATGTTATGGTCGGACGCGTCTAACCCAATATCTTCTCTAATTAATTTTCTCCATCTAAATCACATTATCATATAGACTTTGTTAGAAACGTAGAACGATACCGCGGCATCCCCTGTTATCATTTTGGAGGTAGAAAACCACATGTTTTCATTGTAAGGCCCTTATGTGGATGGAAAAAGGGGTTAAGGGAAGTAGTTTATTACCACCCGATTCAACCTTTGTTGTAAAAGCTGAAACTTTTGACTGTTTCATCTACCTCCAACACCGTCATACCTGAAGAAGTCCTTCTAGCATTCAACGGTCTAGAGATAAACATAGAATGTATTTTTACTTCATTAACATTCACCTCTATGGGGATATTAATAACACCATCAATGATGGAAGAGGCCTATACGTCTTCCATATAAGTGGGAGTCTTATCATAGGATCGGATCTAATAAGTTCAGTTTAGGTCAACTCCAATAAAATTAGTTCTGTTCTAATAAGTTTAGTTCACTTCAGCTCCAATAAATTCAGTTCAGTTCATCTTCATTCATTATTTAACCCTTTTATTTAATATTATTATTATTGGTCTAATTTATTTTACTCATTATTGCTGTTGTTATTATTATTATTAATTATTGTTTTTTTATATAATTTTTTGTTATCATATCTTTACTCATTATTATTACTATTATTATTATGGCTGAGCATGGTTTGGATTGGTGCACGGTTTAACCAAATTTCATGTTAATACGAGTATTCTAATTTGCAATTATTGTTCTATTTTATTGACTAGATATTCACTATTACATAATACAAATAAGCTACAAAAAGCTACAAGATATTAAAAAATTACAAAGTTGCATCATACGAGTATTCTAATTTGCAATTATTGTTCTATTTTACAGTACTTTCTCCGGCAACTTCTCCGCCGCTGCTATCTCGCGCGAATCTCCGGCAACTTCTCCGTCGCAGCAGCGTGTGGATCTCCTTCTTCGTCTCTCTCTTTCTTTCAACTTTCTGTAATAGGGGGTTAAGGCAATTTTTGATTTTTGAGGTGAGGTAATTTTAGTTGTATCTTATTTTATCTAATTTAATCCATTTGTATTTTTTTGGTCTATTATTGATTTCTATGTCATGTCTTAAAGCTGTCTTCTTTTCATTTGATCTGATGTTATTTGAATGTATTAGATCTTATTCAATTTTATTAGACATTATTTGATCTTATTCGAGCTTATTGAATCTTATTTGGACTAATTGGGACTGGAAATTAACTGAGAAGAACGGACCATAAGATTTACAAAAATATGTATCCGAGGGACTAGGTCCGCAAGTTCCTTGTAACTTAATAGATATTGGTGGTAGGCAACGTTGTAGGACAAATTTTTGATAACCTAATGAATATTGGTGGTCAACAAATACTTCTAACCAATGTTGTTTATAGAGGTAATTAGTATTGTATATGATTGTGGACGTACATATCTTAGAATAATTAATTCTCTCCATCTAAATCTTATTATCATATAGACTTTGTTAGAAACGTAGAACGATATCGTGGCATCCCTTATTATCATTTTGGAGGTAGAAAACCACATGTTTCATTGTAAGGCCCTTACGTGGACGGAAAAAGGGGTTAAGGGAAGTAGTTTATTACAACCCGATTCAACCGCTTTGTTGTAAAAGCTGAAAATTTTGTCTGTTTCATTTAGCTCCAACACCGTCATACCTGAAGAAGTCCTTCTAGCATTTAACAATCTAGAGATAAACATAGAATGTACTTTTACTTCATTGGCATTCACCTCTATGGGGATACAATTAATAACACCATCAATGATGGAAGAGGTCTATACGTCTTCCATATAAGTGGGAGTCTTATAATAGGATCGGGTCTATCAACCAAAGCCAAGACACATGCCAAAGTTTGCAAAATTGTACATTTTCTGACACACATAATGATTAAACAATTCGAGTCAATGCGATGGAGGTATCAACCAGAAGGCCATTAATCTAGCAATGATAGTGAAATGTGGTTGGAATCCTTGTCGTATAGTTTAGAAATGCTTGCAACATGTTGCACGATCAACGTGAAATTGAAAATTAGTGCATTAAGCTTATCCGTGAGATAAAAAGGTAAACAATACCTCAAACCACTGCAAATGAGGTGGCAACATTGTTGGTTGGTGATGGAACCAAGAACTTAAACCATGGGGATGTCATATTGCAAACAACTAGCGAAACTTAACAAAGAATCGATGAAATTCATTAAAATTACGATAAAATCATTTAAATACTATTTAATCAAATACTTTGTTTAGTAAAATATCCTTTAAAAATACGAGGTATTGCAGTCCTTTGAGAAGCGCATGCATTTCTAGAAGCATAAATAGTTGCACCTCACAATATGTATTGCACTCAATGTTAATTATGATACTATTTTATTCTTCGTATATGTTGATTAGAGTATGATTTTAGCATGATTATGATTTGATTAGTGTTTCTATTGATTAATGTATGATTGTACTTAGGCCTGCTTTTTTGGACTGTATTAATGGAAAAATACTTCAGTTCAATTCAGTTTAGCTCATCTTCTTTCGTCTCGCAAATATAGTTAAGTTAAATTAAGTTCAATTCGGTTCTCTTCAGTTCATTTTAGTTCAGTTTATTTCAATTCATTTCAGAGGCATATTTTGGTTGGTTTTGAGCATGATGGAAAGATTGTGATGTAGAATTGAATCATGATATCTTGAGTATGTTGTCTACCTTGGTTATGTTGTCGTCCGAGGGGCCCGAGAATTACTAAAATGGGAACTATCTTGCATTAGGAGTTTGTTCATTCTTAGACACAGACGGTAAAACCCATAGTGTAACACCCTTCTCTTTTTTATAAAATACCTTTTTTCTTAACAAAACATAGAGAAATATCGAAGTATCGTCTCCCGTGTGAAAACGTATTGGCTTACTCAGAATTTTGCAACAAAAAACAACTTTAAAATAAACACTTCAATACTTAATTAAAACATAGTCAAACTTATGCATCCTCAGAGTAAAACATAGTTTCAACCAACTGTAAAACAACATAATATAAAAATCCCATAAAGTAATTCAAACTATAAATGTAAATGAAAACAGCTAAAGGAAAGAGAAAACATTATCTCCAAATTATCTTCCAAGTTCCCAATGAATATGGATGCATCCTCAACTTCAAACCTGTAGCCTACACTCTATTGATGAACTACTCGTCAATTAAGGATCATAACAGGATCAATGAGGCACATCCATGATCGACACACATAAAAGCACGTACTTAGCAAAGTTGGGTACATACACAAAAAAAAGTCATGTAAACCTAACATGATACTAATAAGCATTAAAACATGAACAAATAATAACATAATAACTGAACTTGACTCCACAAAACCAAAATATTAATATATTAATAAATTTGAATAGTCAGTGGATCAATTTATCCAACCAAATTTTGTCTTCAATTTAGAAGACGAAGTACGGGCGCGGCTCTGTACTCCTTATGACGAAAGATATCGAGGTAAGTACTAATTAAATAAAATAGGATGTGGTGATCAATTCGGTCCCAAGAAAAGTCATGGGCTATCACTATGAACTCTAACTCATAGTAGTACAATACTTCAGATGTGCACAAGGCTAAAGCTTATTGCTATTCACTTTTCACTTTAAGTATTAATATCTTATTTGGTGTTGAGACTGACAACAAAAGACAACCAACACTAATAACATGGATACATAAAAGACTAAATTTTTTATCTTAGGATTAAATACTATGATCATACAAAATCAATTGACCCAGAATTAATCCCCATTTATTTTTTGACTAAAATCAACAATCGAATTGTCCAAAAGACATAAGGTTCAACTTACCCTACAAAGCCCATAGTCTTTGTATAGTAATAGAATGATATATTTTAATTCCAACTTACCCACAAAGCCCTCGGTCTTTGTAAAGTAATAGAATAATAGTAACAAGGGAATAACATGAAACATCTCATCATCCAATACCAAAAATATATTCATTAATCCCCCATGTGAATTAATAAATAAACATCCCTCCCAAACATGCTTGTATCGAACATACAAACAATCGTGTAATCAATAAACCGTAGGCAATTAGCATGCTTACACAACAAACATAAAACACGTAATTCCATAAACCATAGCTACATATGAACCATAAAAAGGTTCCCTATACTACATCATCCCTAATCCTTAGGACATGATACTTAACACATAGAGACATGTATGTACCTTGTGTAGGTAAAATGAGAGGCCATTTTAAAATCTTTAGAAGTCATTTAAAGTCTCCGTCTAGTAATTATCAATATATTCAAGTATTAATACTCCTCTCAAAAAAAAAGAAAGTAATAATACTCTTATAAAATTACAACAACTTTACTTTGAAGTACTTTAAAGCTTTCTTAAAAATACTTTAAAAACTCTTTTAAATACTAAAGCTTCAACAATTTAATATACCTTAATATAATACTACCAAACTATTCCTTTAAAACCCTGTGAATCTTCACTTTAAACATAAAACATATAATCTGAAATTTATAACATCAATTAAGAATTACAGGAAAAAAATCAAAAAATTATTTATTAAAAAATAAAGTCACTAACTTTGATTATTAAATTGCTAACATAACATTTAAAACATCAAAATTAATTATTAAAATAATATAGAGGAAAAAGAAAGGGAAAATAATCGAAAAAGGAAGGAGAAAACCAGAAAAGGAGAGGAATGTGCGGTAGTATGCCCGGTGCTGGGCGAGGGAGCGAGGCAGTGCATGCAGGTGGCTGGTCGTGGTGGCCGCGGCTGTGTACACAAATTGTGAGGGAGGAGGAAAGTGAGTGTGGTGGGGTGGCGACACAAATCCGAGAAGATGAGAAAGGGTGGGTGATGGTGGTGCGCGAGAGAGAGAGAGAAAAATAGGGTGAAATTGTATGGGTTTATGGGGTCTCATGGGGTTTATATAGGTTTGTAATCCTAACCCTTATAGGCTTAGGGGAGTTTGGGCTTTTAATTTGGGCATTAGGTGATTGAAATGAATTGAGCTCTTGTAACCCATTTATGAAAACCTTTTTATGCTTCAACCCAAACTAAATAAATTACTAAGTAACATAGAAAGTCCGACCCAATAAAATATTTGATTATTAAAAAACATTAAGTAATCCTTTGACTTAAAATATAGTCAACACTTTAAGAAATTAATTATTTTAATACTTAAAAATACTTATAAATATACTTTAAATATACTTTAAATATATTTATAAAATTCAAAAAATTACGGAGTGATTACACATAGGCCGTCCTGAAGGTTGTGATTTGACATTTTCATAGGAAGTGGGTTGTGATCCACTAACGTTCACCCTCGCTCAAAGTAATAAATTAACTACTTCTGTTATTTAAATTGTTTTCTTGTTATTAATTTTTATTGTTTAAAAGTTTCCCATGATGAGCATGTTGTTATATTTGTATGATGTAATTAGTTTATCTATTAAACTTCTTTGACCCCTATATAGATCTTGATCGGTCTGGGAGAAACGTAAGTTACTCCCCACTAGTTGTGGATTATTGTTTATACCTTTGTAGGTAATGATGACGAGTAGGCTTATCCTTATTTGGACCGAGAAAGAGAGATTTGGGAGTGTGTGCAAGGATGTGTGTTAGTCTTGGTTGATGAACACTATGAGAATTACACTAGGTTCTATAATCTCATAGACATCAAATAAGTAACTTTTGTAATGTTTTTATGAGGATATTGGTCTCTTTGAATAATTTTGGATGATGTTTAATTTGGGAGTTTAAAGGGCAAGATAGCTCTTAGCTAATTCCTTTATTTTGGATTAAATTCAATTTGAGATTTCTATTTACGCTTTCACATTTTAAATTTCCAGACTTATAACGACAATTTCATCTCAGTGATATATCAACTATCACTATTATCTAATGTTATTAAAGGGTGGAGTGTTATAATTCTCTCCCTCAGTGATATATCAACTATCACTATTATCTAATGTTATTAAAGGGTGGAGTGTTATAATTCTCTCCCAGATAATTAACCTTAGAAACAATCGCGGCTATAATGTATCTACTTCAACAAAACTAGCTTGAACATTGGGTTGATTCCTCGAGCCTTGACTAGTCCCTTCACCTTTTTTCTTCTTGTAACACATTGAAGCAAAATGACTAGGTTTATCACAGATTTAACAACATTCCTTTTCCTTTTCAATCTTTCCACCTTTGAGGCTGTTGACCTTTTCCAGTGAACTTCTTGGAGTCTCCTTTGGCCTTTGCGGAACCAGAGCAAGCTTCAACAAGGTTTGCCTTAGCTACAAAATTATTAGCAGCTCGGGCACATGAATCATTAGCCTGTTTGCCTCCTTGTTTTTATATGATTAACTAACTCTTCCATATTCATATCTCTCTTCTTATGTTTCAGATGAATCCGTTAATAAAACCAGGTAATTTCTCAATCAACATAGTAGCTTGAAGAATCTCACACATTTTCATCTCCTGAGCAAGAACCTCAGCAACCAGATTTCATATACATGAACTTGTTCCATCATTGGTGTAAACCCCGTGATTTTATGAATTTTATAAATATATCTAAAGTGAATTTATAATTAATTTTCATATTTATTTAATTAAATTATTTAAGTGTTGACTATTTTGAAAGTCCAACGATTATTTAAACGTTTTAAATAATCATAAATATTTTATTGGGTTGAACTTCTAAGTTATTAAATATTTTAATTGGATTTTGGGTCATATTTTAATTGAATCTAATATTGGGTTGAGGAGCCCAAAACACTCTTTAGGCTTGGATGATCAACCTAAGCCCAATCTAACCCTAAACCTAATTGCCTTAGTTTTCTAGGTAAACTTATAAATACCCACCGAACCCCAATTTTTGTACACTCTTATTTTCTCTCTTTTTCCTCTCCTCTCACTCTTTCTCCCTCTCCGTCTCACTCCCTCGATTTGCGTGCATCGTCCGACAACCACCAACACCACCCTCACTCGTGTTTTTCTCCGGCCACACTCGCACACCATCGCCCCCTCTCCTTCGCCTCCTGCGTGCTACCACGCACCACCCGCACCACTTCTCCGCTTTTCCTTCGGATCACGCGAGCCAGTAGCAGCAACAACACGTGCTGCCATGTGTCGCCCAGCCAGCCCACGCACTATGCGCACGTGTTTCTCCTCCCTTGTTTTTCGGTTTTTTGTGTTTTCTTCTGGTTATTTCTTATCCCTTTTTCCTATATTATTATTTAATTATGGTTTTGATGATTAAAGTTATGATTTTTATGATTTCTATATGTTTTACAAATAAAGTTGGAAACTTTATTGTTTAAGAAATTTAAAAATCTGATTTTTATTAATTATAAATTTAAGTTATAATTTCAGATTTATAATTTTATATTTAAAGTTAGTTTTAAATATAAAAGTAATGGTTTTTAAGGTTTTTAAAGCCTAGATTTCTAGTATTATATTGAAGGTTGCTAAAGGTTGAAGCTTTAGTGATTTTTAAAGTATTTTAAAAAGAGTTTTGAAGAGTTTTAAAATAATTTATATTGTTGTGAATTAATTAGAGTATTAATTCAGTGTTATAATATTATTTGGTAGGCGGAGAATTTGCCCTAAGTGACTTCTAGTGTTTCTAAAGTGGTCTCTCTATTTGTCTACATAAGGTACGTACATGTCCTTATGTGTTAGACTAGTATCATGTGCTAAGGTTATGATTATGTATAGTATCATGTATAGGGAACCCTTTTTATGGTTTATACGTTGCTATTGTTTTATGGAATTATGTGTTATTAAGCATGTTAATTGCCTATGATGTTTATTACATGATTGAATGGATGCTTGATTCAAGCATGTTTGGGAAGGTAAGTTTATTTATTAATTCACACAAGGGATTAATAATATTTATTACTGGAATATGGACGTTTGGTATTGTTTCCCTTGTTATTATTTTATTACTTCTCAAAGGCTGAGGACTTTGTTGAGTAAGTTTTTACTACTTTGCAAAGACCGAGGGATTTGTAGGGTATGTATATTTATTGTCTTTGGACACTTCGATTATTGATTTAAGTCAACAAATAAATTGAGGATTAATTTCTTGGTCATTGGAATTGTTTGATCATGATGTATAATCCAAAGATAAAAGTGGAATATTTGTTGTATCCATGTTATATGTTGGTTGTCTTGTTAGAGTCCAACGTCGAATAACATATTAGTACTTAAAGTGATAAGTGAATTACAATAGCTTTAGACTTTTGTACGTCTGAAGTTTTGGGCTAGAATGAGTTGGAGTACATGGTGGTAGCCCATGGCTTTTCTTGCGGCCGAATTGATTACCGTGCCCTATTTTATTTGAAAGGTTCCTTGATATTGTTGGTCAATAGGATTACAGAGTCGCACCCGCAATTCGTCTTCTGAATTGAAGGCAAGGTTTGGTTGGACAATTCGATCTATTAACTATTCAATTAATAACTAAATGAATTGTTATTTTATTATATTGTGAAGTTGAGTCTTATCTTACGAGTTGATGTTTTAAGAGTATTGTTATTGATCATGTTTTATTGCTTAGTAGTATCATTCTAGGTTTTGTGTGTTGTGCTGTTATGTATGTACTCAGCTTTGCTGATTACGTGCTTTTCTATGTGTCGATCATGGCTGTGCCTATCGATCCTGTTATGACCCTTAATTGGCGAGCAGTTCATCAATTGAGTATTTGCCTACATGTTTGAAGATGATGCAACCATACTCATTTGGGAATTGGGAGATATTGATGAGAGATCGTTTTCTCACTTATGTTTCTTCGTTTATTAAATCTCTTTCGTTAAGTTACTTTATGGATTATCTATTTTAAGTTGTTTAAGTTGGTTTTAAAGTACGTTGAAGTTTAGATAATGTTTTGACGATTATTATGGTTTAAGTATTTATTAAAGTTTTTTTAGCTGCAAAATTCTGAGTAAGCCGATACGTCATCACACGGGCGATAATACTTTGACAATTCTCTGTTTTTAGTTGAAAAATGTATGTTTTTATAAAAGAGAGAATTGTCGGGGTGTTCCAATTGGCCTGTTACCTATCAATTTAAAATTAAGCCAATTCCCAACATCATTTTTTTTCCAGCATCATCAGCTCCCTACTTCCTCTCCAAATAATTCCATATATATATTTTAGCATATTTAACATTCATAATAGATCAAATATGGAATTCGACATTTGATTCAAAAGATGCCCCCTAACAATCTTATTGTCTATCTCAAATTTCTCCCGGTGAATTTTCCCATCAGATTTAGGATTATTCTCCTTCACAGGTTTTATGTGAATAACATTAATGCCTGAAGCAAGAGTAGCAGATTTTTCGCAGGGGAATAATCAAACAGATAATAGTCAAGATCTACTTGCTCATGTGCAATCAAAAGTCTCTGTGACTACATTTTATAGTTTGAACGATCTAAGATTTTCAACTTTGACAAACCAAGAAAAAAATATACTTTGAGAACTAGAAATGGTTTCAGCTGAACAAAATACATTTAAAATTTTGCCATTTTTGGTGTGGATTCTTGATGAAGTCCGTCCGCCAAGGTTCACATAACTATCCCTGACTTCGTGTAACAGAATCAAGGATTGAAATTTCCCAAAAACTTATCAATCTCTTATGAAAGGATAGGCTTGAGTTTTAGGTTTTCAAGAATATTGACTAAATAATCGTAATGACGGTTTCAGAATAATATTTATATGTGGGACAAAGCTAAATCGCTTAAGAATTTCGAAAAGGAAATGAACAAATAAAAATTGTCACAGACAAGACTCACTCAACGGGGTTAACAACTCACCTGATTGGGTTTGTCAGTCACCCGACCATGGTTAGCATTCATCTGATCCAATCTATCACCACCCGATCAGGCTGTGTTGAACTAAACAATTTTTCCTTCTTTCTTCCTATTTGCATTACCTAGATCGAACAAAATGTACAATATATATTTTGGCCATATGTTTGACCATTACAATTTCAAACAAAAAAGAAGTTTTCTTCCTAAAACAATCCTAACTATGAATTATTCTAAAATAATCCCAACTTTATAGGGAGTTTTCTTAAAAAAATCCAGAGATCTCAAATAGCTAGGTTTGCTAGTCAATTAATGGGGCTTCGAGCTTTAGTTAGCAGAGTATGAGCCTGAGAAGAGAATATGCAATGTAACATACATAAAAATAAAAAAATAAAAATTTAATCATTTGAATAAGTTTTCGCTTACTTGAGATCATTTTAAGAAGACATCCTCAATGCCGAAATTATTCCATAATAATCCAAAACTTGGATTATTATAGGAAAACCAAACGTAGTTAAGATTATATATTTTTAAAACCAATATTGCATAATGAAAAGGTAGATATTTTGAAAGAGTTTCACCACCAAAGTGGACCTCGTATTTTCTTCTCAAAAAGCCAAATTCAAGGTGAATATGAAAACCCTCATTTTTTTTCAATCTACCCTATACAAATTATATTGTGAGCCCACCTCTCCCAATTAGTACTTTCTTGTTTCTTGTTTCTTGTTTCTTGTTTGAGGGGCGTACACGATCCAATGACTAGTTAGTCTAAAACTATGTTAAGGGTACCAAATTAATATTATTTATATAAGTTAAATTATAGCGATAAAGAACTTGGAGGAACTATCATTTTGTTTTTGGAAAAATAATTTAGACTAATCACAACTATACATGGATATTGTTCAAATGCTCTCTAGTATAGATCAATTTGAAATAATCCCAATTTTAACGTATGTCTTCTCGAAATGATGAAGAGACGTAAAACAACTAGTTTAATCAATCGAATAATGGTGGCTTGAGTTTTGGTTAGCGAACTATGAATCGAGAGGAGAGTGAACAAAGTAAACTACATAAAATGCAAAACAAAAATCAATCGTTTGAACACGTTTTCAATCACTTGAGATCATTTTGAGCAAATATCTCTAAGTTGGGAATATCCTAAAATAATTCATAATTGGGGTTATTTTGAACAAATCAACCACAGTTATTAAGGACCCGTTCGGTATTACTGTGGTTTTCAGTTTTTTGGTTTTTTGTATTTGAAAGTCATATGATAAATATCCTATAATAAATCAAAAATTAGTCAAACTTATGTGAAACATCTTGATTTTGGAAACTGACAACTAAAAAGTGAAAACCACTTTTTGTGGTTTCCTGAATGTGATTTTTAATTTTCAAAAAAACTAAAACTGAAAACAAAAAACAATAACGAACAAGCCTTTAATTGTTAATTTTTTTTTTGGTAGTTAAATAGAGCATATATCTTTCCGTTACTCCACTTTGGCGCATTGTGCATTGTAGGTCAAGGTACATGATTTTTCTTCTTTTTTGAAGAAAGTGTACAGGATATTTGTATAGTGGACAATTTTGAACTTTTCTTCTTCAAAGTAGACCCATAACCTCTTTGCTTTCCTATATTTCCATCTTTTCCCTCATAAACGATAATAGACTGAGGTATAGTAGCCACCCAACTCCACTACATTTGTGTGCATCGCATTATTGAGAAAGAGAAGCAAATGGCAGATATGAACACCTTCAATGGCTCAACAGCAGGAAAGCCTATTCGTTGCAAAGGTAACTTCGCTTTAATTTCTTTTTATCATTAAGTTTCGAATTATCTAATTCTACTATAAGTTTTGCCTAATTTATACTACCTCCGTTCCTTAATAAGTGACACACTTCATGTTTGCACGCTTGTCAATGCATTATTTTAAACATTAATATCTATAATTATCAATAAGTAAAAATTATAACAAGTTGATATTAAAAAATTACACAATGAGACGAATCTAACAAGATCCCACATGACTATGTTTTTCCTAAAATGTAAATCACCAAATCTAATTAGAGGCTAAACTGTGAATAGTGAACACAGTGTGTCACTTATTAAAGAACGGAGGAAGTATCTGATATAAGTAGTCGATATCTTAATAGTAATTTTTGTAACTTTCGGAAATATACTCTGTGGCTATATCGCGTTTTTTGTGTTTCCCACAAAAAATAAGGGGGCGTTTTTAGATATTTTTTTGACAACGTTTTACACAATTATTAGTTATTAAAAGTTATTAAAAGAATAGTCTAAATTTATACTCCCTCCATAACATAATAGAAAGAAAACAACAAAAAAAGAGTACAAAAGTGAGTGAGGACCAAAAAAACACATCATCATTTCATAGGATAAAATTTACCAAAATAGGAGAGATAGAAAATTGTTGCAAGTAATATGTTACACCCATTTTAGAAAATTGTTGCAAGCTTGCAACTACTATGTTACGGAGGGAGTATTAAAATTAGACTAACTTAAATTCATTACTTTATTCAGAAATGTGCTTCTTTCTCATCTTTTTATTGAATTTTGACTAGTGTATAATTTTAAATTGAAATTAGAAGAGTCTTTTATAAAACCAACTCGCTAGTTATATCTACAAATATGTATATATCCAATCCAATATAAACTGTCTGAAACGATGCAGCTGCAATAGCTAGAGAAGCAGGGCAAGAGTTGGTGATAGAGGAAGTGATAGTAGCTCCTCCAAAGACTCATGAAGTTAGGATTAAGATCCTTTGTACTTCGCTCTGTTATAGTGACATCACCTTCTGGAAATTAAAAGTATGCTCCCTTCCCTTCTTACAATATTTTTGCTATGTCAATATACCTTATTCAATTTCTTTTAGCTACAAAAAAAGAAAAAATTGGTTCATTAATATAGCAGGACCCACTAAGTGGATGCGATTGGAGCTGTAATGTTAATTGTGGAAGAATGTCCAATGCCCAATGATATCACGTAGGGTCTCATATTGAAGAAATAGAATAGTTCTTTTTTTTTGAGGGGGTAATACAGTAGTGTTTTTTGAGGGGGAAGATAAAGATATACAATAGAGTTTGCTTAGTTATAAGATTTTTAACAAAGTTGATTTGACCGAGACCCGAAATCGACCATATGAGATCCAAAAGGACCTGACCCATACCCGATTTGAATCATACTAATCCAAATGAAAAATAAGTAAAAAAAAGAAGGCCAAACCTATAATATATGTATAGATAGCTTTGTTTAATGTGAATATGAGACAAAAGGACCTTAGGAACCCATCTTTTGGACCTTAGCAAACCTAACGCAATAAGGACTTGCACGTTTTCTCTCTTTCAGTTTCACGTTACTCACCTCAGAGGTTCAAACCTCACCTCACCTTACCTCTCTCTTTCAAATATATAATTAGTTAATAGTTACTCCCTCCGTCCCATATTAGTCGCAACAATAGCTTGTTCACATAATTTTAGGAAGTTAATAGAGTGGGGTGTAAGTTATATTGATTTATTGTAAAAGTTAATGTGATAGAAAGTGATGTGATACTTTTAGGAAGTTAATAGAGTAGAGGAGTAATATTTTAATGTTTTTCACATAAATCAATGAATGAGTGAGGTATATTAGTTGGGTGATATATATAATAAAATATTAGTGGGTCCATACCTAAATTAGAAGTGTTGCAATCAATATGAAACAACCATATATGGAAAGTGTTGCAACTAATATGGGACGGAAGGAGTATATAATTGTAGAATTGGAAGATGAAAATTAAAAGTTTGGAGATCTTTTCAAAGGGAGGTGAAGGGAAGTCACAAAAATCCTCTTTATCATTTTTTCATCTTTAAGAGACCTTTATTTGCAAGTTAGGAATGATGATATAATGAGTAGTTTCTAAAATATGAAAACTTGTAGGATTTAATTGTAAAATTTTACATGAGATGTGTAGTTGTAATGACACTCTTTTGAACTATTTGCCTTTCGAACATTTAATTTTGTGTTTACATTGGTTTTTGCAATAAAACCGTTTATTTTAAAAAAATACTGGATGGTTGATTTATTTTATAATCTTACCTCGACGTTCCAAATCCTGGATCCGTCACTGCCTAACCCCCGATAGTGACCCGAGTAATATTTATCTTAAAAAATATACTTCCTCCATAACCAAAAGAATACAACAATTAGGTATTATTTGTGAGGTATAAAATATTCGAAAGTATCTCAATTTATATATTCATAGTTTTACTCTTTTAATTCTCAATATTATATGTTTTATAGTAAATCGTAAATGTAATACTCCTTGTGTGTTAGAACACTCAAAATAGTTTCTTATTTTGTTTGTCTCGAAAATAAAGGTAGATTAAAATTTTACTTTCAGGTGACAAGACAAACCGCAAATACATATGTAGAGTTTTATCAAAGAAACCAACACAACTGGAATGAATTTGGGAGGGAGAATCAAATGAACTATAACAATATATACTTTTGTCTCAAATGTATTGACTCGATCAGGACTTGACTTGAAAAAGGCATACCTTAAATAGACCCGATCCGACTCGAAAGTTAGTCTAACCCGAATTGACCCGACCAAACTTGACTCAATTGCTACTTCTAGTTACAATAGTCGGAGTTACCATAGGGCATGTTCTCTTCAGCTTATTTTCAGTTCAGTTCAGCTCACCTCTAATAAGTTCAGTTCAGTTCAGCTCCAATAAATTTAGTTCAGTTCAGTTCAACTCCAATAAATTTAGTTCACTTCCAATAAATTTAGTTCACTTCAGTTCAGTTCAGCTCCAATAAGTTCAGTTCAGTTCATCTTCATTCATTATTTAACCATTTTCTTTATTATTATTATTATTATTATTATTATTATTTTTTCTTCTTCTCATTATTGTTGTTGTTTTTATTATTATTTTACTCATTATTATTAATTATTGTTTTATATATATATTTTTTGTAAATCATATCTTTACTCATTATTATTACTATTATTATTATGGCTGAGCATGGTTTGATTGGTGCACGGTTTAACCAAATTTTATGTTAATACGAGTATTCTAATTTGCAATTGTTATTTTATATTACCGACTAGTTATTCACTATTATATCATACAAATAAGTTACAAAAAGCTACAAGATATTAAAAATTACAAAGTTGCTAATAATATTGGAGTACTACTTAAGGTACAAAATTGTTGTTACGTTGAATATTAAATATATTTTGGCGGTTTGTGGTTGGGTTTGATTTATAAATATTATTATAGACCAACCTACTACAAATCGTGGTTTGGTTAGAAGCACACACCAACCCATGTTTTAAGCTAATTATCATTATAATAGCAATGTTAATTTACTTCTAAGACATTATTGTTATTATATTATTATCATCAAGTATTGGTATATTAATACTAATAATAGTAATTACTCATTATTATTATCAGTAATTATTATTTAAAATTAATTTATCATTATTATTATTATTTATAACTATCATTTAATAATATCAAAAATATTCATATTATTATCATTACTCTTTTATATTATTCTAAATTTTACTAGTTATTATTACTTATAATTATAATTACTTATCGTTTAATTTTCATAATATTCATTATTTACTTAATATTTATATCTTTATTACAATTCAATTCATTTGAGTTTAGTTCAGTTCAGTTCAGCCCCAATAAGTTCAATTAAGTTCAGTTCGACTCCAATCAATTCAGTTCAGTTCAGCTCTAATAAATTCGATTCAGTTCAGTTCAGCTCTAATAAATTCGATTCAGTTCAGTTCAGCTCTAATAAATTCGATTCAGTTCAGTTCAGCTCTAATAATTCGGTTTAGTTTAGCTCTAATAAATTCAGTTCAGTTCAGTTCAGTTCAGATAGAATTATACGAAGAGAACAAGCCTAATTATTATAACCCCAATTAACCCGAAAATTAGTCTAACCCGAATTGACCCGACCAAACCTGACTTGATTGCTGCCTCTAGTTATAATAGTCGAAGTATATCCCCAATTATTTTTGTGTTGGAAAGTAATTTAACTTGTGAAATAGACATCCTATCTCCAACCTATGTAGATGCGGTCCAAACATGTATGAAATATATATACTAGGTAATAAAGTCGTACCAAAAGGAGACACCACATCGCTCCACATCATTATCTATAAAAAAATTAATAATTTAATTTTAATAAACAATATTAAAAAGAATAATTCTAGCCTAAATAAAAGATTACATCGCTCCACATCATTATCTATAAAAAGAATTATTAATTTAATTTTACATTAAAAATTTTAATAAAAAGAATAATTCTTCCTAAATTAAAATATTACATTTCTTCTACAAAACTATTATAGAAATAAAATTATAAAATTAATCATAACTTTCATTTCAAATCTCATAATATTAAAATTTGTGCATTGTTAGATTCATCTCAAAAAAATACTTTGAATTAAGATCCACTTAAAATATGTTTTTCCAAATTTGTAAAAGATCTTATAATACTTATTTATGGTATATTCAGCATAAATGAGTTGAATTGAACTACATTGAATTGAATTGAACTGAAATGAATTGAATTGGACTGATTAATTTAATTTAGATCCAATGAGACTTAAGTAAATCTAATGCTTAATAACATGCGAGGCCAATTGAGTTTTATCACTTTTAAACTAATAGAGTTTACTAAGAAAACAATATTACTTAACACTAAAGTCCAACTCGAGTTGGACATGTAAAAAAACATCTAATTCAATTTAGGTACAATGAGGCTAAAGTGAATATAATACAAACTGAGATGCGAGACTAATTGAATTTTATCACTATTAAGTTAATCGAGTAACTAAGAAAATAATGCCTCATAAGCTTAGTTAGATGATTAAATAAATACTAGGTTCCAATGAGGCTAATTGAAAAAAAAAATCTAGGTTCCAACCCAAAACAAGGTTCCAATCCAAAACAAAAGAAAAATGTCCAAATAGACCTTACTCGAACCCAATTGACCAGTTTTCTAATAGATACTTAATAAAGATTAAATAATATTTTTAAAGACTTGATTTAAGTCTTAGTTAGATGATATGCTTACTTATTTATTTATTTATTTTATTTAGAAAGCATAAATAACAACTTAATTATTCTATTAGCGGTTAGGAATCCAAAATAATTATTTTCTTGAATATAACATCGACTTGAGTTAAAGTAAATAAATACGTATTCAATTCAATTAAATTAAGAAAATAAAATAAGGAAAATTCCCAATGGTGGCCTTTAGGTCTTAGGAAAACCAGTGGTGGAAATTTCGAAAAAGCTTTCCCGTTGGTAGCCTCGTTTAATTTTTACAAATTATTCCCAAACATAACCTTAAAGAAGAATATTCTATTTATAATAAAGCATATTCCATTAGTTAATCGTTAAGCCGATTACTCGCACGTAAAACGAGGCATTCTAGGTCGTTTTTCCCTAAAATGTTGATTTTTGGGGGTTAGTTTTAGCCCTTAAGGTTGATTTTGATTTCCAAATTGGTACAAAAATGATCCACAATACCTCGTTTTATGTGCGAGTGACCGCCTTAACTATGAACTAACTGAATATGCTTTATATGAACGGAATCTTCTTCATTAAGGTTATGTTTGGGAATACTTTGTAAAGCAGGGCTACCTATGGGAAAGTTTTTTTGAGATTTCCACCACCCAGAATTCCTGAAATCTGAGGTCCACCATTGGGAATTTCGCAATAAATAATACTCAATGTACTTGGGTTTACATTCATGTTAAACTTAACTGATTCAGTCCCTTAATGTATATATATGTTCAACAAATATATTAAATATATAAAAAATAATAATCAACTAATTGAATGACCTCTTGTGATGGAAACTGAACAATGATAGTCTTTTGACATTTACAAAATCAATGCAATTTTTTAGCATTTTTTTTAAAAAGGAAAAATTGTCAAGAATAAGTTAACCTTTGCGTTGACCGCTTTTAACAAGTCTACCTTAATTTATTCCATTAACAAGTAAACCTTTTATACTCTCCGCTTTTAACAAGTCAAAACCAGCTATGAGTTCTTGTTAACCTATTTAACTGGTTAAAGTGACACATGTCACTCTTTTATTGTACACTTTAAAATATTAAATTTTTATAAACAAAAAATAATAAAAGATAGTATATCAAAAAAATCCCCCACCCCCACCCCTATTCCCCCTGTATCTCAGCTCTGCCTCCCTCTCGTTCTACTTCACTGTGCATCCACCATGGCTGGCTTTGATACTCTTTCACCACCATCACCTACTCCACCCTCATTAAGTGTGTACAAAACCATAGCTGCCTCCTCTCTCTCCTCAATGTAGTTAGATTGAACACCCCACAACCCAATTCAACCCTTCAACCCATTCCAGAAAATAAATCCTCCCAAAAATTAACATCATCATTATCAATCCCTTGTTCAATCTTGCCTTGATCACCGCCACCAGATTTCTTCCAAGCCTCATAATTCTTAACAAAATCAACAAATTCTCTCTGCCTCTTATAATCTTCATTACCACTTTTCTTCTTAAAAGCACCATGATCCAAACTCAGGTGCATTTCAGCACTCAATGTCGCAAAAAAGGGCGCAAAAATCACATGAGCTTCTTTCTCATCAAAAACCCTTTTTGCAAATGACCCACTTCGCACATTCTCTGGTGTCATAAGATCACCCAACATCCAATACTCAGCACTATACTGTTTAATCGATGGGTTTTCTGGGTAAGGCGGATACTTGGTGTTGGTGGTTTTTCGCCTTTTCGGGTCGACCCGGGTTCATCCATGGATTTTGGGAAATTAACATTAGCTGCTCATACTAGTAGTACTAAATTTTTCTAAAATTACCAGATATTTTGTGTACAGAAAGAGACTTCACCTCTTTTTATCTTTTTTTTTTGGTTTTAAGTTTTTTGGGGGGTGATGAATATTGTTGGGTAACCTGAACTAGGAGGAGGAGCACCATATGATGGGTGGTTTTGTTTAGGGGATTTTTGGGTGCAAATCCGTAAAGTGGGGCCAAGGGGGAGGAGCCGTAAGAGGAAGAAGTGACGTAGGGTTCAGCTGTGGGTGGAAACGGAAGGGGTGGTTTTCACGGGGTGGAGGGAGGGAGAGATAGGATATGGAAAATGAGGAAGGAAGACATTTCAGAAGTCAAAAAGTCAAATGAAAGGGGATTAAAAAGTCAATTTACAGGTTCATCAGGTAACCTGTAAAAAAACTTGTTAAAAGCGGAGAGTATAAAAGGTTTACTTGTTAATGGAATAAATTAAGGTAGACTTGTTAAAAGCGGTCAACGCAAATGTTGACTTATTCTTGACAATTTTTCCTTTTAAAAATTATTTATACTTTTTAGTTAACTTTCTCAAATAACATCACAAATGTAAGAAAATTAAAGACAAACCTAAAATTTTTAACAACCATCTTAATCCCCAATTAATAAAATAGTTTTTCTAAAGTTATAAAATACTTCATCTCTTAATTATATCGCAAAAAATTATTAGATAGAATATATTGAAGTCAATCAAATTTAGGTAAAATAAATGTAATAGCATGCTCGAGTTTAAGTTACAATATGCATTAAGATTGATGGAGTTTGATCCCTTTTAAGTAATTCAGGTTAGTTGAAGGTATTGTATAAATACGGTGGGTGGTGGATAATTGGTGGTTAGGAGGTTCTTAGGGGTTGCTTGAAATAATTTCCGGGCATGTGAGGCTTTTGGGGGTGTGGAGAGGGAGATCGGCACCGGGGGGAGGGAGACTGACGGTTTGGTGGTAGTTTCTGGCTGCCAATGGTGGTGTGGGGCTGGTGCTGGGCGGCAGTGGCGGTGAGTGGGCGACAGTGGCAGTGGGGACGGAAATAGGGTGGGCATGGGTTTATGTTTTTTTCTTTAATTTCTTAATTTTTTTTAGAAAAATTGATAATTTAAAATAAAAACAAATAGTCCAATCATAATGCGCCACGTGGCATTGTTAACTGTTTATCAGGTTATCATTTTACCTAGGACTAATATTAGAAGATACCCTAGATACTTGGGATTATTTTGGGAATTACTAAAGTTGGGATTAATTATGAAAGACGGGCAATAGTTCAGATTATTCCTGTTAATTTTCCCTAAACTAATAAGACATATTACGGGCATTGTCCTAGTTATAAACTAGTTTATTAATATACTTCATTTCACTAATTAACAAGAGGGAGAATTTGAGGGATACATTTATCAGTAAGAGCATTTGTCCCAGTCCTATTACACTTTAGGAACACGACTCACTAGTGACATAAATAAAATTTGGTAATGCCTTCTCAGCTATAATTATTCCATCTGCGAACAATGTTTGGTGTCTTGGCTATGTCGTGGCATCCCACATTCACACTTGACTCCTAATTCAGGCACGTCTTAATCCTGTTCCGGAGTTCTTGAAGGAGGTGGTCGAAGAGTTTAAGGAGGTGTACGAGATGCCCAAGGGGCTGCCGCCTATACTTGGGCACGAGCATGCCATCGTTTTGAAGGGTGGAAGTGATCCCGTGAGTGTTCGGCCATATAGGTACCCGCAAGCCCAAAAAGACGAGATTGAGAAGCTCATTAGGGAGATGATAGAGGCGGGGATCATCCGACTGTCAACTAGTCCCTTTAGTAGCCCCGTGCTCCTTGTGAAGAAAAAGGACGGGTCTTGGCGATTTTGCGTGGGTTATCGCGCCCTCAACAAGGAGACGGTGCGGGACAAATATCCAATAATGGTCATCGACGAGTTGTTTGACGAACTTCACGGAGCTACCACATTCTCCCAGTTGGATTTGAAATCCGTTTACCATCAAATTCGGGTGAGACCCGAGGATGCTCATAAAACGGCTTTTAGAACCCACGAAGGGCACTATGAATTCCTAGTAATGCCGTTTGGATTCACCAATGCCCCGGCCACATTTCAAGCGTTGATGAATGACATATTTCGGCCGTTCTTGAGGAGGTTTGTGTTGGTCTTTTTTGATGACACATTGATTTATAGTAAAAATGATGAGGAACATGTGAGGCATGTTAGAATGGTGATGGAAAAGCTAGCTAAAAATCGTTTGTATGCCAACCTTAAGAAATGTGAGTTTGGGAGGAGGGAAGTGGCCTATCTTGGCAACGTCATTTCAAGGGAGGATGTGGCTATGGAACGCGACAAAGTGGAGGCCGTCTTGAGATGGGAGGTGCCCACGAGTTTGCGGGATCTTAGAGGCTTCCTTGGGTTAACCGGCTATTATCGCAAGTTTATGGCTAATTACGCACAAATTGCGACCCCTCTCACGTCTCAACTCAAGAAGGATTGCTTTGAGTGGACCGCGGAGGCGACTAAGACATTTGAGGCCCTTAAGGGAGCCATGGTGTCGGCACCCGTGCTAGCCATGCCAGATTTTATCAAGGCCTTTGAGGTGGAGACGGATGCCTCCGAGTTTGGAGTGGGAGCGGTTATGATGCAAGATGGATGACCCATTACTTATTTTAGCAAACTATTGGGCGTGCGAGCGAGGGAGAAGTTTATATACGAGAAGGAGCTTATGGTTATATGTCTAGCCATTTTGAGATGGAAACATTATTTGTTGCGCCGACACTTTGTGGTTAGAACTGACCAACAAAGTCTTAGGTTTATAACCCAACAAAGGGAGGTGGGCGGAGAGTACCAAAAGTGGATGCGTAAATTGGTGGGCTTTGATTTTGAGGTTCAATATCGACCCGGGGCCTCAAATCGGGTGGCGGACGCTCTCTCACGCATGGACCAACATAAGGTCCAATTATGCTCATTAATCCATTCTCAAGGGGTAGACTAGGCTCAACTGGAATAGGAAGTGGAGAAAGATATTTGGCTGGGCCAGGTGAAGATGGGCCTGGAAGAGGGGAAGGAGAACCCAATTGGGTATCATTTAGAGAAAGGGAGAGTCATGTTCAAGAGCAGAATTGTTCTACCCAAAAACTCAGTGTTCAAGCTAAAATTGCTCCATGAATATCACAACACGTCCACTGGTGGTCACGGCGGAGAGGTCAAAACCTACACTAAACTCGCCGGAGATTGGTTTTGGGTGGGAATGAGGTGTGAGGTTGGGGAGTATGTGCGAAGGTGCGATATTTGCCAGCGTAGCAAGGCCGAACAAACCCACCCCCATGGGCTGCTGCAGCCCCTCCCAATTCCGGCGGCGGTTTGGGAGGATATCTCCATGGATTTTGTGGAGGGGTTACCGATGTCGAAAGGGATTGATTCAGTGTTGGTGGTGGTCGATAGGTTGTCGAAATAAAGCCACTTCATCGGGTTGAAACATCCTTTTAATGCCCTCAAGGTGGCTGAGTTCTTTGTGAAGGAAGTGGTAAAGCTACACGGGTTTCTGGCCACCATAATTTCAGACAGAGACCGAGTGTTCATGAGTTTTTTTTGGTGCGAATTATTCCGGTTGCAAGGCACCCAATTAAAGAGGAGCACGGCTTACAACCCCCAAACTGACGGGCAGACCAAAATCGTCAACAAGGGGCTAAAGAAGTATCTTCGATGTTTTGTGATGGACAGACCCAAACAGTGGGCAAAATGGCTGCACTTGGCTGAATATGCTTACAACACTTCGCCCCACACATCCACCAAACTCACACCTTTCAAGGTGGTGTATGGGCGAGAACCCCCGAAATTGTGGAGATTGGGAAACGGCCACACTCCAGTGGACCAGCTCGAGGAGTGGCTTAAAGAGCGAGATTTAATGTTGGACGAGTTGAGGGTGAATATCATGAAAGCCCAACAGATGATGAAGGAGTACGCGGACAAGAAACGGCGGGATGAGAATTTCGAGGTAGGGGAGCAAGTATTCTTAAGGCTACGTCCTTATCGGCAAAAATCATTAGCTCATCATCCAAACGAGAAATTGAGTGCTCGCTTCTATGGGCCTTTCAAGATCGAACAGAGGGTGGGCAAGGTGGCTTATCGTTTGGATTTACCGGCTACATGTATGGTGCACACCATTTTTCATATGTCACAACTCAAGAGAGCGGTGGGGCCAACTCCAGTAAATCCATCGATCCCTGACCATCTCACCGAAGAGTTAGAATTGTTAGTCGAGCCGGAGGAGGTGCTAGACAGCCGTACAGAGTCGGTTGCGGGAAAACTCAAGGTAGAGGTGCTTATCAAATGGCATGGGTTACCAATCTTCGAAGCTACGTGGGAGGATGGCGACACAATTGCCTTGCGTTTTCCAAACTTCCACCTTGAGGACAAGGTGAATCTTGAGGCGGTGGGTAATGTAATAGACCCATATTTCAACCGGATAGCCCAACCCATCAAGGTGTATACCCAATGACCCAAAAACAGAAAAGGGGTACAAATCTGAAAGTAACGGTACAAGAGGAAGACAAAAAGGGAAGTTGGGGCCACAGAGAGAAATAAGGAGGAAATAAGCCGTTTGTTGTGTTAGTTATTTTGGGAAAGAAGACAAGTATGAGGGGGAAAGCTCTCAACTCTTGGGAAGGATGACAAAGAAGCCAATGGACTAGAAGACAAGTTTAATTAATGTTAGGGCATGTAGTGGCTTGAGTATAAAAGGCCAATGGAGGGATTTTGAATGGGTATCCAGAAATTGTAAGCTTGTATTAGCAACTACACTCATGATCAATTTGATCATAAGAATAGATCATAAGGCATGAACAAAAAAAAGTGGCCTACACTCATGAGTGAAAATAGATCACATTGTGATCAATCATGAAATAGATCACATTGTGATCAACTAGTTCATGAGAAAAGCAAAAACAGGCCCAATCACACAGTGACATGTGGCAACAGTTTTTTGTTTAAAACTTCAAAATATAATATCTGACAATCTACAAAGTAAAAAAAATTATAAAAAATACAAACGGTTATATTTTTTTGAGATCTATAAATAGACACCCACTTTGCTATATTTTTATATACTTTTGATTTTTTTTAATTTTTAAATACTTAAGTAATTGATTGATCATGAGTGGGGTGCCATTGATCAAATTGATCATAAAACATGACAAAAATTTTGGGATGAGTGAGAAAGTGGTAGAGAGAGAGGAATGATGTGTTTTTTTTTGTTCATGAGTGGTGATGCTTTTAGAGACTAGTAGCCTCAAGTTACCAAGAGATTAATAGCCTTAAGCTATAGTTGACCTTTTGTAACCTTTGAGTTTATTAATTAAACATTCAAGCTTACCTTAGTATTAATCAAATTTTGTCCATAATTGTGCCCAAAAATCAGTCCTTGACAGCCTTTCGCTCAATTGAAGTATGCACAAGAGATCTTAGAACATGCCGACATGAGTTTGTGTAAACATGCCGCTCTAGACACCCAATTTGAATTTAGTGGTGATTCAGGGCTCCTGGTGTGGATCCTACTTTACATTGTAGCTTCGGTTGTGCTCTTTAGTGTCTCACTTTCACTTGACCTGCTACTGCATATGCAGTAATACAAGTGTGTTTATTTATGCTTGATCAGCAGACATCTCACTTTGAGGCTTTGAAGTGCATTCTACGCTATGTCTAGGGGTCTCTTGATCATGGGCTACATATATATATCCGTTTCCTTTGCACAACTCATCACATATACAAACTTTGATTAGGGGGTTGTGTTTGGACACCCTCCATACCTCGTGATACTGATATTTTCTAGGAGACAATCTCATCTTTTGTTCCTCCAAGCATCAAGCCACATTATATCTTAATAGTAACAAAGCCAAATACGAGGTGTCGTTGACGTTGTTGCTTAGGCTTGAAGCCTGCACAATCTTCTTGCTTGAGCTTCATGGTCTAGTTTGCCAAGCCACTCTCATTTATTGTGACAATTTAGTGCCATCTCTTTGTCTCACGACCAGCGTTGATGGATACAATATGTTAAGCTCCAAACTTTAGGCATACAATTTATCATTGATTGTGTTGTTTTATTAGGTTGCAAACTTCCGCTATTGATTTTTTTAGTTATTAGCTCATTTTGCAATTATTTATGTGTATATTAATATTTTTTCATGTGTATTTGAAGGATCCTCCTGGATGTTTCCCAAGAATATTAGGCCATGAAGCTGTTGGGTAAATACTTTTCGCTCTTGAATTTTATTTATTTTAATTATGGGAATAATATGGATATAATCTCAAAAAATTATCATCAAACTAAGCTACTCACTCCATTCTAATTTATTTTTTATATTGATATTTGATTACCTTTTAAATTCTTTGGTTGGTAGTTGATGAGAGATAACTTAATATAATCAAATAAAGTGAAAGCGAAATCAAGTGGAGATCTCTCAAAGATCATTTTCTACCGTAGAGGAACTTTATAGGAATATCTTAAAAAGAAAAGTAGGGAAAATCAAAGGGGTCAAAGGGAGTGTATGCTTCACGCAAACTTATAGAAAAAAAATGATAGGTACCACCTTATTCACACAAATATTTAATAGACAAATTGTACACCAAAGCTAATAAATAAAATCTCTATGTAAAAATTCTTAAGAGTCATTTAATTAGGGGGTTATTGTAAGGTTCCGAGGAATTAAGTGTGTCATTCAGTTCATTAACAGGAGCCTCAAATAGGCAATACAACAAAGAGGTAATTACAAAGAATGAAGAAGATACTAAAGATAATTATAAGAGTGGAAAATATATCTACAACAAGCAACTAAATTATAGGGTATAATGCCTAAGATAAAGATATAAAGAATATTAAAGATTAACTACAATTATCTTTCAAACGCGAGATGTTGAACATATTCTCTTACAAAGTGTAAGGCCAAGGCGAGATGTTTCATCCCGGAGCAATTACTAGATTTTCCAGGTAGTTAGCTATACTCAAGTTGTTACAATAAATAATTGGAACATGATCCGGCTTAATGCCAAGTTTAGGGATTAGTTATTGTAACCACAAAACCTTAGTCGTAGTTGAGGCAACGACACGAAACTAGGCCTTAGTGGAGGACCTACCTCTGTAGTCCATGTTGTTTCTTAGAGCTCAAAAATTAGGGGATCACGACCAAGGTAGACAATACAACCGGAGGTGGATATATAGTCGTCGCGGTCGCTTGCCTAGTCAACATCAGTGAAGCGTCTTACAACCAGAGTGGCGGAGTGACGGTGAAGGGTGATGTGGTGTTCAAGTGTGGCATTCAAGTACTCGAGGAGTCTTTTCAAAGTTGCTCAATGTAAGTGAGTGGGCTTGTGCATGTATTGTTAAACGCGAGCTATATCGAGAGCAATATCAAACCTAGAGAGGTACTACATCCCCTGACAAGAGTTTGATAATCATTAGGATTGGAAAGGAGTACCATCATTAATTAAGAGTCAGTGGCAGGTGTCATGATACAATTTTGGGGTGCACGCGAAAACATAGTAATGGGCTCGAAAATATGACTTTTCCATTTCATAAATTACAAATAATTGTTTACAACACAAATTGTACAATACTATATACAAAGGACACTTTTTTCGTACCTTTACAATTAGATTTTTTTTTGTGAATTACAGCCTATTAATTAGGTCATTTTCCCAATTATAGCCTTATACTCCATCCGTTTCTTTTTGTTTGTCCTACTTTCCGTTTTTGTCCGTTTCTTTTTGTTTGTCCTACTTTTTCATCTTTCCTTATATGGAAATATTATATTACTCATTTACCCCTACTTTATCACTTTTTGGTCCCACATGTACCTTATAATCCTCTCTCACCTATTTTAATCAGCCATTTACTATAAAATAAGTAAACTTTTTAATTGGTGTCCCCACCAACATGCCTATGACATCACTCTCATTGGCATTTGGAGCTACAGTAAATGGGACAAACAAAAAGAAACGGAGGGAGTACTTTTTTTCTTACCCACTACTGCCTAGAACTAATCTCTTATTGCTGCCATTTTCACTGATTACCAGTATAGTTTAACCAGTCAAATCATGGTTAATATTTTAATATTATTTTTATTTAATTTTACAATGTTTTTGGAATATGACATTATAATGGGTACGAATTTCGAGATAAGATTGCATTGCGTTTTCGATATTGAAGACGACATTTTTTCGAAAAATGGACATCATCTTATGCCCTATATGAGCATGAATATCGAGAATCCCTACGAAACGAGTAGTAACAAGCTTGATTTTCGGGCACATACTTTGTGAGGGCTTTTTCAAAAAAACAACGTTTTCAGTTCAAAAATTCGCCTCGAAGTAGGTGCCCGAAAAATCGGATTGTTGGTACCCGTTTCGTTCAGATTCTTGATCATAAAGGGCGTATGACGGTATCCGTTTTTCGAAAATCATCAATTTCAGCCCGAAAAAAGTCTTCTCAAAGTACATTCCTGAAAATCCTGCTTGTTGATGCTCATTTCATAGGGATTCTCAAAATTTGTGCCCCCAAAAGCTGTAACTTGTAAGGTGGTTTCCGTTTTTGGAAAAAACACCGTCTTTAGAATTAAAAAACGCTTAAATGTTGTCTCAAAATTTGTGCCCATTACAATGTCATATATCAAAAATACATATTTTACAAAATTGTAAAATTGAATAAAAAAAATGTTAATCATGATTTGACCGGTCAAACTAGAGATTAATAGGGTAATTATTTCCTCTGTTTCTAAAGAAGTGACACACTTCATGTTTTCACGTTTGCCAATGCATTATTTTAAACATTAATATCTAAATTATCAATAAGTAAAAATTATAAAAAGTTGATATTAAAAAAATTCACATTGAGACGAATCTAACAAGATCCCACATGAATATGAATTTTCTAAAATGTAAATCACCAAAGCTAATTAAAATCTAAATTGTGAATAGTAAACACGATGCAAATGTGTCACTTATTTGGAAATGGAGGAAATATTAGTCAAAATGACAGCAACATACTTACTAAGATATTAGTGTTTTTAGGCAATAGTTGGCAAGAAAAAAAAATTCCCTCCGTTTACATAAATTGTTACACTTCTTGTTTTCACGCATGCCAATACAAACTCTTGAGCGATAATATCTCAAGTTGAGTATTTCTAAAAATTGTAAAAAGTAGATATTAATTAAATACATACCAAGATGAATCCAACTTGATCACATATGACTATATTTTTTCTTAGATATAAATCACAAACGACTGTCAAAGTGAACTTTGTAAATACTGTTTACAACGCAAATGTAATATTCTTTCAGAAACGAAAGGAGTATAAGGCTATAACTAGAAAAACAACCTAATCAATAGCCTGTAGTTCACACTTAATATTTTTGTTGTGCTCTCATGTCTCACAACTTTCTCATATTTTAGTTATTGCATGTACGTGGATTGAGCTCATGGCTCATCACTCTCAAGGTTAGAGCTCTTGGCTCTACCTCTTATATGAGAAGCTCATGTCTTCTCTAACTTTGGTGAGACCTTTCTTTAGAATTTTACACCTTCAATCAAGTGCATTAACTCCTATATACTTGGTAAGGTTGGTAAAAATGTTCCTTGCAATTTGCAAACTTGGTGATAATTTACCATTGTCTCTTAATTATTCTAGGAATTCTACACATTTCTTAGGCCTGTTCAATTTGTTATCGTTTTTTGTTTTCAGTTTTCAGTTTTTTCGAAAACTAAAAACCAAAAACACGAAACTAGAAAAAATAGTTTTCGCTTTTTAGTTGTCAGTTTTGAAAATCATCATGTTTCCAATAAATTTGACTAATTTTATATTCATTCTAGGACATATATGGATATATCATATATATATGACTTTGAAAATCAAACAACCAAAAAACAGAAAACCAGAGTGATACCAAACGGGCCCTTAGTTGTTAGATTTTTCCTTTGCTATTCCACCGATATCATGTTGTAGCTAATTGATTACATCATTCACTTAGATTTTTGTTTTGGTAAGTAAGTAGTAAAATTGCATAACCAAAATGGAAAACCATCTACAACCTAAATCTACTTTCACTGAACAACTCAAAGAAAGAGATCAAAGCCTACGATCAGCCTTTAAAAGGCTATTACAAATTCATCAACCATTCTCTATCAGTTTGACTATATTTCCTATGGTTAAAAAAGCCTATTCTAAGCTAAATCAGGTTTTTGATATTCTTAATTACAAGTCTACTATGTATTACCTTCTCTTCCCAAAGCATACTATTCCTTGCTTGCCAAATCATATAGACAGCTGCACATAGCACAGCTTCCCAATCTGTTTTCTGATCTTTGTCCCTCTGTAACTTCTTTTAAGCCATATAATCCATTGCTCTAAACTCTTCTCTTTCCATCTTATACCAATCCAAATAAACACCTCAAGTAAAATCAACCTGCTGTAATGACACTTAAAAAATAAGTGTATGGTTTTCTGAATCTCCAGCACAGAATAAGCACAAGTCATCTGCACAGATGCCAAACCTCACATATGCCAAACCCGCTCAGCTTTTCTTTAACTTGTAACCTGGATTTAACAGCCAACCAAGAGATGAACTTGTGTTTGGGAATGCTGAATCTACCCCAAACACCTTTACACCACCTGACCTCCTGAGTACTAACAGAGTTAACAACAACTTTATACAGTTTTTGAATAGAGTAGCCTGCAGAATCCTCCCACTGAGCCATATTCAAGAACCCTAGCTGAGATTTCACTTTGCATAAGTATCTCACTGTCCAACTAGCTGAGGTAGGTGGTTGAAAAGACCACTAGTTACCATTCTTGATATACACACCATGCATCCATTTCACCCAAAGATCATCTTTAAGGTTGCCAATATGCCAAATGATCTTCCCAACTGCTAATTTATTCCACAGGTTCAAGTTTCTCACTCCCAAACCACCATACTTCTTTGGAAGGCAAACTTCCTCCCATTTTACATAGCCACCTCTGCAACTTGTAATCTTCCCAAACCACATGAAGTTTCTGCATATCTCATTAATTCTCTTAATCACATATTGTGGAATTAAGAAGATTTGAGCCCAAAAGCCGCAAATACTCAAGAGTACAGAGTTAATCAGTTGTGTTCTCCCTGCAAATGAAAGGTGTCTAGTAGCCCATACATTAATTCTTTTAGTCATTTTCTCAATCAGAACATCACAATCAGCTGCAGAGATTTTTTTATCATTTATTGGTACTCCCAAGTATCTGAAAGGGAAACTACCAATACTAAAACCAGAAAAATCTCTAAGCCTCTGAATTTCACTCATTTCCATACCTGTGGTATACAAAGCAGATTTACTTTGATTTGCCACTACACCTGAGGTTTCTGAGAAGAGTTTGAGACCTTGTAAGAGTAAGTAGGCAGACTTTACTTCACCTTTGCAGAAAACCATCAGCAAAACAAAGATGATTGAGCTGTAAGCTGGCACACCTAGGATGAAACTCAAAATCCTCTATGTCTCCAACATACTTCACAATTCTGGTTAGATAATCCATGCAAATAACAAATATCAAGGGAGACATAGGATCTCCTTGTCTCAATCCCTTCTGAGAAGGAAAGTAACCTTCAGTCCCCCCATTGATGATGAGTGTAATATGTGGTGTAGTAATGCAGGCCATGATAACTTGCACACATTCTCAGGAAACTTCAAAGCTTTCAAAAGATCTTCAATGAAAGTCCAATCAATGGAGTCATAAGCTTTCCTTAAGTCAATCTTCATAAGCACTCTTGATTTCTGTTTCCTCCTACTATAGTGTTTGAGCAAGTCTTGGCAAATAAGGATATTAGTGATTATTTGCCTTCCAGTGATAAAAACACCTTGATTAAGATCAATTATCTCAGGCAAAACACTATTCAACTTACAGCAAATGAGTTTTGTAATAATCTTATACAAAATAGAGCAACATGCTATTGGTCTAAAATCCTCAACTGTAGCTGGATTTTTAACTTTTGGCACAAGGGTAATAGCAGTTGTATTAATCTCACTTAACATTTTACCTGTATTAAAGAAATCCAGAACTGCACCTGTCACCTCATCTCCAATGATGTCCCAGGATTGCTTGTAGAAGTAGCTATTGAACCCATCTAACCCGGGAGCTTTAGAATCTGGGATAGAAAATAGAGCTTTTTTCACATCAGCAAGAGAAAAACTCAGCCTAAGCTGATTTTGTTGTTCTTCAGATAAAATCTTCCCTTTGGCAATGATTTTGTTATCAACTCTATATTGGCAGACCTCCTTTGTGCCAAGAAGCTTTTTATAAAATTCTATAAATGCCTCTGTCACTTCAGCTGGAGAAGTAGTCTATTTTGTATTCTCCTTTGCCTTATGCTGTGATGAAAAAATTTGGTGTTAGCATCACCTTCATTCAACCATAAAACCTTGGCCTTCTGAGCTAAGAAAATGGAGTGGTTTTTATAAGCCTCATTATATTCCTTTCTTTCTTCTCTCTCAGCATCAGCTAGTTGATCATTTAGAGGATCAATGTGTAGAGCAACCTGAGCTTTTTTCATTGCATCTAGTGCCTTAGCACACTTTATACCCACATTACCAACTCTCTCTTTATTAAACTTTTTCAACTTCGATCCTGTTTCAAGAGCTCCAGCTTCTGAACAACCCTGAACATTTTGGAGCCTCTAATAGATGTCTGCCAAGTCCTAACCACCTCTTTGAACCCTGCAAACTGACACCAAACATTGAAGAACTTGAATGACTTTCTCCTATGACAATCAGGAACATAAGTCATTATAAGTGGGCAATGATCAAAATCTCCCTCTTCCAGCACCCTAACTTCTGTATTAAACCATTGTTCAACCCATAAGCTATTATAGAGCACTCTCTCTAACTTGGAAAACACTCTACTACCTCCTACTTGTTTGTTTGTCCAAGTATAGAAGTTGCCAACAACTTTCATCTCTTGAAAACAACAATCCAGCATACAATCCCTCATATCCTGTATATCCCTCAGTCTAATAGGTTCTCCAATTCTCTCATTCACATTCATAAGAGCATTGAAGTCACCCTACACAATCCATGGTATATCAACAACTGAGATGCTTCTCAAACCATTCCACAAGTCAACTCTAGCAGCAGGCTCATTAAATCCATATACAAAGGTACAAGCAAACTTAAAATTGTTACTAACAGTACTCACCTCACAATGAATAAACTGACTAGTGCATTTTAGTATAAAAACCTGAAAAGCTGATGGATGCCAGCCAACAACAATCCTCCCATTCCTGTGCCAAGAATTGTTAGAAGTGAAACACCAACCAGGGTAGACATTTAGGTACACGCTACCTAGATTAGTAGACTTGACCTTTGTTTCCAGGAGCCCAAACATTCTGATTTTTTGAGAGAAAATGAAGTTCTTCACTTCTCTTTGTTTTTTCAGGCTGTTTAGACCCTTACATTCCAACTGAGAACACTATCCATCCAAATCAGGAGGCTCCCCCTCCTTATCTTCCTCAAAATCATGCTCCTGACCTATGCTGTCATCATCCTCAGTATCAGATTCAGGTGTTGTATCTTCTCCATTCAGTGCAGCTAACACCTTGAAGGAGTTACCAATAATAGCAGGTTGTACAGGTTGAGTGTTTGAAATAGGTTGATCAATCCCCACTGAATGTTGCTTCTGTGATCTTTTAACTTCCTGAAAACCATCCTCATCAACCACTTTCTTCTCTTTCACAATCCACTTTTTCACTAATCTTTTGTTTTGGCTTCCTACACACCAAAGCCTCAATGCCCCATACCACCACAAGAAGTACATTTTAGAGGTTTCCATTCATAGGTGACAATCTGTTGTATAATCTCACCAAACTCATTTTCAAATTCAATTATATCAAGTAGTTGCCCATTAATTCCAACCTCAACCATTATTCTAGCAAATTGAAGCTTCTCTTTCATCAGGGTAGCTTGATATAGCTTAATGGGGGTACCAATTAAACCAGCTAACTTAAACAATGACTTTTTCCCCCAGTATTTAAAATTGAGGTTATGAAATTGAATCCATATTGGTACATGCTTGATATCTTCTTTCTGCAGATTCATTTCTGGGTGCCATTGTTTTACAACCAAAGGTTTCCCATCAAAGAAGTGATATCCTCTCGATAAAAGTCCATCTCTATGTTCAATCGAAGTTGTTCGTACAATAAACATTCACTTAGATATTGTATACCCAAATTCTTCTTATAACTTTATTTCTAGTTTTTTTTTTATAAATTTTTCTTTTATAGAAAAATATCCTCTTAATTTTTTTCCTCCCCCAATCTCATCTCATGATATTCACATGAATTCACCAAATATTTTCTTTTCCATTGATCGTCTTTCTTTTTAGTTTTATTGGTACTCATGTTACGAACTATCTCCAACAATTTTCTTTTCCATCTCGTAACTTCTTACAATTTTTGTTCATCTGGTGACCATGTCACTATTAAACATCTCCAATATTTTTATATTTTTTAGCCTATTTTAATATCTTTTTTTTATTATTGTTGATGCTCTTGTCATCAAGCTCTCCATCTATATTTTTCTTTTGTACTAGTTCTCGTTTCACTAACTCTTCTACATTCTTCTTATTTTCTTTCTCTAAATTATCTCCTTAAACTCACTTACCCATTTCACCAAATTTCCTTCAATAATTTTTTTTTTCATATTTGATCATTCAAATATTTTCTTCAAAGTTTACTTTCATCATTACTCTTTTTAAGTCAGCTTCTCCAACATTACTCTTGTATTACCTCTTCAACACGTTTTACCTTTTTTTAATCTCTTTCTCCACTTAATACTTCAATCTCTTACGATCTTCGATGTTACCCTTCTAGCTTTAATACCATGATAGAATTTTGGGCCCACGCAAACCATAGTAATAGGCTTGAAAGTATAACTTTTTCATTTCATAAATTACAAAAAATTTTAGTTACAACACAAATCGTGCAATAATATAGAGGCGGGACTCTTGGTCCGCACCTTTACAATTAACACTCAATATTTTTATGTGAGCTCATGTGTCATAAATCTACCATTATTTCACTTATGGTATGTATGTGGATTGAGCTCATGGCTCATCACTCTCAAGGTTAGAGCTCTTGGCTCTACCTCTTCTACGAGAAGCTCATGGCTTCTCTAACATTTGCTAACTTTGGTGAGAACTTTTTTCACAGTTGTAATCAAGTTAATTAACTCCTTTATATACTTGTAAGGTCGGTCTAAACGTTCCTTGAAATTTGCCAACTTACTTGGTGATATGTTACCATTGTCTCTTAAGTATTCCGGAACATTCTTCATATTTTCTCAGTTGCTAGATTTTTCCTTTGCTACTCCACCGACGTCATGATATAGCTAATTGATTACATCATTGACTTAAATATTGTATACCAAAATTCTTCTTATAACCTTTTTCTAGATTTTTCTATAAATTATTCCAACATGTCCTACTATGGGAGTGGAGACGTGCTTAACATTCGTCGTGTTCGGTCGAGTAAGAAGGTCATAAATGTCTTTCTTTTAGCTAAGAAACACACCAACATCATGAGAAAATAAGATAAAAGGCCAAGGTCCATAAGAGATGAATGTGAGGTAAGGCGAGTAACAAAGTCTTGTAGAGAACTTGGAAAAGGCCTTATAATTGTAATGTCATCAGTATACACAATGATTTAGAATGTGTTGCAATGATGATACAAAAAGAAAGATGGATCAGTTATGGAACTCTGAAAACCATATGAGAAAAGAATCTTGCGTAGCTCTTGGTACCAATATCACAAAGCTTTCTTTGTGATAAAGTGTTTGTCCACAAACCCCAGGAATTAGGACATATACACATCTTCTTGGAGATACCCTTGAAGAAATGTGTTGTTTATTCGAGTTGATGCAGTAAGTAACCCTTTTGATATCAAGAGAAAGAAGAAGACAAACCGTGGTGGGCTTAATGAAAGGGCTAAAATTCTGGGGGTAGTCGATTCTAGGTCGTTGATGAAAACCCATGGTGACTAAACGAGATTTAAACCGTTTAAAGGGGCCATCAAACTTGTGTTTAATATGCTATACCATTTGTAATCCACAAGGTTTTTAGAGGGATGAGGGGAAACAAGAGTCTAACTAACATTGTGGATAAGAGCATCATGTTCAAAAGTCATTGTAGCGCGCCATTGGGGGTCTTTAAGGGCTTGGGTGATGTTGGTGAGTTTAGTGGGGCATCGCCTGGAAAACACAATTTGTGACACCCTCTTTGGGTATGATCTTTGGAAATAACTGATAGCTTTTTTCCCTCCCCTCCTGCTTCTCTCAATATTGTCGAGGCCAACAAACCTAATCCCGTCGCCCTCATGACCAAATCATTTTGGGTGCTCTAGGTGTCTCCTCTCTCATTGTAATACTTACTGCCCTCCCATACACTGTTACATCATGGCTATGTTGAGAGCCACCATAGCCAAATAGTTGAAATTATATTAACTCTCCTCCCCACGTCAATTTTCCTCTTACCCTTTGGCCTAATGCCTTTGTCACTTCAACCTACCTTATAATCGTCTAAATCCCCCCACTCTCTTCAAAACATGAGTAACTCTTCAATGCTGCTCCCACTTATCACATATTACGCAATTTTCGGTGTCTTTGTTACTCTTGGTTATGCCCATACTCCTCTGACAATACCTTGACAAGTGCTCACTTCCTTGTTTGTCTTCGCCTCTCCTACAAATCGCATCTACACCTCTCGTCATGTTAAATATGTCAAGAAAACTTTTCCTTACCCCACCCTTTTCCCATCCTTGAATTCATCCCACACCTCTTATGTTCATGAATGGTGCAACATCACTATCCCTCTACTTCCACCTAATTCTACCTGCCCTTCCTATCCCTACCCCTCTCCGTACTATCACTTCCGCTTATCCTGTTTCGACTACTACCTCCCCCTACCCTTTATCACTACTCTCGCCCCACCATTACCGCCCCCTCCACCTCTTTCTCCCCACCAAAATGTTCACCTTGACTTAAAACTCACCTTGAGTTTGAAAATATGCACAAAGTAAATATGCTAAATCGTTTTTACCTTAAGTTGGTAAACATTATGCAAAATTTTCTTGTTAACGAGACTTTAGTTTTTCAAGTATATTAAAACAAAATAAGTAAGAAAATTCGAGTATATTTATGAGTTCTCATATTGAGTTCAACAATTCCTAGCTCATAAAAAAATTTAACCTAAGCTCGAGTAGTTTGGGACCTTGCTTGAATCATTATCACCCTTCCTATACTGAAAACAAAAGGGTATACTCGCAAGGTGAGAAAATAGTCTAGGGGTAAAAAAATTCATCCTTTATTTCTTTATTCGAAAACGTTGAATACCTGCAGGGTCCAGAATCAAAATCGATACTACTAGGAAGTATGTTTAAATTTAAATTTAAAACCTTCTTATTGTTAATATGTTTAAATAGATTATCTTTGCATGCAGGATTGTGGAAAGTGTTGGAGAGGAAGTAAATGAAGTAAAGGCAGGAGATTATGTAGTACCAGTTTTTATAGCAGATTGTGGGGAATGTAACGATTGCAAGTCTAGTGAAAGCAACTTGTGTTCAAAGCTTCCATTCACAGTTTCACCATGGATGCCAAGAGAAGAGAGTAGTAGATTCAATGATTTAAAAGGGCAAACTCTATTTCATTTCTTATTTGTTTCAAGCTTCAGTCAATATACAGTGGTGGACATTGCCCATCTCACAAAACTTGACCCCTCCATTCCCCCCAATAGGGCTTGCCTTCTCAGTTGTGGAATTTCCACTGGTATTTTCTCTTTTGTTTCTTGCTTTTGATTGTTAGAATCACATCTAATACAAAAATCTCTAACATATATCGTTAAACAATGAAAATTTTCACAAGAAGTTAAATGTAAGCAAGCTAGAATAATCCTAATTAGGGAATATGTCTTCTCAACATAGCCATGTCATGAAAAGAACGGCCGTCGTAGAAATTATTCCTTTGAACATCTATTACTAGTAGCTTGAATATGATGGCGGTGTGTCCATTATAAATATGTTAGTACAAAAAATAAGAATCATAAATGGTTGTAATTGTAAAGAAGTTAGTTGTAGTTTTATGAAAAGATACCCTATGGCAATGAAACTTCATCTCCAAAAATGTGTCTCCAATTATCACTTAATGCTATCTTTTTCATCTAAGGGGACTACTCAATATCACCTCTAAAATGGTAATATATGCTAACCAAAGTTTATGAAGATAAAAAATGTATATCTGGGAATGCACAAGCTAAGCATTGGTAACGAATTTGACCCGAGATTTTGATAATAAATTTTCCTATAAAATTCAATACTATTACCACCATTTAATGTCACCAGTCAATTGAGTTATAGAGGATTACAATTAAAATCTATTATACTATGATTATATCTTCTAATTACAGGATAACATTGTGGTCCTATAAACAACTTTGGCATGGTGATCAAGCAAATGAACTATTTTGCAACTTCACCAAGAAAGGAAATTTGACATGTTTAAATGGATCATTATGATATTTCTAGGGATAGGTGCTGCTTGGAGAGCTGCCAGTGTAAAACCTGGATCTTCCGTTGCTATTTTTGGCTTGGGAGCCATTGGATTGGCGGTACAACCTACTAAATTTGAGTAATTTTGTGTTATATTATGCCAAATTCAAGGAGTGTTCTAAGTTTACATAGGATTTGGCTATTTGCTTAATGTTTTTGCTATAGTAAAGGACAATGATATGTGTATGTTATTCTGCAATGTCAAAGGTGGTCGAGGGAGCAAGGCTTTGTGGAGCAACTAAAATAATCGCAGTTGACGTGAACCCCAAAAAGTTTGACATAGGTAATATTATACTGCTTTGAATCTCAAACCTATTTGTTCTTTATGTTATCATAAATTCTAGGAAAATCGGTTTTATTTAACAAGTCTATTTTTAATGGCAATGATTTATACAACCCTTGGAGCTGTATATAAACATTGTCTAAAATGGTATTATATTGCAATTTTATGCTAAAATCACTTATAAATCGGTGTTATTATTGTTTGAAAGCTACTTAAATTTCTTTTTTTAGTCCTAATGGAGCCTTAAAGGTTGTATTTATCTTTTTCTTTTTGTTTTAATTATCTTAGAACAATCCCAATTTCGGAATCATAGTCTTTAACGAAAATAATTTTCACTTGAATTAATTTGTTTCTTAATTATAACACAATAAACTCTTCTACTACCTTAACTGAAACGAAAGGTTTTTGAAAAATTATAATAGGTCAATAAAGGTGGAAGACTGTTTTATGGAAAGGCCCCTAAGTTATGATTAAAAATATATCAGCAATACTTGAAACTGATGGGATAATTTTTCAGAAATTTCAGTAGTTAATATGATTTTGATAATCTTCTTCGATAATTTGATGTTGGTTCAGGTAAAAAGTTTGGAGTCACGGATTTTATCAACCCTAAAAGTTGTGAGGATAAAACTGTTAGTCAGGTTCTATTTCTTTTCCCTACTCATAGACATAGACATAGATATTCATATCTAATATCTAAGTCTGATATAATTTTATGCATTGGTAGGGTTGACAACATTAGGCTTATCTAATGAGATTATAGGACTGAAGTTCCTTTGTTGATTGAGAAAATTACGATGACAATCATTATGATTATTAATTTCTTAGTTTTTTTTTTTTTTTTGAGGGTAATTTCTTAGTTGATGTATATGTGAAGATTGCAAAACTTATCTCATTCAACTACATAACTTTACATGCTCGAGACTTATAGCTTCTCATGATGAGAATAACATACTAGGGTTGGGTTAACATATAAAGGTTTATTGAATCTTGAAGAAACATGATTCACAATGGTAAACTACTAATAACTTTTAGAATTAGAATTCTAACATACGCAAAAGAGGTGACAAAAAATCAGAGCAACCTATAATTATTTTTTGCGTCGAAAAACACAATAATTTTTTTATAAAGTGGGTTTCGATTGACTGTTGATATCGAGGACATCTTAGCGGTCGAAGATGTGGCAAACACGTAAAACATGGAAAACTGGCCCGTGGATTATACCAGGGAATAACCCTCTAATGCATTTAATGTAGCGATGTCACTGTAGCATTTACCTGATTGAATATAAGGTCACTATGAACAGATTCTCGATGTATCATGTTTAATTTATCCCGGCAAGACAAGGCTTAAATTTCAGTGTTAATAGGCTATCTAATAATCTAAGGTCTATTTAATATTGGTCTAAGGTTATTTTGGTAATTTTATGTTTATCGAAGGATCCTAGACATAGTCTGAACAACTAGTAGTATGCTTCAGACAAGAGGTTAGGCCTTCCATTGCTTGGATGTGGAGTGAAATATGTTCTTCGTGCCTTCTTGATGACTTTCTCTAGTATGAGTTGTTCTCACCCTTAACCTTGAGAAATAAGGAACTCTTTGATTCCTGTCTCGCGACACCTCGAACCGAGACACTAGTGAGAATTACTTCTGCTGGGACAAAGCATCCCTTGTGACATGGTCTGAATATTTTGAACCCAACATTTACCGCATGCCCTTGCCTTCGACTAATAATTGCGCTAGCCTTCTTGGAAAAATTGGAATCTAGAAGCTCATTGCAGCACGAGCATTCGATATCTAGGAGAGCACTCTTGTATATTGGTGAAAAGGGCCTGAGAAGAGGGTCAATCGTGGGGCTCGCTTTCATAAGGCGGACACGAGGGAGACCAACGACGGGAGTAATTGCTTTGAGTTTGGGAGTGTGCTTTACTCTATATCGTGGCACAAGTCTATGCTGTGCAACATCAATAAACAATATTATAGAGCAAGACAACACCGTGTAGGATGGGAAACTTTAATTCATTCACCAATACCCCGTAAAGAAGGTTAACTGTGAGATATTACAGTTTCCCAGTGAACAATGATTTTACCGTAACTTCATAGTGGAAGCTAAAGCATATGAAAAAGAACTTTAACATAAAGTGAAAACTACAAAGCATAAACTAAAGAAAATACAAGTAAATTCGGGTTGGACTTTAACACATTGGATGCCTTCCCTTCTTTGATCAAGGCATGTGCGAATTTTTATGGAAAGCGCTAGCACCTTGTGCACAAATGACCTATGAACGAGGCATGTTAGATCGAGGCATTAAATCGTTTCATGTGACATGCTTCCTTTCTGAAAAGGTGGAGGCATTTTGTTACTCATATGAATTTAGCTTGAGGAACCCTAAGCTGAGGGACTTTTGAATAATTTGCACTTACAATTGCTCAAGGCCATTTCAATTGAGGCACCTTTTTAATCACTTGCACTACTTGTGTTTGAGGATATATGATATAGGTCCTATCTAGAAGCTCGAGGCGCTTTTTCTTTAAGGTTTTGTCTCAAAACACTTTTGTTTATTGCTTCCTTTAATAAAAGTCAAGGTAGGCCTACCATGTATGATGTATAAGTTAGGTACTAAGCCTTAGCTGAGTATTTTTCCTATTTCTCCTCTTCTTTATTAACCATGGGCCGAAGGTTTTCCCACTTTAAGCCCCTTATATTGGTGTCCCGACCCGTCAGTCGTGAAGGATGTTGTCCCGTGTGAGTTCTAGTATAGAGATGGTATCCGAGGGAGTAGAAGAGTACATCGAGCAACCATGCCGAGTTAGTAGAAAGTTTCTCCTTGTAGCTTGGAGTTTCCAAGAACAAAATAAGGTCGAAGGACGATGAAGCATCCATTTTGGGAATCGAGTATTGTCCTCCTCCCAACATTGAAAGAGGTATAAAGGGATTTTAAGCGACGACCTATTAGAAGCCCTTATTAGATAGGGCGACCATCTTTCAACCCTCTACTTTTGTTAGAGATACACACCTTTTTATAAACCCTTGAGGACTACTATAATTGGGAATCTCTCTCTAGGATGATAGCTTTTTACAAGGCATTTTTGGGCGTTTGGTATATATTTACCATTACACCCTATATCAACAATTATGGAATGCTTATAACCTGGCATTGTGCCAAATGATGCTGAATGCAGTCTGGTGTTCAATGAAAACCCTCGTTATATGCAATATTTAGGCATCACTTACATAGTTCGGTTGTGACGTCACATATTCAAGTTGGTTGGGGTATCACTAACTCAGTTCGGTCCAATGTCCTTCCCTCAATCCAAAGGAATTTTAAGGGAGAGTTCTTCTATGTATACTGTGGGGGAGGCCATTGCATCCCCCTTGTTCTACTAGAGGAGGCACCTCAGTATGGGCCAAATCTGAATTTGCTCGAGATGGACCTTGAGGAGGCCATTGCGACATCCTAACTCAACCATCTTATTGGAGGTTGATTGTAACCAGAAGTAGGTGTTGAAGAATTGACTTCCTTCTCTTACTAAACTAAGGAATGAGAAATTCTTGTCTATAAAAGCGTATATCTAGACTATCCGAAGGGTAGGGGCAGAGGAGTACTTATTAGAACCTAAATATCAGTGTTTTTTTAACAAATACCTAACTCTGCATCTTTTGCAATTATTGCTCGAAAACATTTGGATGATGAAATGAGGGGCCACCTAACAAAGACTCAACTTAATACTGAGACAAGACGAGCTTTGAACAAAGGTGTTGTGATACCATCCCCTCCACTTGGGGTGAGTTACTCTTGGTATTATATCTCTTTGTCTAGTTCAAAAATCTGGATACATTTCTTGAACTTGACTAATCCTTAACATCTTCCGAAGTAGGCATCAGTGTTCCTTCAGCTGAAGACAAGGTGCTCAACCTTGGATTCTAAGGTTGCTGATAAGCCTACATAGGCATATAATCGGTTAGTCGACATCGTTGACATCACCCTTACTTCTGAGGGAGACCATGATGAGGTCGAGGTGAAGAGCGTTGGGTTCCTGTCCAAGTCTCCTTGCTCGACCTCTGAAATGTGATCGAGAGGTGACGTCTAACAAGTCCTTTGTTTACCTTGTTAGGTTTAAGACAAGGGTTCCTTATCTTTATCTCTTGGAGCTCGCCCGCCTCAAATTGGATTTGTCCCTAGTTTTAACGAAATCGCTCTTTCTGCCTTTCTCCCTAAGGGGACTTCTGCCATGGTTCTTGGCAACTAAATTCACCGTCATTTGCTTGATTAGGTTGATAAGGTTTTGATTCATCCGTCTCTCTAGTTTCTCAATGAATTTGGGTACTCAACTCCTCTTGTCGACTTGATAGGAGAGTGGTGGGACTTTTGGCTACATCTCAACTAATGGCTATGTTGAGTAGTGGATGTTCTGAAGTGAATTGAGATAAATAGTGAAATGTAGGATTAGAATTATTGTGCAGAGCTGAACTGAAGTGAAAATAATTGAACTCAACCGATGTGAATTGAACTACTGAACTAAAATGAATGCAATGAAAATAAGTTGGTGAAAACAGGCCCTAGGTGTGGATTCTTAGAAATGTGCTTTGAGTTGTTCGATACACATAAATAGTGCTAAATCATTTGGGGCATAAGAAACATAATATTAAATTTATAAAGTAGGCTAGATCAAACTGCTGATGTTAAGGATGTCTTATCGGGCTGATATTTTCCAAGCCTACAAAACAAGGAAAGCAGGCCCGAAGATTTGAACCGATTTCGATCCTCTGATGCTTAAGTAAGTATGAAGCTAATCCCACTTTAATGAATATAGTGGTATTACTATAGCGAAAATGTTACCTTATTGAATAGGAAAGACCCTTATTATAGACTCCAGCGTATGATGTCACCTTAGAAAGACGACGCTTAGAATTTTGCGCTAATGACTCGCCTTTTTGTCTATTGTCTCTGTCTATTTGGTCCAAAGTATGATAATCTCATATTTAAAGGCCTATTCTGGACAATGCCCTGAGAATTACTAAAACTATTATATATTTGTGGCAAATAGATGAAGTTAAGTATAAAATAATATTACTAATACTAAGCTAAACTAAAATAAGAATCATGATCAGTAGTGTCAAATACAAAATTGTGCATGCATACTGCTAGTCCTTTTTGAAACATGCACACTCCATCAAGTGCAATAGAGGGGAGAATCCTCTAGGAGGAGCCCCCACCATCCTATGAGTAATTTGACTTATTACTACTAAACTGGACTTATTTTTCGGAATTGAACTTATTTTTGCTAATTCATGTGATTTTTCCTTATTTGCAGTACTGATTTTTACTGAACTGAACTTATTTTTACTGAACTGAACTTATTAGTAATGAACTGAACTTATTTTTACTGAACTGAACTTATTTTTACTGAAACTTATTAAAATAAGTTAACAAGAAAAGGGCCTTAGTTTATCAATTTGAAATAGTGATGCCAGTGGAGATTGGATTACAAAGTCTCAGCAGTCAGCATTAGCTTGTTCTAGCCTGATGTAAACGACAAAGTTCTAAGAACCAGTCTGGACCTACTGGAAGAGCACGGAGACAAGACAAGGCTCAGAATGGAAGCCGACAAGGCCAGGATCAACAAATACTATTAAGAGTAGAGTTATATCCAAAAATATAAGATCCATGGGAAGCTCGCTGCCAAATGGAAAGGCCCCTATTAGTTACCAGATATGCAACCCAGTACATATAGGTTGAAAAGATTATGGAGAGAAGAGTGGTTGCCTTTCTAAACGCAACAAGTTCAATAAGAGCTAAAAGTGCTATAGTGAATTTGAAGATGATCAGAATTGTGAAAGATGTTACGGTGATGGTGTAATAGGCTTCCTTGAAGTATGTATTTTCAAGTGGGAGAATTTTGGGTCAATTAAGTGAGAGATTATTAAGTATGTGAATTCTAAGATGTACTTTACTCATTAAAGTCATAAGGTGTGTATAGGCTAAGCCTCATAGATGTTAAGTAGAAATGGTGAAGTGAACGAATAAGTTGTTGGCAAAAGTTTGCATCATTATTTCATAAGGATCAAAATGCTTAGTGGTTTGTACTATTTTTTAACAGGCTTGTGACAACTTGTGGAATCTGATACGTGTAGGGTAGACAAAGTCATTGATGTATTATGTTTTAGCCCTAGTACATGAATGATTTACCGCTGTTTTGGGTAATATTTTGATATCACACATGGAGAAAAAATATCTTTCTTACACTATCATCAAACGTCTTGATATCGAGTGTAAGGGTGAATGGCTTTTCTACCAAACACAAAACTTTCAAAACCTTATGTCAATTTCATTGCTTTTTATGATCCTTTTTTTGTCATTATATGGGGCTGCCTACTGATAAACCTCATGTACCACTTGTTGGAGTTTGTTCATAAGTGTTGTGAGAAAAACTCTTAATTGCTTCAAAAGAATGTGAAAGGTTTATAGTCCTAAATAAGAAGAGTAAAAGATAAGTAATGGATTTATTAATATTAGTCTTCCTACTACCTTTTGAGTTGGTGACTTGAGAAGCTTTGATTTTCATTTCCTATTAGTGGGTTGTTTCCACCTTCCCACTACTCCCATTCCACTTCCCCAAAAATAGCCATGATCTGTTTTCACTTCTTATTCCCAATCCCTATATATACATGGGCTCTGGTATTGTTTTGGGACACAGAAAAATTCCTCATAATCTCTTTTACAATCTCTATTACTGGGCAATATTAAGAGCGTTATCAAACTGTCTCTCTGTACTTCACCGGCGAGTCAGTGTCGTGTTAACCCTGGAGGTTGGTTTGCCACGAGTCCGTGTGTTCGTAGCGGGGCAATTTCAACTTTAGGGCAGTGATAATATCACGCCACGACAATTCTTCAGATAAGTTTATTATTTTACCAGTCATAATTCCTACAATCTAAAGTTGAAAATTTTTCCATATTCTAAAGTCGAATTTTTTATTATTATCTGTGGAATTTTATGGCTCGTGAAATTCTTGTTACTGTTTGATTTGCTTTTAGTTAGTCTTGAAATTCTTTCGATTTGTTTCGCTAAAAGGAAGATAAATTATTTGGCACTAAGAATTCAAGAAAATTCTGTCGTGTTGTGCTGTCGAGTAGTTTACAGAAGCAAAATGAAATTGTGTTGCGATGTGTCCATGATTGGATGTTCCGTTTCTATTTCTTATGGTAGGTTTGGCTGAATTTGAGTTTAGGCCATTTGTTTTTTTTTTTTTCATTTTACATTTTGATCTATATATATTGTGCTTCCGTATTTTGGTTTACATTGAGTATTGTGCATTATCATGCCTTACTATCCAATATGTCAGGAAGAGTGTTGCTTTGTCCCTCTTGACGGTTGCCGCAATTGGGATGCTTTTGTCGTGTTGAGTGGAGGTGGATTTTTTTTATTATGTTAGTGTATTTTTTCATAGAAGTTATTGTGGGCATTCTCAAATTTGTAGGCCTATAATATAGTGCTAGATTCAAATGGCAAATTTGAGAGGTTGTTGGATGACAAAATTGAATTAAGTAAGTTTTCAGTGAATGTGGGGCCTAGTTAGTGAATAAGCCTAATTAGTGAGCTAATTGTGCTTCTTGTGGTTAATGAGTTAAACATGTAAGCTTGTGTGGATGACTATTTGTTGCTTGGGCTTTGTTTTGACTACACATAGTATGAATTGTCTCTTTTGTTAGATGAACTTTTCCATTGTTGAAGTTCATGATTGATTAGGATTTGTAATACTCTATTATGCAAATTGTCTTGAGTTGATTACCATCCTCCTCAGTCTAGTGAGCAATGGATTTGTAAAGCATGGATTAAGAGCTAAGTTTGAGAAACCCCATTGGTTTTTACTTTAGAGGAAATAATTGTTTTCCTAAGTATGTTTTCTAAACTTGATGGTTTGTGTTGTTCTTAACATGTATTGCTTATGCAGTTGGTTTGTCAGCTTATCATTGATCATAGTGGAGGACACTAAACTCTAGAGTATACTTTTGAGGTGTGGATTTTTGTGGGAGTGAGACCATGTGGGGTTTCCTTCAATCCTAGTGTGCTATGTGATACTACTTGGGTATTCGATTATGTTGAGTGAGTCCTACTAAGTGAGTAATTGTTCACGTTGAGAAGTGGTACTAAGCTGCAAAGCGTTTTTAGTTGGAATATGAATGTATATTTGCCAATTTCGCAATATGAGTTATTACTTTAATAGAATAAGAATGTGTATTGCTCTAGTAGCAAGTATTCTCCATTGAGCTACAACGATTTCAATGGATTGTGACTTCTGTGGTGCAATTGAGCAGCATATAGCCAAGAGTTTAATGGCAATTTATCGATCATGTTACTTATGATATAGGGTAATGTGATGGCATTGTCACCTCTATACAGTCTATGTCATGTTTGTTACAGTTATAACTCTTTGCAGGTATGTTTTGTGAGACACTCACCATGTCTTAAGAGGTTAAGTTGTTTGTCCATGATGGATCTATAGTCTATGTGGTGGTTCTTTAATTGGACTTGATGGATTCATGACTTGTATATGAGATTGGGCAATGAGTGTCCTTAATCTGTCTATACTCCATTGAGATGGGATAGTCCTATGAGAAATCATAGATACATTGTGATATCACATGAGTATGTAAAATCTAAGAGGGATATTGTAGATCCTCTCACCAAAGGCCTTTGTAGAAAAATGGTGCTAGAGTTAGCACAAGGAATGAGTTTAAAGCCTATTGTGGAGTGAATTATGATGGATACCCTTCTTAGAAATTTTCTAAGTTCAAGGGTCAAACTAAGTCATAAAAGAACTCAAGTAGTAGATACTACTACCATTCCTATATTGATAAAAGTGATGTAGTATTTGTTTTTACTGAAATAATATGTGTAAAGATGAGTAAAATGCTTTTAATAAGTTCATAGCCTTGATAAGGTGGTTTGAGACAGTACAAACTTGATGAACTTAACTATGTGAATGTGGGGGTTACGCCCGATCCCCTATGAGATCCCTTAGGCTTCGGATCTCTAGAGCATTCATGAAAATTCAGGCATTGTGGGGCACTTATATATATATCGCGAGAACGTTTCTTATTTTGAAAAAGGTTTAGTGCGCAAGTATTGATTATGAACTCCGTAGAAGGTTCAAAGAGAAATCTACCTAATACGACAATATGACATACTTGTATGCACTGGGTATCAATTCAAGTCTCTAAGACATTGATGCTTACAAGACTGAGTATCTATTGCCCATATCATCATCTTCCAACCCTGTTTCTTTCTGTTTTCTTCTTTTGAATCATGTGGGGGATTGTTGGAGTTTGTTCATAAGTGTTGTGAGAAAAACTCTTAATTGCTTCAAAAGAATGTGAAAGGTTTGTAGTCCTAAATAAGAAGAGTAAAAGATAAGTAATGGATTTATTAATATTAGTCTTCCTACTACCTTTTGAGTTGGTGACTTGAGAAGCTTTGATTTCCATTTCCTATTAGTGGGTTGTTTCCACCTTCCCACTACTCTCATTCCACTTCCCCAAAAATAGACATGATCTGTTTCCACTTCTTATTCCCAATCCCTATATATACATGGGCTCTGGTATTATTTTGGGACACAGAAAAATTCCTCATAATCTCTTTTACAATCTCTATTACTGGGCAATATTAAGAGCGTTCTCAAACTGTCTCTCTGTACTTCACCGGCGAGTCAGTGTCGTGTTAACCCTGGAGGTTGGTTTGCCACGAGTCCGTGTGTTCGTAGCGGGGCAATTTCAACTTTAGGGCAGTGATAATATCACGCCACGACAATTCTTCAGATAAGTTTATTATTTTACCAGTCATAATTCCTACACTACTCGCGTTGAAGGAAGTGAGGAAGACTTACACATTTTATCCTAAAATTGATAAGTGATAGATGGAATATCTTACTAGATTCATAAACTTGTTTGTTCATCCCTACTTCTACCGTTATGGGACAACCCTCTTTGAAATCCTCCATACCCCCCAGGTTGCTTAGTTAATGGGAATAACTACTCTGGCGACTTTGAAATCAGGAAAACACATATATTACCCTACCAACCTATGTATGTACAAAGAAGTAAGTTTATGATAATGGTTTTTGTGTGTATCGAACAGGTAATAAGCGAGATGACTAATGGAGGTGCAGATTATTGTTTTGAATGTGTTGGCATGGCATCCTTGGTCCATGAAGCTTATGCTTCTTGTAGAAAGGTCTCTTTTCTTTCCTCTATCCTCATTTCTCTTGATTTTGTCAAATCTCAGTGATGTGTTTTAATCACGTGTTTGCTAACATAATTTACCAAAATAAACTTTATAAAGTTATATTTTTATAGATCAAAATTTGATTGAGTTCTCATCTTAATTCGAGTAAGTCTTAAAAAAACTCATTGCTTATTTATTAGATGGTATTAAATTACATTTCTTAAGGAATTTATAAAAGGATAGTCGTTTTCATTTTTTTTGGTCCACAAAGAAGTATTCACTTTGTTTTACTCCTATTTAAAAGGTTGTAAAAATTTTGTTAGAAAAAAACTCAATTTCAATTCTGTGGTAATATTTGTTGGTTATAACAATTGATTGATTATAAATTTTCAGGGTTGGGGAAAAACGGTGGTGCTAGGAGTGGATAGGCCAGATTCAACACTGAGCTTCAAGTCTATTGATGTTTTGTGTAGCGGAAAAACCCTTGTAGGCTCATTGTTTGGAGGTCTTAAGGCTAAATCAGATATTCCTATCCTTGCAAAGCGATATATTGACAAGGTAAATTAAGTTTTATTTTGATTGTCACTTTTAATGTTGATGTTCTTACCATTCTACTGAAATGACAACGATATTTCAGGATTTTTGTCTACTACTCCCTTCGTTTCTTTTTAAGAAAAATTGATGAGAAAAGATCCAGGTGAAGTCTTGGACATCTTCCATAAATAGTACCAAGTAAGGTTTATTTTTCAATGGTCCAACAATTGGATCATATTTCCATAAATAGTCCCCTTAACCTGGTGACTTGCAATATCAGGTTAAACTGAACACGTGAGCTGCACTTACCTCTTATTTGACTTTTTTTCCATATTTTTCTTTACTTTTTGTTTATTGCACTTCATCTCCTTACTTTGTCTTAGTTTACCTTACCAAATTTGGTTTCCTAAATGAACACCACCACCCAATCTAGCCTCAGATACCAGCACCAGCCAACCTAGCCACAAATTTCTGGATTCTTAAACCTTGTTCCACCAGCCACAAATGAATTCCAAACCCCACCGTGTTCCTCCCAAATACTCCTGCTAACATTCGGGTTTCTAGTCAGCGACGTCCCTTCTCCACCAGGGAATAACATCAACGTACTCAGGCGAATTTCCGAAACACGCGGTAACCACGATTCCGAAAACGAAAATTTTGAAGGATGAAACGACGTCGGATGAGGAATTGCTTGCTCCTGTCATTGTGCTCCTGTCATTGCCAAGCTCTCGATTCCAAGGTCAAAAGCATCAAATTAAAAAGGATTTTTTGTCAGAGACAACCTTATAAATGTCAAGTTTTGTCGAAAACAACCTTATATAATTTTTTTTAGCAAAAACCAACCTTATATAAAAATCTTTGTTGGACGAAACCTTAAGCGATTTTCCAGCCGTTGACTAATAAACTATGGCGTTGACTCACATGTGTTAGGCATGTGCCCCTTTTTTAATCCCCCCAATTCAACCCCCTTAACCCTCGAAATATCAGCTTTCTCTCTTCTTTTTGGGGGTGAAATTTGTTTATTAGTTAATTATAATTGGGGAAAAAAAGTAAAATAGGTTTTTTTTATGTAAGTCATGTGTCTTACACATACAAGTCAAATTCAGAGTATATATAAGGTTGTTTCTTGCCAAAGAGATTATATAAGGTTTTTTTTTACAAAAACTAACATTTATAAGGTTGTTTCTGGCAAAAATTTTAATTAAAAAAACTCTGACAAGAGTAGAAGCAACGTGCCCTATAACCGACCGTAGTTATTGTCACCGTTTTTAACGTTGGGAAGCGTTGAGAGAAATCCTAAGCCGTGCGAGTCATGATAAGGAAATATCCAAACCATTGTTTCTACCCTAGATTTGTGGATCGGAGAAAAGAGAAGAGAGCACGATTGTGCAGATGGATGGGATGTAATCATGGTTGTAGAGGAAAGGAGGGAATCCAGAGAGGAGTAATAAGGGAGAAAAATGGTGTTGGATTGGTGAGGGCGAGGAGAAAGACAAGGGAAGTGGAAAAGGGAATCCATGGGTGAGAGAGATTGTGCAACATCAACAACAACATTTCGGTGGGTTTGGGGTTCTTCGTTAATTGGTTGTCTGTAGTTTTAGATGATGATGATGATGTACTACTACAATATGATTTAATTGGGATTCATATATTTAATTGAGGGGGGAATCCTGTTTTTATAGAAGACTTTTAGCCACAAGGGAGCCTGCCATTTCAGTAAGATTAAGGAAAAAAGGAAGGAGATGAAGTGTAGTAATGTTTAGGAGAGAGAAGCAAAACGTAAAGAAAAAGAGAAAAACAAAAAGGTTAAACAAGAGGTATGTGCAAGCCACGTAACCATTTTTACCTAATATTGTAGTAATGATGTAAATTTGTAGATCGTGTGAATGCATCAAATGCAATACACACCATTGGAAGACATGTCTAATGCCAAAACAGAAAAAGGTGCATTGTTCACCAATAGAAACAAACTATATTTTGATGCAAATACTAGCTAAGGATAATTGATATTATTTGGTATGGAGAAATATCATTTTGACGTCAAAGATTTATCTGAAAAGAGAAAAACTAAGTAATCTTATTTATATTATGTATTTGAATAAGTCAACATCTTAAGAGCCCGTTGAATATCAATATCATTTTTTCAGTTGTTGGTTTATATTTATGAATTTAGAGTCATATTAATATAAGTTGTAAAATAAACTTGAGGCTAGTCATACGGATATTAATCGTGATAATTATGAAAATTACTTTTTCTTGCTTTTATATTTTAGATTTTATTACTCAGCGTTTTTAGATAAGACCATATAAAATAGGTAGGGGGGAGACCTAATAAAAACATACTTGTTACTTAAGAAGACCAAATAAAACACATCCTTTGTGGGATTAAACTAGTATCACTATGCACGGCTATTTGGCTAATTTTCCAACATGGACTTTCCTTTTGTTGTTTTCTTCCGTTTCTCCTCAATGATCCAAGAAAGGGATTTAGAGTTAATTAGACATTAATACGAATTAAATTACAAAGTTTATCTTTTTTTGGAGAAGAAACCTTACTCTTCAATTCCAATAGGGGTTGCAACGGGGAGATAGGAACTTGGTTGAAACTTCGTGTTTTAGGATAAATTCATCCGACCAAAAAGAATATGAAAGGGTTTCGTTTAATATTTGAGAGGAAAGGGAAGAAAATATCAAAAGAGGAAAGTAGGCGAAATTTTAGTGGAAAAAAGAGAGTCGATACCATAAAAATTGACCAAATGACTGAAAACCATTAAACTGGGCTGATTAGACCTATTTTATTTGGTCCTTTTAGGAAAATAAAATTTTATTGGGTCTTTTCGCACAAAAGCCTTGTTTCATCTTATCTTGCATGAAATTAAAAAAAGCTTTTAAAGCATTGAAAACTTAAATGAAAAAAAGACCTCGAAGGATCCTTAGACTCTTAATTTACATTAAAAATCATATATCATCATTAATTTTTATGAAATAACCAATAACACTAGGTGAAGTGCTTATTAGATCTCATTCTTTATAGTTGAGGTTGTGAGTTCAAATCCTCATGTTGACAATGTTTGTAATTATTCTATATGGGAATTGTGTGGATAAAGAAAGAGGGATGGTATGACGTTGTGTGATGCAACTCTTGCCACACATTGTAACATATACTAGTTTTTGGACCGGAATTATGCCCCGAGTATTTTTAAAAGTCTATGGTTTTGGAAATCTAATATATGAAATACAAAACAGTCTTGTGATTAATAATAATTAAATTTATGATAAAGGTGGAGATTATTGGATATAATGGCCAAATTTTCTTAATGGCCCACATTACCATAATTACCAAATGTAAGACACAATGGGAACCCTCTAGATAAATCTAGAGTTATTTGGCCATTCATAAAGTTCTAATTTGCTCCCTGGGTAATGTCGGCAAAGCTAGTGGAATTATCTAGACAAATCTTGATCATACTCATATTTTGCTGACTTATGCAATTGCCAACCAACCTTAACTATAAATATAGATGGTTGGCTCTATTTTGGGCACACACAAACAACAAAGACTTGGGAGATATAACAACGCAAATACAAAGAAGCCATGCACTATTAATTAAGCCTTTCTCTATATATCCCTCCTTGTATACAATCTTCTTAATTATTTCACTATTCTTATTAATTACTCTTAGTGAGTTTCTAGTGAGAGTTTTACTTATACATTTTGTATTATTCACCCATTAATTAGCTGTTCTTGTATTTTCATTATTTACTATAGTGGAATTTTTGGTACTCGTCGTCTGTGGGTTATTTACCTCTATTTAGAGGGTTTTTTCCCCATGTTAAATCATTGTGTCCCTATTTTAATACTCTTCTTTGCCATATTTTCAACTCTACTTATATTTCTCAATTTATACATTTTTTATTCGTTTCCGCTACGCACTCACAACCCTAATAAGAATACCACTTGTTAGAGTTGGTGAGTACGTAGCGGAAGCAAATTAAAAAATTGGAATAGATAATTTGAGACGGAGAAGTGAAAACATTAACCTTGTCTACTACATAAATTTCAATTTGTGCTGTTTGTTTGAGCAGGAAGTACGACTTGACGACTTTGTGACACATGAGATGAAATTTGATGAAATTAACAAAGCATTTAAATTGCTCGAGGAGGGAAAATGTCTTCGATGTGTCCTGTGGATGGATTGAGTAGTTTTCTTCGAGTTCCTACCTGATTGGTAAATAAATGTGATTGCAACTTGCAAGCTCAAGCATATTGCGTCTCATGGATACAATAAGAAAATTCCATAATTTCTACAACTTTCATGTATTTATTTGGTTGTGATAATATGATAAGATAATTCATGTTAATACTTTAGAAGACGAAGTGTAACAGACTTGATAATAACAAAATTTATATGCTTTTTTATTTATTTCGTTAGTTACATGAGAAATTTTGGTAAAGCTAAGTATTAGGTGATAAAATATCTGTCAGTTAAAAGAAAAATTTCACGATCCCTCGAGAAATGTCTAAGATTCACATATTTTATACTTCCTCCGTTTTTTATCAGTTGACCTGTTTCTTTTATCACGTTTGCCAACGCGTGATTTCAATCACTTTTATCTTGGAAAATTGATGAGTAAAAATTATAAAAATATGATATTTTGAAAATATATAATGAGACGAATCTAACAAGACCCCACATGACTATATTTTCTCTTATGTATAAATCACAAAAGATAGTCAAAGTAGATTATGTGAATAGTGTCAAAAGTCAAAACGTGTCAACTAAAAAAAACGGAGGAAGTATATAGACATTATGTGATGTTGAAATCGAAGGATTTTATTATGAAACTGCTTCGGGCTAGAAACTGATTATGACAAAAATGAGATGTCCTTTAGCCGAAATATTAAATCAAAGAAGAAAATTTGCTTCATATGAATTTGTGTTTTAAGGCTGTTGATGGACTTGAAAGATATATGGGGTTAACTTCTATTTGAAGCTTCAAGAAACAGGATTTTCAATATTCATGATAGAGTCTAAAAAAGGTTAGAAGGGTGGAAAGAAAAATTCCTATCTTAAGTTGGAAGTGTGACATGAAGTGACGCGTAGCTGGCTACTACGGATGCTCATACATTTTAATATATCGAGAGCGTGGCTTTGGCAAGACCCTATATTTGTACAACAAGTAGCTTTTTATTTGCATTTTGACAATGTTGTGTTTTTTTTTATTTTTTTTTTGCTAACTTTCATTAAAATATGAATATGAAAAGATATATCATTACTTATTATTGTATAAGATGGTAAGTGGTGGGATTTTCATTCTTTAGTGTTTGATTCTTTCTAGCTCTAAGCATTTTATTTGCCAATGACATCATAATAGTGGGTGACATTGTATCATGGTAGGAGGATTCATGTTACACATATACATTCTTAGAAGTTTTTTACTATATTAGTATAGATATATGTTATAAAAGTAGCATAATGAATAATTTTGTCTTAAGGATACTTTTTTGAAGTAGATTTACCCTACATTGATATTAATTGATGATAAAAAAAATTAGTGGAGTTGACGAAGATAAAATGATATAAGAGCCTTTAAGGGGGAAAAATATGCACATTTAGTCAACTAATATCAAATTCAATTTAAAAAGTATGCCCATTTCATTCCTAATCCTTTTTTTTTTTTTGTGTTTTGTAAGGATTAGAGACAAATTATAATTGGATATATCATTTATAACGAATAATGGCTTACAAAGTCAATTTATGTCGTTTTTTACCAAGTTAGTTAAAAAGAAGAGTGGATTAGAAAGGGGCGTATCACCGACATGTGGTTGTTGTGTACCTCTCTACTTAACTCCCATTGATCTCATATTTTCCGTCACATATATCTCTTCCCTTATCTCAGTTTTGTGGCTCTTGTAACAACTCTACCATTTAATTTATTGTCTTATGACTCCCAATATCCCCTTTGATTCTTGGATAGCCGACCTCTGGCAATAAAATAGGGAGTTACACATCTTTATTCACAACTTTATATGAGCTGTATTTCTTTGATTATTACTTATATTTGATGGTGGTTAGTTGGTTACATCCCTAATGAATAGGATATCTCATTTCCTCTCTTCGGAATGTAGCATTTGATCATGAATTTTACCATATTTTTTCATGTTATATTCTTTGACACCTCTCCAATTTGGTTAAGGCATGTAAATAAGTCTTTGCAATAGTGGATGCGTGGCAAAAACACTTTTGAACTATGTGGAGATGTATCAAAAATATTTTTTTTAACAAGCTTACAAGCAAAAAGCTAAAAGGGGCCCCCACGCTCCTAAACTACAAGGGTGTGGGCCTCTTGAACCAAACAAAACTACTAAAATTGACACATGATTCACACACAAAGTTCTTTCTGGCATGGTAGGGGACATTTGCTGAGGGAGGAGCACCATTTTTCCTCTTCATACCTGCATGGTACCCAACTCCATAAAATCTCCTTCTTCTGATCTTGGATTTGTTTCGAGTAGCCAAACCTGCAACACAATCGCAGAAAACCAATGGAGGAAATGCATGTGTTGTAATTGCAGAAGTCCTTTCTTGCTTCACACGTGACTTAAACCCTGCTATTGCCAAATCTGCATCATCCCTAGTTTCGCTCTCACACTCCTGCATAACTACCTCCTACGGCGCTAATGGAGAATCCACAATTTTTACCTCTTGTATTGCACAGCCATCACAAGCCTTCTCCACGTCAATAGAAACCTCTATTTCTTTCGAGCAAACGAAGTCAGAGACCGCTGCTTCCCTCAATGGAACAACATTGTGGGGGGGCCTCCCTCAAGATATAGGTTTATTGGGTGAAGGTACGAACCTTCAAAAAAGACATTGAGTGGGGTTGATAAAACTGTAAGGCTTGCTCATGGTGTAACCTGATGACATCCTCCCGGGAGAGCCGTAGGCTCATGGACGGCCTATGTTTGTTGATGAAGGAGGCCTTGACACTAGGACACATCTTCTCAGCACGAAGATCACTATACCCTTCCTTCACATGTCCTTCTAGCATATTGTCACGAGCCTTTACAAATTGTCTGCACACTTGAGAACTACCCACAACATTTGTTTCACATTCGACCTTGTCCCCACCAACTAGATTGACGGAGCTTGACTCTAGTACAGCCTCTGGACTACGGTCCTGAGTTTCTAAAGGCTCGTGTGCTAGTCCTTCACTAACTGGCATCGTTGGTGCCAGTACATCTCTCTTTCCAAACTCTCAGTTTCCTTGACTATATACGTTGTTTGTCGCAAGGAAATGTAAAAAAACATGGTCAAGACGTAACAAAAAAATATGTCTATGTGGAGACTGTTAGAAATAATGCTAGGAAACAGGGGTACACGGTCGTGTGGTTTTCAGCACGACCGTGTAGACGAGTGACATGAGAATCAGTTTGCTTACTGATTCTCGTATTCCAGAGGAACATGTTCGTGGTCATTTCGACATGACCGTGTCCTAGAGGACACGACCGTGTCGTACTGTGAAGCGTTCGCGTTCTTTGCGGTTTATTCTTTTAATCACGGGGTTAAGTGAACCGTTTTTCCTTCTCTTCTTTATATCCTTTCTTAACCTCACTTCATTATTCATTCAATTAGAAACCCTAAACACAATTAGAGAGTCTCTTCTTCCTATTGAGAGATTCAGAGCAGTTCTTGAGAGTTGTTTCAATCTTCCATCTCGGGTGAACGAGGTTGAAGATATTTGTGTTAATCTTGGGGGGCATCGTCATCGTGTAGACCTTCACCGGTGGTGGCGAAATTTTCTTCTAAGACAATGGTTTTTCCATGGCGCAGATTATTCGGTGTTTACATCTTCATTGAGTAATTGTTTTTTCCCCTTGATTTATTTTGGTATTTGCAACTATATTTCCAACAATTTAGAAGCAAATTTTATTGTTGGTAATACCATGGCTAGTAACCAATCAAGGTTTTTTATGGATCTGTCAAAACTTGAAGCTTTGAATGGAGCCAACAATAAGAGGTGGTCCCAAAAACTGTTGATTTGTTTTGAACAGGCTGAAGTTGATTATGTGTTGTTTAAGGACCCTCCTAAAGGGAAGAGTACTGTTTCCACTATTGAGATAACTGAAACTCCTGATCCTAAGGATAAATCTAAGTCTAGTAATGAAGGTTCATCTGTTCCTAGTCTTGAGAAGTATGAAAGGGACAATAAGATTGTTAGAGGTCATATGTTGAATCATTTGGACAATACTACTTTTGATTTGTTTATTGATGATAAGTCTGCGAAGTCTATCTGGGAAACCCTTAAGAAGAGATATGGGGCTGATGATGCTGGTAGGAAAAAGTATGCTACAGGAAATTGGTTGAACTTCCAGATGGTCGATAACAAACCCATCATGGAACAGGTTCATGTATATGAAAATCTGGTTCTTTGTATTCTGGGTGAGGGTATGAAAATGTGTGAGGTTCTACAGGCGAAAGTTTTGATTGAGAAGCTGTCTGAATCATGGAGTGCCTATAGAAACCATCTGAAACACAAGAAGAGGGATCTGACCCTGGAAGAAGTAGTGAGTCATCTGAAGATAGAAGAGGCTAATCGTCTGAAGGATCAATCCAAATCTGTCTGTTAAAGATAACCTTGTTGAGTCTGATGTGAAATCTGACAGGTTCAAAGGAGGTGATCAAAAGAAGAATGGCAAAATGCCAGACTTCAAGAAGAAGGGGAAGTTTCAGAAAGGTGGTGGGGTTGAAAAGAAATCCATTGGAGGCTGCTATGTCTCTGGAAAACCCGGCCACTGTGCTTATCAATGTTACCAGAGGAAAGATGGGAGCAAGCCTCAAAGTTCTGACAAGGAGAAGCCCAAGCATCAGGCACATCTAGCTGAGACTGATGATATCATTGCTGCTGTAGTATCTGAAATCAACCTAGTTGAGAACTACACTGAGTGGATCATTGACACTGGGGCATCTCGCCATTTCTGTGCCAACAAGGACATGTTCGTGGAGTTTGAAAAGACTGAGCAAGGCGAACAAGTCTACATGGGGAACTCTAGCAGCTCTGAGGTGCTTGGAAAAGGGAAAGTTCTTCTTAAACTCACTTATGGCAAAACTTTAGCTTTACTTAATGTATTGTATGTCCCTTCCCTGCGTAGAAATTTAATTTATGGGTGTTTGCTGAACAAAGTGGGGGTAAAGTTAGTTTTTGAGGCTAATAAGCTTGTGTGGACTCGCAATGGCGAGTATATATGTTGGGAAGGGTTACCTTTGTGGGGTTTGTTTGTTCTTGACATTGTTGTAGTTCCTGCTATTAATATGATTGAGTCTTCTACTTATATTGTTAAGTCCATTTCTTTGTGGCATAGTCGTTTAGGTCATGTAAGTGTTGGTTCTTTGAAGCGTCTGAAGAAAATCAACTTACTACCTAATATGACTGCTGATGGACTTGATAAGTGTGAAGTCTGTGCTGAGTCTAAGTTTGTGAAGAAGCCTTATAAGTCTGTGACTAAAAGGAAGTCTAGTCTGCTGGAATTGATTCACTCTGACTTAGCTGATTTTAAGAACTTGGAGAGTAGGGGTGGAAAACGCTATTATGTATCTTTTATAGATGATTATTCGAGATATAGCAAAATCTACCTTTTGAGGACCAAAGATGAGGCTGAGTCCAAGTTTCTTGTGTATAAAGCAGAAGTAGAAAATCAGTTAGACCGGAAAATTAAAAGAGTAAGGTCTGATCGTGGTGGGGAGTATGGGTCTTCTTTTCTAAAGGACCTTTGTGAGTCCGAAGGCATTATTCATGAGACTTCTTCTCCTTATACTCCTATGCAGAATGGGATAGCAGAGAGGAAAAACAGAACCTTGAAGGAAATGATGAATTCTATGCTCATTAGTTTTGGTTTGCCTGATAACATGTGGGGTGAGGCAGTTCTTTCAGCTAATTTTGTTCTTAATAGAGTTTCTCACAAGAAGTTAGACAAGACTCCTTATGAACTGTGGAAAGGCCATGAGCCTAATCTGAAATATTTGAAAGTGTGGGGGTGTCTAGCTAAGGTGGGTTATCCTTCTTTCAAGCATTCTACTATTGGTCCATGGACCTATGATGCGGTGTTTGTTGGTTATGCTGAAAGTAGTGCTGCTTATAGATTCATGAATGTGAATGATCTTTCCATGTCTGAATCTAGAGATGTTGAGTTTTTTGAGCATGTTTTTCCTTTGAAAAAGAGTGATGTGTCTGCTGACGTTCCTGTGGTTGAGCCTTTGCCTACTTTGCCTGCTGATCCTGTTGTAGAGATTCATGAGATTGAACAACCTAGGAGAAGTAAAAGACAAGGAACATAAACTAGTTTTGGTCCAGATTTCATTACTGCTTTCTGATATCGCGTATTTATATAGACTTTTCTCCCTTATTTACAAGCTAATTTGTGCGTCATTGGAGCTCTTGGGAGCTATTTTGTGCTAACTATCGTAAATAGTTGTGGTTTTGGGCTTTAGTATTGAATTGCAGGTTTTATGGAGTTTTCTCCTTATTCCCGAGCCATTTGGAAGCAACCACGGCTTTACGAGATGTTACGAGGCATGTAGGATGGCTCACGAGCTTTATGGGTAGTTTAGGAGGTCCCAAAATCTCTAAACGTGAAGAATTGAGAGCCAAAGAATCAAAAAGGAGTTTTCCGTACTCTGATCGGGCAAAAATGGCCCGATCGGGCGAAGATTTATTAATCGGGTACAGAAGTTGCGGACCCGATCGGGCAAGGCTTGCTCGATCCGATCGGGCGAGAGACGAAGTGCCCAGACCCGATCGGGCAAACATGACCGGATCGGGTGGGCGATCGGGTTGATACATTTTTCACCAAATTTTGTTGTGCTGATCACGTTACAAGGAAATAAGCAAATGCTGGGCTTTTGTAGTGCGGCCCGATCGGGTGTAGTGTACCCGATCCAGTCGGGCGGTCATTCAGCTTCACGTGCTGCTGCCAGAGTACAAGACAAAGTAAACAAGCTGGGCTATTTTATTGCGTTGACCCGATGGCACAGGGCGAAAGTCACCCGATCGTGCTGTTTGTGCGGCCCAGCAAGCGTGATTAATCTGCTTCATTTATCAAATCACTGGGCTGACTTTTGGGGGCCCCAATGTGTCAGGCGTGTGTTTCATCAAAATTCCATGTTGTGCGTCATGTGTGAAGTAGGAAAGCTGGGTTTGACTTGGTTTTGGGCCCCATTTTCTACCCTTTTATTTCCTTCTTTGTTTTCGTTTTTAGGGGGGTATAAAAAGGAAGACTTAGCTAATCTTTTATTCATATTTTATTCAAGTTAGACTCTAGTTATTTCTCATTGTTATTAGTTTAATTTAAACACTTTAGATTAGATTAAAGGTGATTGAACCTATTTCGATTTCAATAAAAGTTCCTGCTTTCTGTCAATTGGTATTCTTTCTTACCCTAATCTCTTTTATTATTCTTAATTGCTTAGCTTAGTTATTTAATTATTCATGATGCAATTGTTAGGGTTTCATATTAGTTTTGTTGTTGTTAATTCGATTATGAGTGAGTAGTTCTCTTTCTAGGGTGTTAGATAGGAAAACCATGTTTATACCATGATTGTGATTTAAATTTCTATCAATTTCTAGGGCTTGATTAGGGTGATTATGATGTGGTTTGTTCTTATTGAGTAATTAATGTCAGTGTACAATTTCACTGGTTGCTTGTGGTTAATAGTTGTTTGCACAGATCTGTCTTACGACTAGAGGCCTAGGACACATCAGTAGTTCTGATTACGTTAGTGAACATGCGGCGTATGTTGAACTATGAGCGTGGAGTCTTAACCATAGCTCAACACATGCTCTAATCCCCCGACTCTTGACTTAGGTTTTGATAGTAGTTGACCCTATTTGATTGGTATAAACATGGTGGACCGACCTAATATCCTAGGTTTTTATTCCATAGTTGATTCCTCGATTTAGTCCATTTTCCTTAGCTTACTCATTAGTTTAATTAATTCTTCCCTGATTTTATCTGAAGTAGCTGAATTGGTTGAATATTAATTTAGAAACTCTGTCTCCCTGTGGATTCGACCCTGCTTCCATTGACTACCATAGTTAGAGGACTGTAGGTTTATCTTTGATTAGGTGACACGACTAAACCCTATCAAATTTTGGCGCCGTTGCCGGGGAGACGGCTAGTTTTCTAAGTTTTTATTTGATTATTTGGTCCACTTCTCTGTACCTCATTGGAACTTCATTGTTTCAATCTAGGTACGTTGTACTGTTTCTTTTTGTTTTTTTGTATGCCCAGGTCTCAAAGAAACGGTTCCCCCATTCCAGCGGATCCCGATCTTACTAGGACAATCAGGCGGATTCGAAAGAAAAATCAGAAAGAAAAGCAGTCTGTTCAGCTGAACACCTCTGGAACAGACACCTTGAGTTCAGTTATGTCAAAGTCACTGAAGTCATATGGGGTGCCCAACCCAGATGGTCTCTCCACTGGACCTACTATGCCCACCATTGCCGCGGTAAATTTCGAGATTAAGCCTGGACTCATCAGCATGGTCCAGCAAAATCAGTTTGGTGGGCATCCTACTGAAGACCCGGCAAATCATCTGCAGCGGTTTCAACAGCTTTGTCGAACCGTCAAACATGCCGGGGTCACTCCAGATCAGCTAAAAGTCATGTTGTTCGAGTTTTCATTGAGAGATAGAGCCCAGAAATGGTTGAACGACGTGAAAGAAACAGAATGGAGTGAGATTTCTGCTGCGTTTCTGAGAGAGTATTATCCACCTACTAAAACAGCAGAAATCAGAAACAAACTTGCCACGTTTTCCCAATAGCCTGATGAAACATTACGGGAAGCGTGGGCTAGGTTTAGGGATTTACAGAGAGAGTGTCCACACCACAACATGGACAAATGGTTCTTAACGCATACATTTTACAATGGTCTGCAACCTCAGACGAAGAGCATTGTTGATTCGTCTGCAGGAGGAGTTTTTCTGGATAAGGAAGTGGATGTAGGCGACGAGTTTCTATCAAACCTCGCGGCCAATGATCATTCCACTTCTCGAAGTCTCACGAGGAAGGTACTGGAGGTAGATGCCATTGCATTATTGACTTCGCAGATGGCGAAGCTGAGTCAGCAGATTAACACCTTCAATTCCTCTTCCTCAGCAGCACCTCCTTTGAGTATAAATGCTATGTCTGCCGTAGCACCCATTACCTCATCTTACTGCGAAGTATGTGGTGTTCAGGATCACTTTGGGCATGACTGTCAGTTCAGTCAACTTCAGATGGAGCAGGCAAATGCCTTTCAACAAAGACCATAAACTTTCCCCCCTCCACATAACTACCAAAACCCACAAAACTATAAACCTCCACCTCCACAAAACTATCCTATACCCTCATACCATCAAACCCCACAACATTTCCAAAGACCACCACCACAAACCTTCCATCATCCCAATAACTTCCAAACTCCACAAAATTTCCACACCCCACCTCCACAAAACAACAACCCACAAGAGCCTAGCAATTCTGAACTGATGAAACTGATATTGTCTATGCAAAAGGCGAATGAGGAAACACGGAGGGCCCAAGAGGAAGCACGGAGGGCCAAAGAGAAGCACATCAAACTTCTCGAGGCTCAAGTTGCTCAATTGGCAGAAACTAATGCACAGAGGCAGCAGGGACAATTGCTAGGGCAACCCGTTCAGAGAGAACATGTGAATGCCATCACTCTTCGTAGTGGCATTGCTTATGATGCTCCTCCATTGCCCATTGATGAGGTTACCCCAACTGCAGGGAAGAAGAGGGTGGTAGAGGAAGGAAAAAGGAAGAATTCGACGTCTGAAGTCGATTTGTCTGCAGAAGCTGAACAAACAGGGAAGAAAAAGGAGAAGGTTTCTGAAACGCCTTTTACACCAAGGCTACCTTTTCCTCACAGGATGCAACAGTCCAAGGTCGATCAGCAGTTTGGTAAGTTCTTGGCTATGGTCAAGAACCTTGAGGTAACGATTCCATTCACAGATTTAATTACCCAAGTGCCTGTTTATGCCAAATTTCTGAAAGACATGATCACTAAGAAAAGAGACTTTGGTGGGGTAGAATGTGTCGCTCTTACTGAAGAGTGTAGTGCTTTTATCCAAAATAAAACCCCACCAAAGTTAAAAGATCCTGGTAGTTTTTCTATACCCTGCCATCTTGGACCGATTTTTATTGACAAGGCTTTATGTGATTTAGGTGCTTCTGTTTCTGTTATGCCATTATCTGTTTTTGAGAAACTGAACATGGGAGTACTTAAATGCACACAAATCACTTTACAGATGGCGGATCGTTCTATAAAATACCCTCTAGGTGTTTTAGAGGACGTTCCTGTTAGGGTTGGGAAATTCTATACCCCTGTTGATTTTGTGGTATTAGATATGGATGAGGATGCCCAGATTCCTATTATCTTGGGTAGACTATTTTTGTGTACTGCTGGTGCTGTAATTGATGTCAAGACTGGGTCTTTAACTCTTAGTGTTGGTGATGATAAAGTGATGTTTAAACTAACCAATGCTGTTAAGGCACCTATGCTTGAACAATCTTGTTGCAGGGATGAGGTTTTGGATGAAGTAGGTGTGGAGAAGGTTCCAATTCCACCTAAGGTTGCCTCACCGTCTGGAGGCATTGTCAAGAACATTTGGAGAAGGAAGATATTTGATGAGGGTGGCACTCACTACCAAGCCCCTCCTATTTGAGAGGTGGAGGATTAGGGTCGTACGGGACCTTTATAAACCAGCGCTGTGCGAGAGGCAACTCGTATTTTTCTTTCCCTTTTTTCCTTTCTTTTTATTTTCTTTTTCTTTTTGTGAGCGAGAGTGAGGGCACTAACATTGTTTTTCCTCTTAGCATAGTCCTTATCACCTTTTGGCATTGAGGACACTGCCAAGTTCAGCTTGGGGGAGGAGTTCTGTTTGTACTCTCTATCTCTTTTACTGCTCTCTAGGATAGATTTACTGCTTTCGAAAAATTCTGAAAAAATCAAAAAAATATGGTTCCCATGACTGGTTTAGTTGCCTCCCTGTGCCCCTTGTTGTGCTCTATTTGAAAATGATTTGACTTTTTTTTCTGGATAGCTAGGCATTTGTGATCTTGAGGCTATGATTTGATGTTTGATTGCTATGATTTCGAGCATTTTTGGATTATATTAGACCACTTTGCGCTGCATACCTGAATTGGTTAGACTGTGAGGCCTCTTTTTAGCCTTTTGGATTCATATTATTATCCAGTCTATTCTTGTGTGTTAGTTCCTCTTTAGTGGATTGATCTTGACTTTGACTTCGTACTTGTCTGATTTTCGATGACTTATAGCATTTGCTGTGATAGAGGTGTTCTTTTGTTTTATTCTTGAGCTTCAGAGTAAATTTTTGATATACTTTTATCCTCCTTAGCCCCGCTGAGCCTAATGACTTGTTTCGTGTTACTTAAACCCCTATTATGAGCCCATAGCCTTCACTTGATATTATTCCAAGCCTAGCTTGGGGGAGCTTTTGTATGGGTTGAGTTGAGATTGGTTTCTTGGTTTTGTTTGGTTGTTGAGGAATTTAAAAGTGTATTGGTTGTGGCTTGAGGGTGAGAAAAAGAAAAGAAAAAGCAATTCTAGAGTTGCGTGAATGAAGTTCAGAAAAATGAAAGAAAATGAAAAAGAATTCGAAGTTCTTTCATTCACGTACGTTCTTAAGGAAATATTCGCTTCATTGCTTGAAAATTGGGTTTGTTATGATTTTTTCATTGATTTATGAGAGTTGGTATATATTTCGTGGTTTATGGTGTTGATGGGAGTTGTATAGGCCATCTTAGGCCTTATGAATGATTTATGCTCCCCCTTTCTTGGTTTTTCCACCACATTACCCAAAAGTATCCCCTACCTCTTACCTAAGCCCCATTATAACCCTCTAAAGTCCTCTTGAGCTCGTGTCTGCAGTGTTCATTTGATTGATTTCGAGTCAGTTTGTCAAAGTTAAAGAGTATTTCTGCTAATTGAGTCGACATGACTAGGATGAGCGTCATTGAACCTTCTTAAACACATGAGAGTGTGAGTGGGAAGGGTACTTATGGTCGGGTTGGTGAGTGTTCGGGCATATTCTTTGCCTGCCACAAAATAGAGAGGAGTGACACCCTTGTGAGAGCCTTTTCAGGACTTCTATGCTTTGTGGATGCTTGAATTTGATAAATTGCTTGGATGATTGGTGGTTGGATGGATTTGATTAGCCAAACTTGAATTTTGCCTGCTTGAACGATTCTTAGTTTTGAAAATGTTTTGAGCTTTGATTGATTTTTATCAATGGGGTGAGGCAATCTATTCCATGTTCATGTTCTGTTTAGCTTGAGGACAAGCAAAGGTTTAGCTTGGGGGAGTTTGATATCGCGTATTTATATAGACTTTTCTCCCTTATTTACAAGCTAATTTGCGCGTCATTGGAGCTCTTGGGAGCTATTTTGTGCTAACTATCGTAAATAGTTGTGGTTTTGGGCTTTAGTATTGAATTGCAGGTTTTATGGAGTTTTCTCCTTATTCCCGAGCCATTTGGAAGCAACCACGGCTTTACGAGATGTTACGAGGCATGTAGGATGGCTCACGAGCTTTATGGGTAGTTTAGGAGGTCCCAAAATCTCTAAACGTGAAGAATTGAGAGCCAAAGAATCAAAAAGGAGTTTTCCGTACTCTGATCGGGCAAAAATGGCCCGATCGGGCGAAGATTTATTAATCGGGTACAGAAGTTGCGGACCCGATCGGGCAAGGCTTGCTCGATCCGATCGGGCGAGAGACGAAGTGCCCAGACCCGATCGGGCAAACATGACCGGATCGGGTGGGCGATCGGGTTGATACATTTTTCACCAAATTTTGTTGTGCTGATCACGTTACAAGGAAATAAGCAAATGCTGGGCTTTTGTAGTGCGGCCCGATCGGGTGTAGTGTACCCGATCCAGTCGGGCGGTCATTCAGCTTCACGTGCTGCTGCCAGAGTACAAGACAAAGTAAACAAGCTGGGCTATTTTATTGCGTTGACCCGATGGCACAGGGCGAAAGTCACCCGATCGTGCTGTTTGTGCGGCCCAGCAAGCGTGATTAATCTGCTTCATTTATCAAATCACTGGGCTGACTTTTGGGGGCCCCAATGTGTCAGGCGTGTGTTTCATCAAAATTCCATGTTGTGCGTCATGTGTGAAGTAGGAAAGCTGGGTTTGACTTGGTTTTGGGCCCCATTTTCTACCCTTTTATTTCCTTCTTTGTTTTCGTTTTTAGGGGGGTATAAAAAGGAAGACTTAGCTAATCTTTTATTCATATTTTATTCAAGTTAGACTCTAGTTATTTCTCATTGTTATTAGTTTAATTTAAACACTTTAGATTAGATTAAAGGTGATTGAACCTATTTCGATTTCAATAAAAGTTCCTGCTTTCTGTCAATTGGTATTCTTTCTTACCCTAATCTCTTTTATTATTCTTAATTGCTTAGCTTAGTTATTTAATTATTCATGATGCAATTGTTAGGGTTTCATATTAGTTTTGTTGTTGTTAATTCGATTATGAGTGAGTAGTTCTCTTTCTAGGGTGTTAGATAGGAAAACCATGTTTATACCATGATTGTGATTTAAATTTCTATCAATTTCTAGGGCTTGATTAGGGTGATTATGATGTGGTTTGTTCTTATTGAGTAATTAATGTCAGTGTACAATTTCACTGGTTGCTTGTGGTTAATAGTTGTTTGCACAGATCTGTCTTACGACTAGAGGCCTAGGACACATCAGTAGTTCTGATTACGTTAGTGAACATGCGGCGTATGTTGAACTATGAGCGTGGAGTCTTAACCATAGCTCAACACATGCTCTAATCCCCCGACTCTTGACTTAGGTTTTGATAGTAGTTGACCCTATTTGATTGGTATAAACATGGTGGACCGACCTAATATCCTAGGTTTTTATTCCATAGTTGATTCCTCGATTTAGTCCATTTTCCTTAGCTTACTCATTAGTTTAATTAATTCTTCCCTGATTTTATCTGAAGTAGCTGAATTGGTTGAATATTAATTTAGAAACTCTGTCTCCCTGTGGATTCGACCCTGCTTCCATTGACTACCATAGTTAGAGGACTGTAGGTTTATCTTTGATTAGGTGACACGACTAAACCCTATCAAATTTTGGCGCCGTTGCCGGGGAGACGGCTAGTTTTCTAAGTTTTTATTTGATTATTTGGTCCACTTCTCTGTACCTCATTGGAACTTCATTGTTTCAATCTAGGTACGTTGTACTGTTTCTTTTTGTTTTTTTTGTATGCCCAGGTCTCAAAGAAACGGTTCCCCCATTCCAGCGGATCCCGATCTTACTAGGACAATCAGGCGGATTCGAAAGAAAAATCAGAAAGAAAAGCAGTCTGTTCAGCTGAACACCTCTGGAACAGACACCTTGAGTTCAGTTATGTCAAAGTCACTGAAGTCATATGGGGTGCCCAACCCAGATGGTCTCTCCACTGGACCTACTATGCCCACCATTGCCGCGGTAAATTTCGAGATTAAGCCTGGACTCATCAGCATGGTCCAGCAAAATCAGTTTGGTGGGCATCCTACTGAAGACCCGGCAAATCATCTGCAGCGGTTTCAACAGCTTTGTCGAACCGTCAAACATGCCGGGGTCACTCCAGATCAGCTAAAAGTCATGTTGTTCGAGTTTTCATTGAGAGATAGAGCCCAGAAATGGTTGAACGACGTGAAAGAAACAGAATGGAGTGAGATTTCTGCTGCGTTTCTGAGAGAGTATTATCCACCTACTAAAACAGCAGAAATCAGAAACAAACTTGCCACGTTTTCCCAATAGCCTGATGAAACATTACGGGAAGCGTGGGCTAGGTTTAGGGATTTACAGAGAGAGTGTCCACACCACAACATGGACAAATGGTTCTTGACGCATACATTTTACAATGGTCTGCAACCTCAGACGAAGAGCATTGTTGATTCGTCTGCAGGAGGAGTTTTTCTGGATAAGGAAGTGGATGTAGGCGACGAGTTTCTATCAAACCTCGCGGCCAATGATCATTCCACTTCTCGAAGTCTCACGAGGAAGGTACTGGAGGTAGATGCCATTGCATTATTGACTTCGCAGATGGCGAAGCTGAGTCAGCAGATTAACACCTTCAATTCCTCTTCCTCAGCAGCACCTCCTTTGAGTATAAATGCTATGTCTGCCGTAGCACCCATTACCTCATCTTACTGCGAAGTATGTGGTGTTCAGGATCACTTTGGGCATGACTGTCAGTTCAGTCAACTTCAGATGGAGCAGGCAAATGCCTTTCAACAAAGACCATAAACTTTCCCCCCTCCACATAACTACCAAAACCCACAAAACTATAAACCTCCACCTCCACAAAACTATCCTATACCCTCATACCATCAAACCCCACAACATTTCCAAAGACCACCACCACAAACCTTCCATCATCCCAATAACTTCCAAACTCCACAAAATTTCCACACCCCACCTCCACAAAACAACAACCCACAAGAGCCTAGCAATTCTGAACTGATGAAACTGATATTGTCTATGCAAAAGGCGAATGAGGAAACACGGAGGGCCCAAGAGGAAGCACGGAGGGCCAAAGAGAAGCACATCAAACTTCTCGAGGCTCAAGTTGCTCAATTGGCAGAAACTAATGCACAGAGGCAGCAGGGACAATTGCTAGGGCAACCCGTTCAGAGAGAACATGTGAATGCCATCACTCTTCGTAGTGGCATTGCTTATGATGCTCCTCCATTGCCCATTGATGAGGTTACCCCAACTGCAGGGAAGAAGAGGGTGGTAGAGGAAGGAAAAAGGAAGAATTCGACGTCTGAAGTCGATTTGTCTGCAGAAGCTGAACAAACAGGGAAGAAAAAGGAGAAGGTTTCTGAAACGCCTTTTACACCAAGGCTACCTTTTCCTCACAGGATGCAACAGTCCAAGGTCGATCAGCAGTTTGGTAAGTTCTTGGCTATGGTCAAGAACCTTGAGGTAACGATTCCATTCACAGATTTAATTACCCAAGTGCCTGTTTATGCCAAATTTCTGAAAGACATGATCACTAAGAAAAGAGACTTTGGTGGGGTAGAATGTGTCGCTCTTACTGAAGAGTGTAGTGCTTTTATCCAAAATAAAACCCCACCAAAGTTAAAAGATCCTGGTAGTTTTTCTATACCCTGCCATCTTGGACCGATTTTTATTGACAAGGCTTTATGTGATTTAGGTGCTTCTGTTTCTGTTATGCCATTATCTGTTTTTGAGAAACTGAACATGGGAGTACTTAAATGCACACAAATCACTTTACAGATGGCGGATCGTTCTATAAAATACCCTCTAGGTGTTTTAGAGGACGTTCCTGTTAGGGTTGGGAAATTCTATACCCCTGTTGATTTTGTGGTATTAGATATGGATGAGGATGCCCAGATTCCTATTATCTTGGGTAGACTATTTTTGTGTACTGCTGGTGCTGTAATTGATGTCAAGACTGGGTCTTTAACTCTTAGTGTTGGTGATGATAAAGTGATGTTTAAACTAACCAATGCTGTTAAGGCACCTATGCTTGAACAATCTTGTTGCAGGGATGAGGTTTTGGATGAAGTAGGTGTGGAGAAGGTTCCAATTCCACCTAAGGTTGCCTCACCGTCTGGAGGCATTGTCAAGAACATTTGGAGAAGGAAGATATTTGATGAGGGTGGCACTCACTACCAAGCCCCTCCTATTTGAGAGGTGGAGGATTAGGGTCGTACGGGACCTTTATAAACCAGCGCTGTGCGAGAGGCAACTCGTATTTTTCTTTCCCTTTTTTCCTTTCTTTTTATTTTCTTTTTCTTTTTGTGAGCGAGAGTGAGGGCACTAACATTGTTTTTCCTCTTAGCATAGTCCTTATCACCTTTTGGCATTGAGGACACTGCCAAGTTCAGCTTGGGGGAGGAGTTCTGTTTGTACTCTCTATCTCTTTTACTGCTCTCTAGGATAGATTTACTGCTTTCGAAAAATTCTGAAAAAATCAAAAAAATATGGTTCCCATGACTGGTTTAGTTGCCTCCCTGTGCCCCTTGTTGTGCTCTATTTGAAAATGATTTGACTTTTTTTTCTGGATAGCTAGGCATTTGTGATCTTGAGGCTATGATTTGATGTTTGATTGCTATGATTTCGAGCATTTTTGGATTATATTAGACCACTTTGCGCTGCATACCTGAATTGGTTAGACTGTGAGGCCTCTTTTTAGCCTTTTGGATTCATATTATTATCCAGTCTATTCTTGTGTGTTAGTTCCTCTTTAGTGGATTGATCTTGACTTTGACTTCGTACTTGTCTGATTTTCGATGACTTATAGCATTTGCTGTGATAGAGGTGTTCTTTTGTTTTATTCTTGAGCTTCAGAGTAAATTTTTGATATACTTTTATCCTCCTTAGCCCCGCTGAGCCTAATGACTTGTTTCGTGTTACTTAAACCCCTATTATGAGCCCATAGCCTTCACTTGATATTATTCCAAGCCTAGCTTGGGGGAGCTTTTGTATGGGTTGAGTTGAGATTGGTTTCTTGGTTTTGTTTGGTTGTTGAGGAATTTAAAAGTGTATTGGTTGTGGCTTGAGGGTGAGAAAAAGAAAAGAAAAAGCAATTCTAGAGTTGCGTGAATGAAGTTCAGAAAAATGAAAGAAAATGAAAAAGAATTCGAAGTTCTTTCATTCACGTACGTTCTTAAGGAAATATTCGCTTCATTGCTTGAAAATTGGGTTTGTTATGATTTTTTCATTGATTTATGAGAGTTGGTATATATTTCGTGGTTTATGGTGTTGATGGGAGTTGTATAGGCCATCTTAGGCCTTATGAATGATTTATGCTCCCCCTTTCTTGGTTTTTCCACCACATTACCCAAAAGTATCCCCTACCTCTTACCTAAGCCCCATTATAACCCTCTAAAGTCCTCTTGAGCTCGTGTCTGCAGTGTTCATTTGATTGATTTCGAGTCAGTTTGTCAAAGTTAAAGAGTATTTCTGCTAATTGAGTCGACATGACTAGGATGAGCGTCATTGAACCTTCTTAAACACATGAGAGTGTGAGTGGGAAGGGTACTTATGGTCGGGTTGGTGAGTGTTCGGGCATATTCTTTGCCTGCCACAAAATAGAGAGGAGTGACACCCTTGTGAGAGCCTTTTCAGGACTTCTATGCTTTGTGGATGCTTGAATTTGATAAATTGCTTGGATGATTGGTGGTTGGATGGATTTGATTAGCCAAACTTGAATTTTGCCTGCTTGAACGATTCTTAGTTTTGAAAATGTTTTGAGCTTTGATTGATTTTTATCAATGGGGTGAGGCAATCTATTCCATGTTCATGTTCTGTTTAGCTTGAGGACAAGCAAAGGTTTAGCTTGGGGGAGTTTGATATCGCGTATTTATATAGACTTTTCTCCCTTATTTACAAGCTAATTTGCGCGTCATTGGAGCTCTTGGGAGCTATTTTGTGCTAACTATCGTAAATAGTTGTGGTTTTGGGCTTTAGTATTGAATTGCAGGTTTTATGGAGTTTTCTCCTTATTCCCGAGCCATTTGGAAGCAACCACGGCTTTACGAGATGTTACGAGGCATGTAGGATGGCTCACGAGCTTTATGGGTAGTTTAGGAGGTCCCAAAACCTCTAAACGTGAAGAATTGAGAGCCAAAGAATCAAAAAGGAGTTTTCCGTACTCTGATCGGGCAAAAATGGCCCGATCGGGCGAAGATTTATTGATCGGGTACAGAAGTTGCGGACCCGATCGGGCAAGGCTTGCTCGATCCGATCGGGCGAGAGACGAAGTGCCCAGACCCGATCGGGCAAACATGACCGGATCGGGTGGGCGATCGGGTTGATACATTTTTCACCAAATTTTGTTGTGCTGATCACGTTACAAGGAAATAAGCAAATGCTGGGCTTTTGTAGTGCGGCCCGATCGGGTGTAGTGTACCCGATCCAGTCGGGCGGTCATTCAGCTTCACGTGCTGCTGCCAGAGTACAAGACAAAGTAAACAAGCTGGGCTATTTTATTGCGTTGACCCGATGGCACAGGGCGAAAGTCACCCGATCGTGCTGTTTGTGCGGCCCAGCAAGCGTGATTAATCTGCTTCATTTATCAAATCACTGGGCTGACTTTTGGGGGCCCCAATGTGTCAGGCGTGTGTTTCATCAAAATTCCATGTTGTGCGTCATGTGTGAAGTAGGAAAGCTGGGTTTGACTTGGTTTTGGGCCCCATTTTCTACCCTTTTATTTCCTTCTTTGTTTTCGTTTTTAGGGGGGTATAAAAAGGAAGACTTAGCTAATCTTTTATTCATATTTTATTCAAGTTAGACTCTAGTTATTTCTCATTGTTATTAGTTTAATTTAAACACTTTAGATTAGATTAAAGGTGATTGAACCTATTTCGATTTCAATAAAAGTTCCTGCTTTCTGTCAATTGGTATTCTTTCTTACCCTAATCTCTTTTATTATTCTTAATTGCTTAGCTTAGTTATTTAATTATTCATGATGCAATTGTTAGGGTTTCATATTAGTTTTGTTGTTGTTAATTCGATTATGAGTGAGTAGTTCTCTTTCTAGGGTGTTAGATAGGAAAACCATGTTTATACCATGATTGTGATTTAAATTTCTATCAATTTCTAGGGCTTGATTAGGGTGATTGTGATGTGGTTTGTTCTTATTGAGTAATTAATGTCAGTGTACAATTTCACTGGTTGCTTGTGGTTAATAGTTGTTTGCACAGATCTGTCTTACGACTAGAGGCCTAGGACACATCAGTAGTTCTGATTACGTTAGTGAACATGCGGCGTATGTTGAACTATGAGCGTGGAGTCTTAACCATAGCTCAACACATGCTCTAATCCCCCGACTCTTGACTTAGGTTTTGATAGTAGTTGACCCTATTTGATTGGTATAAGCATGGTGGACCGACTTAATACCCTAGGTTTTTATTCCATAGTTGATTCCTCGATTTAGTCCATTTTCCTTAGCTTACTCATTAGTTTAATTAATTCTTCCCTGATTTCATCTGAAGTAGCTGAATTGGTTGAATATTAATTTAGAAACTCTGTCTCCCTGTGGATTCGACCCTGCTTCCATTGACTACCATAGTTAGAGGACTGTAGGTTTATCTTTGATTAGGTGACACGACTAAACCCTATCACTTTCTTATCTGAATGGTGTGAAGTTAATAATCTGGATGAGAATATGTTGTGTATGCTTGTGATGGATGAAGATCCTAAGACTTATGAGGAAGCTATGAGCTCCATTGATGCTAGTTTCTGGAAAGAGGCTGTGAATAGTGAGCTAGAGTCTATAATGACTAATCACACTTGGGAATTAGTAGACTTACCTAAAGGTTGCAGGGCCATTGGGTGTAAGTGGATTTTCAAGAGGTAATTGAAGACTGATGGGTCTGTTGAGAGGTTTAAAGCAAGACTTGTCATTAGAGGGTTCACACAAAAATTTGGTGTTGACTATTTTTATACTTATTCTCTTGTGACTAAGATTGCCACTATTCGTGTTTTGTTTGCATTAGCATCTACTCATGATTTGATTGTGCATCAAATGGATGTGAAAACTGCATTTCTGAATGGTGACTTGGATGAGGAGATCTATATAGATCAACCTCCAGGATTTGTTGTTCCTGGAATGGAGAATAAGGTGTGTATATTGAAAAAGTCATTGTATGGTGTAAAACAGGCACCAATGCAGTGGTATGAGAAGTTTCATAAGACTATTCTCAGTTTTGGCTTTGTTGTGAATGGATCTGATGCTTGTGTGTACTCAAAGTTGGTTGGGTCTCATTGTGTGATCATATGCCTATATGTTGATGATATGCTGTTGTTTAGTTCACACATTGATGTTATCAATGAAACTAAAAGGTTTCTTTCCTCTCAGTTTGAAATGAAAGATTTGGGAGAAGTTGATGTGATCTTGGGTGTTAAGGTCACTAGGTTGGCTAAGGGATATTCCCTATCCCAGACTCATTATGTGGAGAAAATGTTGAAGAAGTTTAATTACTTTAATGATTTGCCAGTTAAGACTCCTTATGACTCTAGCATTATCATTGTTAAAGAATAATGGGAATAGTGTTTCTCAAGAAGAGTATGCTAAGATCATAGGGAGTTTGATGTTTTTGATGAATTGTACTCGACCTGATATTGCATTTTCTATTAGCAGCCTGAGTCGGTATACCCATAAGCCTAGTGGTGAGCATTGGGGTGCGCTTAGGCGTTTGTTGAGGTATCTGAGAGGCACCATGAATTGGGGGTTAAACTTTGTGGGTTTTCCTGCAGTTCTTGAGGGCTATTGTGATGCTAATTGGGTAACTGATAGTGATGAGGTTAGCTCTACTAGTGGATATGTTTTTACTATGTCTGGTAGTGCTATTTCCTGGAAGTCTTGTAAACAGACTTGTATTGCTCGGTCAACTATGGAGTCTAAGTTCATAGCTCTAGACCTTGCAAGCCAAGAGGCTGATTGGTTGAGGAATTTTCTGGCTGATATTCCTTTGTGGGGGAGACCTGCTCCTCTTGTTTCTCTACATTGTGATTCACAAGCTGCTATTTGTGTTGTCAAAAACAGTGTGTATAATGGCAAGAAGAGGCATATTCGTGTGAGGCACGAGTCTGTGAGACAGTTTATTGTGAATGGAGTACTCTCTTTGGAGTATGTGAGAAATGAGAAGAATTTGGCTGATCCTTTGACCAAAGGGCTCAGTAAGAAGCTAGTACATGAATCGTCGAGGGGAATGGGGTTCAAACCCGTGTAAATTCCTATGGCATTCTTTGCTACTATTTTTGTGTAATATGTTGGATACTATAACACTTTGCTATGTTCATATATAATTGAACTTTAAGCTTGTGACAATTATTATTATTGTGTGTATACAAGCTTTAAAGTTATTTATATGATCCATAGCCCATGTGTGGGTGGTTCTTTGAGACGAACTTGATGGACATGTGTGGCTTAAATAGGGATGAGCATTGTAGCTCTTAATGTTTCCATATCCCAGCTTTGGGTGGTCCTTTGAGACGGACTTGATGGTTACACCGATTATGTGTGTGTGGATGGGCACTTGTAGCTCTAAATGTTTCCATAGCCCAGGCATTGGGTGGTCCTTTTGAGACGGACTTGATGGTTACACCATTGTTGAATGAGAGGTTGAACTTATGTTCTTAATGATCTAATATCCTTTTAATGGGTGGTCTATGTTGTATAGACTTGATGAGAACACCTACGTGAGTGTGAAGGGTTGACCTACTTCTATGGAAAACTTAGTGACGTTTTTCTAGAGCACTCATTAGAATACCAAGATTTGTGGGGCCGTTTGTGCTTTCATAGCACTATATTGTGGTTTATCGCGGAACTTTCTCAAGCTCTTAGGCGAGGTGTGTGTTTCTAGGTTCCTTTCTATTGTCAAGGAGTTTAAGAGTAATTCACTCTTTGGTTAATAGAATACCTAGTTGCACTATGTGTTAGTTCAATCATTTGTACACTGACATTTATGCACCAAGTCTTCCTTTTACTGCTCAGAATTTCATGTTTGTGTTCCTCTAGCATTAGTGGGGGAATGTTAAAAATAATGCTAGGAAACAGGGGTACACGGTCGTGTGGTTTTCAGCACGACCGTGTAGACGAGTGACATGAGAATCAGTTTCCTTACTGATTCTCGTATTCCAGAGGAACATGGTCGTGGTCATTTCGACACGACCGTGTCCTAGAGGACACAACCGTGTCGTACTGTGAAGCGTTCGCATTCTTTGCGGTTTATTCTTTTAATCACGGGGTTAAGTGAACCGTTTTTCCTTCTCTTCTTTATATCCTCTCTTAACCTCACTTCATTATTCATTCAATTAGAAACCCTAAACACAATTAGAGAGTCTTTTCTTCCTATTGAGAGATTCTGAGAGAGTTGTTCCAATCTTCCATCTCGGGTGAACGAGGTTGAAGATATCTGTGTTAATCTTGGGGGGCATCGTCATCGTGTAGACCTTCACCGGTGGTGGCGAAATTTGCTTCTAAGACAGTGGTTTTCCCACAGCGCAGATTATTCGGTGTTTACATCTTCATTGAGTAATTGTTTTTTCTCCTTGATTTATTTTGGCATTTGCAACTATATTTCCAACAGAGAGACACATTTGAGTCATTCTTAAAACAATTTTTTTTGAAAAAGACGAGCTCATCAAGTGATTTTGGGTGCTATCTTGTGTTGTTCGAAGCAGTTGAAGACAAAGAGTGAGAAGGTCAAAGAAAATGGAAAAACAAAGGCAGGTTAGATAAAGGGGAAAAAAAGGTGAAGTTGCTCCCCCATATTTTAAGCTACGAATATCAACCTCTCATTATTCTCTCACTGCTTTTGATTTAGCAACCCCAAACGAGTACACTAATCCAAGATGTTTAGGTTGGAAAATAACACTAAAAAATTATTTTCAACCGAATTTTTTGGAAAAATTAGATCAAATAACACAAACTAGACATTTGTTGTACAAAACAGCACCAACAAAAAAGGTGCACAAAACAACACGAACTTTTTCTAATTGGTGTAGAAAACGACATGTGGTTTTTTCGCCTGAGATTACCTATTTCCGGTGACTCTTTAGTATTTTTAGCCATTTGATTTCTATTACCCATACACCGTAGACATTCCTTTTAATTTCTTCCTTGAATATTTACCATTCATCGTCCTATAGTAGGGTTTGGTAGAAAAAATCAATTTGGGGAAAATTTTTGGGTTTCAAAGAGGAAATAACTCAATAAGGTGATTTTTAGATCAAGTAGTTTATTTAAAGTGGAGGGAAAAATATAGCAAAATAAAAAAGCTACAATACTAAAGATTCACCGGAAATAGGGAATCTCAGGCAAAAAAACCACTTAAGTCATTTTCTGCACCGATTAGAAAAAGTTCGCATTGTTTTATGCACCTTTTTTGTTGGTGCTGTTTTGTGCAACAAATGTAGAGTTTGTGTTGTTTGATCCGAATTTTCCAATTTTTTATCATTGAACTTGATTTTTTTTATATAAATTTGATGTCATACGTGCCTTATTTAAGTGTAATGGTTATACAGTCTTAAGGGTTGTATATAGACTTTAAATTCATTACTTAAAATAGTATTAATTTGAGAAATTATGTCACAATTACACATGAATCGATGTTATTAAAATTTGAAAGTCACTTCATTTTCTTTGTTTAGGTTTTATATACAACCCTAAGAGTGGTATTTATTCATCTTTCCTTATTTAATAATATGATCATCCAAAACTATTGGGTCCATTCTTAACATTTAGTAATTGGTACTTATGCAATGCCGTCGAGGTGGCGTCTTAAGTATTAAACGGGGTAGTTCTTTACACAAAAATGAAGTTGATGGATACATGTCAACCATTCAATTTCTAGAAGTCTTACGAATAGAATTATAGAAAGCATCTTGTAGTTAATGAGAGCAAACAGCCAAACAGGTAGTCATTCTGCCGAAACCGCCAAATCATAGTAATTGTCAATTATCAATTTATTATCATCCATCATTACGACTCCATCATATGCATTGTCATATTAAGAGTCATCAATATATTGGGATTTTAGTATGCACCGGATATGTCCCATAACATTATTATTGTGCACCTTTTATCAAATATAAATTTAATGAGATAAAAAGATTATTTAAATGAAAAAAGGAATAAAGGGGTTATCTATACTAGATAATAAAGCCGTCCCGAAAGGAGTTACCATATCGCTGCACGTCATTATACATAATTAATTAATTAATTTAATTTTTAATAGACAATATTTCTGTCCAAGACAGCTACAATGTATGTGGTGGTGGGTACTTGGTGGAATGTGGCTCCCAAACGTCCTTCGTGGTGGTGATTACCTGCAAAACAAGGAGAAACCTCGGGAGTGGTTCCGAGGATCGCCTCTTCGATGCCTAAGTCAGTCAAAGTTGAGCACAAGATCTCTAGTAGAGAGAAAACGAGTATCAAGTGCAAGTATTTTGTGAGTGTTTGATTGAACGTACCTTACCCATGCATGGGCATGGGTATTTATATGAGACATGGACTTGTAACTGACCTAGCAAGGTAAGTGGGCCTCTTTGGAAGTGGGCCAAGGTGAAACAAGGCCTTCATTAAACTCCAGCCTAGAGGTTATATCCGGAGCGGTCTGCCTGAGGAGGTTTGCTCTGCTCCTGGTGCTCTGACGTGGAGTGGCAGGACCAGTGGTCTGCTGGGCAGACCCCATACAATTTGCCCCCCGGACCCAGTATTTGCAGATTGCAATATGCTGGGTACGTTTGTTTTTGATCTGGCGTTCTGCTCTTCGCAGACTGATACGTGATTCTCTGGGAGTTGCTCTTCACAGACTCCAGAATGCTTCCATTTTTCCCGCCCATTTGGTTGGGGTGTTGAGCAAGGGTCATTAATTCATTTTGAATTGAAATGAATTGATGTGACTCTTTGGGTTCCCAAGGAATGTAATGATGGCAAATTAAAGCTGAGTGAATGAATTTTGCCTATTTAAAGGCTGAATCGACCTTTTGTGAAACTTTTCATTCCCTTCTCTTTCGAACCTCTTGCCCACAGTTTTTCCTGTTGCTTCCTAAAAATCTCCTCTTGCCCTAGCCGTTTTTGAGTGAAAGTTCTTGATTTTCCTGGGATTTGGCTGTGTTTGGAACTCAATTTGAAGTGTTGATACTTTTGCGTTTGTGGTTTTCGTCTTCTCTTTTCTCAGCGTCTTCCGTTCTCCATTCAGGTAAACTCTTTTTCCCAATCTACTCTTGATTTTTCCTTCTTGGATGGCTTGGATGTGATCCTCTCTGTGTTTATAGGTTTCTCCCCTTTTTTCCTCTGTACGCACTTATTTGCCTTTGTTTTGGAAATTAGGGTTTTCTTTCCTTTGGTCTTCATATGCGATTGTTTATTTCCTTGTTTCATAGATCTGTTTGGTGTTGTTTCATTTCCGCTCTGCTGTTCTGGATGGTAGGCTCTGCTATGCTTCTTCAGCTGAGCTCTGCTCTGCCTACCTGCTTGGCTGTTGTTTGTGGGATTTTTAGGGTTTACTTTGTTTACCCTGTTATCCTCTTTATTTGCTGGGCTGTAGATATGTGATGTGCCTTCCTTGTTTTGTTTGTGTCATTTGCAAGAAAATATCCTATTTCTTGGCTATCTCTGGTCTTCACCTATCACACATATCCTTGCCCCCTAGTCTGGTGGCTCAATCTGTAGGTTTGAGGTGCCAGACTACTTTGCATGTATCTTTTTGTCAGAAAAGCAAGAAAATATCCTATTTCTTGGCTATCTCTGGTCTTCACCTACCACACATATCCTTCCCCCCAGTCTGGTGGCTCAGTCTGTAGATCTGAGGTGCCAGACTACTTTGCATGTATCTTTTTGCTAGAAAAGCAAGAAAATATCCTATTTCTTGGCTATCTCTGGTCTTCACCTACCACACATATCCTTGCCCCCCCAGTCTGGTGGCTTAGTTTGTAGGTCTGAGGTGCCAGACTGTTTTGTGTTGTGACTTTAAGTCTGATGTGTTGTCTTCTGCTTCTTGTGTTGTGCAGAATGTCTACTTCTCAGTCTGCCGCCTCCCGTGGAAAAGGCGTGGTGTCTACCTCTTCATCTGAGCCGGATGAGCCTTACCCGATGGATACTGAATCTCCGTTTCTGAAATTGGATCTGCCTCGGTGTAAGGACGAGGTGGTTCCAGAGGAAAGGAGATCTTTGACCCCTGGGACGGCTTACGCCGGGAGCTGTTGGGTCCTGAGACCAACATGTTCCCTCCCAACTATAAGTTCAAGCCTACTCTGCCTAGAATCAAGTGGGCCTACAGTGATTATGAGATGCGACTCGCTGCCCTTTATGACAGCAAGGGCAAGCCTTACTTGGCGAAGAAATCTGCAGATGTGTTCAAATGGGCGCATGTTGCTTATTACCTCAAGATTGCTGCGGAGATCAAGCCGCTTCGTGGGTCTTGGGTGGTAGTTCCCAAGGAAGGTCAGAGCTTGGCAGATGTACCAGAGGGGTACACTGCCGTTTATCTCAAGCAGTTGGAGTTTGGGCTTAAGTTCCCAATCCATTGGTTTCTAGAGTGGGTTCTCTACGAGTATAGGATGGCGCTCTTCCAGGTTAATCCCCAGTCTTTGAAGAAGATTCTGGGGTTCATTTGGGTTTGTGAAGCTCTGGACTTCCCCCTGACCATGGACCTTTTCAAGTGTTAGTTTCTCTTTAAGAGGCAGGGGGGAGTATGGCTACTTCACGGGTTCGGTACGAGCCAACCATCTGACGGTCTATCCTGTTGATCTCACTCTGAAGGATTGGCGGGATAGCTTTGTCTTTGTTAGGGTACCGACAGAAGCGGGACACCCTTATCAATTTAGGGCTCCTCTGCGCCCTGTGGAGCCTGACTTTCAGAAGCAGAAGGACCCTCATGTATGTGCTGAACTGGGATGAGAGGGTAGCCTACTACTACTTCAAGTCCAAATCCAAGTCTGCTGATGGGAAGCAGTTTCTTCCCAAGTATTGGCTGCCGCATCACTATGTGATGTGTCAGAATGCCTTCCTGAGGATAGGCAAACTGTCACCCGACTACACTACCGTTAAGTGCTCTGCCAGCCCTTATCTTTGACATTTTCATTTTCCGTTCTGCTGTGCCCCATGGCACTCATTGTTTGTGCTGTTCTGCAGCTCCGTGCAGAAAGATAGTTCGTGCTCTGATTAAGGGTGGGTCTTGAGCTCATGAACATGCTCTGCCCCTTTCCATTATTTTCTGTCTGTTGTCTGATTAGTAATTCCTGATGAATATTCTGATTTTTGCAAAGACTCTGGGGTTTGCCATCCCTTGGGAGCTGGGTCTGAGTCAGTCCTTGGTGTGTCGGAGGTATAGTCCGATACCAGATCCAGGGACCTACACCGTCCCTGATTTTATCAAGGAGATTAACACTACTCCCCTGGACCATCCTTCCCTCCGGACCAAGCGTCCGGAGCTTGTGGATAGGTATTCAGGGGTGTCTCGGCCGCCGACTGGCCCTTCTGCCACTGTCACCGAGATTGACTCTGGTGATGAGGAGGAGGCGGCGGCTGTTCCTCTGCAGACTCGACGTCCCCGGCGTGCTGTGAATCTGCCGGAGGACGACGACGACGATGATGATGCAGGGGGAGCCAACACTCTGCAAGGGACCGTTCTGATTGTTGAACCCCTGCAACAGCTTCCTCCTGTGCAACCAGGTACTATTTACGATGATCAATCTGTTCTTTCTGCTTGTGTGCATTCTGTTGTAGATTTCTCATCTGTTCTGCTTATTTTCAGATCCACCTGTGGTAGAGGATGTGCCCATGGGAGAGCCTGACCAAGCGATGACCGAGTTGGACAAGGTTGAGAAAGAACCCACTCCAATGGATGGTTCTGCCCAGTCTGATGAAGCTGGTCAGGAGTCTCACCAAGCGATGACGGAGTTTGACAGGCTGAGGCAGAGACTGCTCGGACTGTCACGACTCAAATTGCCGAGGGCCAGAGTGAGGGCCAGGCTGCATCAGGTATGTGTCTTCTTCAGACCCAGACCACTCTTCCTTATAGATTTCTCTTCATTTGAAAGTTCTTGATTCTTCTGCTTTGTGGATGATTTGATAGGTCCCACTGGGCAGGACATCCCTACGTCTGCTCAGACCAGCCAGGGGGAGGTGTCGGAGCCTCTCCAACATGAGAGGGTGGAGCAGCAGAGTTCCACTTCTGTCCCAGTGGTGGAGACTGTGTCTCCCCCTGTTCAGAAGTCTACTCCTCCTGCCCAGAACCCTACTCCTCCTGGAAGGAAGGTTGCTCCTCCTCCTCACAAAGGTTTCAACAGGTCCTTGCTCCTACTCCTGAGCAGTTGGCGAGTCTGGTTAGTGCTTTCTTTTCTTTTCTTCTGTCTTACAATTTTCAATTCGATCTGTGCCCTATTTTGCTGATGACATTGTTACCTTTTGTCTTCTTCAGCAGCAGTTCCGGGCTAAGAAAGCGCAGTCTGCTGAGGCTCTTCAGACCTCTGCTCCAATTGCGGGCCAGCTTAAGTCTCCTGTAGAGGTTGCTCAGAAGACTGTAGCTGAGTTTGAGGTCTCTTCGCATTCCCAGAAGAGACCATCTGAGAGGCAGAGTGAGGAAGGGGCTCCACCTCAGAAAAAGGTTCGACTCCCTGCTTACCCCCTTCAGATCATTGATGTTGAGGAGGAGCAGGTCACCAAAGGTGCGTACCCCTTACCCGGCCTAAGTTCCGGCCCTTTCCCTTCTGTGGAACTTACTGGTCTTTCCTTTGGCTCAGGTTCTCTGCAGAGGGGATCGGCGGATGACCAGCTAGAGACTAAGGGGCAGGAGCAGACGTCCGTGGCCTTCCCTGACCGCAGTGAGTGGCTGAAGCTTCTGGCCAGTCGCCTCTCTGGGGATTACGTCGTCCAGGACGTTCCCTTGGTAAGTTCTTCAACTTTTCTGCCTTGGCAGATTGTGGTATTTTTGTGGTTAATCTGATCTATATTTCTTTGAATATAGGCTGCGGGGGCTGGCGCCTTCATCGGGGAGTTCTGCCATGCTTTAGGGCTGGGCAGACATGAGGCAGATCTCCCTGAACTGCATCAGCTTAAGGCTCAGGTAGCACAGCAGAGTCAAGAGTACGCTAAGCTGAAGGCTCAGAACTCTCTGATTGTGTCTACCTGCCGTAAAACTGAGGAGGAGAGGGATGCTCTGATTGTGGAGCACGACACCCTGCGAACTGCCAACCAACGCATGGAGGGTATGGCGATGCAAGCAGAGGCTATCGCGGCCGAACATTCTAAGCTCTCTTCCCAGCTGAGTGGGGCGTTGTCTCGCGTTTCGTTGGCGGAGACCAAGCTGAAGACCTCCGAGGCCAGGCTGCAGGCAGTGTTGAAGGAGCAAGAGCAGCTCAAGGGTCAGCTCTCTGCTGTGCAGGCTGAACATAAAGGCTGCCCTGCTAAGTTGGCTCAGCAGGCCAAGGAGGCTGAGGAGGTTCTGAGACTGAGGGAGGAGGAGCTTGAGGCAGAGTTCTCCAAGCATCTTTCAGAGAGGGAGGCTCAGCAGGCTAAGGAGGCTCCGAGGCAGAAGGAGGCCCAGCTGCGCGCTGAAGAGACGGCCAGGGCTGCACAGATGGAGGAGGCGTTCGGGAACAAGTACTGGGAGGATTGCAAAGTTGCGGTCCGTAGAGTCCTCTGGCATCTGCAGCCCTCTTTCAACTGGGATGCTTTTGAGGAGGCCTATGCCAGTGAGGTGCACATGCGACCTCCTGCTACCCAGGAGCTCAGAGACCTGGAGCTGCTCTACTCTCTGCCTCTAGAGGGAGAGAGCTCAGAACAACAAGCTGATGGGAGCTCTACGGGAGATGGCGGCTCTGTTCCTAAACAATAGGAACTCGGGCGGCTATCTCACGCTTCGCCTCAGTCCTCTTGTGACTCCTGTTTGAGCTGCTGAGGTGGATGAGCTGGGAGCCTGTGCTGAACTGACTGCAGTCCTCCGTTTTTGACCTCCGATGATATCCCTAATTGACTTCTCTTGTAATATTTGTAATTAAATAGTCAAACATTTCCTTTTCATCTGTATTTGCTCCCTTCTTTTAGTTAGGTAGCCGCCGTTGTTGTAGTATTCTGTAGCATTCTGGTCTGGCTCATAGCCAGACCCTTTATGTAAGGTACAATGATTTCTCAGAAATGCAAGTTGTATTTTGATGTTGACTTTCATCTCTTCTATCTTGTGTATGCCAAATCTTTTATTTTTGCTAAGTGTTTGTGCTCTGCTGCTCTTTTGCCTGGTATATCTTGTAGGTCCAAGGGCATTCTGCTCGCATGTTGAGTTTGCTGTGCAACCACATAGCATATCTGAGCATTTTTGTTTATTCGGCTCGGTGGCGGGTGAAATTTGCTCACAGCTGCGACTTTAAGGGCCCTTTACTCTTCTGCTCTGCCTTATGCGTGACAAAAATCCAACAATAAGCAGAGCAAAGGAGGTATTTTGACGCCCTAAGTCATGATGGTTCTGGGAGTTTTGGGGTTCGCCCTTTAACTCCTTCTGCCATCATTTTCGTGATGGGGTACCGTTTGGTTCTTTAGAACTCTGGCGTCCCCGTTAACCTTAGGTGTCTATGACTTATCCTTACTGCTTTTCGGGCCTTTGGCCCTGTAGGTTTAGAGGTAGAGGTCTATGACATCGCTAAGTCGAGCCGACATCCGATCACTCTGTGGTCCTCATGGGCTCTGGGCAGAGTTGACCTTTCGACTGACTCCCTTTCTTCATTATATAGTTTTCTTTTGTGTCTGACGGGCCTCTTCAGCCTTCAGTATGACTCAGACCCTATTTTCTTTTGCCAGACTGTGGTATTTTTTCTCGGTCTTCTAATGGTCTGTCTGATTTTGGCATTTTGTTTTTGTAGAGAATAGATAAGGGGATGGGGGTTTAATGCGAAATGGAGAGTGTATAGCTTGCAAAGGGTGGCTCAGAGGCCTTTCATTCATAGGAGTTTTTTGATACAATCTGGGTTACACGAAGTATTTTTTCAGTATTCGGGCGTTCCAGTTGCTTTTCAGTTCGCTCCCATCCATTCTTTTCAATCTGTAGGTTCCAGGGTGTAGCTCTTCACTAACCTGGTAGGGTCCTTCCCACTTAGCCGACAGCTTTCCATGTATTTTGTCTTTCTGCACAGCTGTTGCATTTCTGAGCACCAGATCCCCTACCTCCAGAGGCCTAGCCCTCACTTTCCGGTAATAGTATCTGCTGATCCTGGCTTTGTAGGCTTCCATTCTCAACCTAGCTTCATTTCTGTGTTCATCCAGTAGATCTAGATTTGTTCTCAGAGCTTCATCATTTAGATCTGGCTCAAATAGGCTGATCCTCAGACTTTCAGATCCAATCTCCACAGGCATGACAGCCTCAGAGCCATACACTAGATGGAAGGGGGTCTGCCCAGTTGACTCTTTGACTGTGGTTCTGATTGACCACAGAGTGTTGGGAAGCTCCTCTAACCATTTACTTTTCTGCTCCTCCAGCTTCTTTTGCAGACCTATCAGGATTTGCTTGTTAGAGGCTTCGGCTTGACCATTGCACTGAGGGTTGCAGACTGAAGATAGAGCGTATTTGATCCCAAACTGCCCCAGCCACCCTGACAGGGGCATATTGTCAAACTGTCTCCCGTGATCGAAGACGAAAGCCTTTCGAATCCCGTATCTGGTGATGATGCTCTGCCATAGGAACTTTCTGACGGCTGCTTCTGTGATAGTGGATAGGGCTTCTGCCTCTATCCACTTAGTGAAATAATCTACCCCCACAATTAACCATCTCTTCTGATATTGGGCCGTTGTAAAGGGTCCCAGGATGTCCAGCCCCCATTGGGCGAATGGGATAGGGTTGTAGATCGGAATTAGGTCATTTGCTGACAGCTTGATGTTTGGCGCGTACTTATGGCAGCTGTCACGCTTTTTCACCAGAGTCTTAGAGTCAGCTTTCATTGTGGGCCAATAATAACCAGCACTAAGAGCGTTATGGGCCAGAGCTCTTGGCCCGATGCGGTGCCCGCAGAGACCTTCATGGATCTCTCTCAGTATGTAGTCTGCGTCTCTCTGCCCTACGCATTTGAGTAGAGGCAGAGAGAAAGACTTCCTGTATAGCTCGTCCCCGATCAGGCAGTATCTGCATGCTGTCAGCTTGAGCTTTCTTGCTTTCATCTTTCCCTCTGGTAGTTTACCAGTCTGTTTATACTCAGCGATCTCCCTGATCCACTCTGGCATATCCTCCAACTCTAAAACTCGTTCTGCATCCTCGCAGATTGCACTGGTTGGTCTGACTTCCACCAGAACAGACCGTTCAGCTCCTGCAGACTGCTGCTTCCTAATTTGAACAGAGCATCTGCTTGGGCGTTCTGTGCTCTAGGCACTTGTTCAATTCTAAAACTTTTAAAATTTGAAATCAGAGACCTCATCCTGGCCAGGTAGCTCTGCATTGTCGGCTCCTTAGCCTCATACTCCCCCTTGACTTGGTTGGTTACCAACTGAGAGTCAATTTTGAGGTGGACGTGCTTGGCTTCCAGAGTATGACAGAGCTGCAGTCCAGCGATGGCCGCTTCGTACTCTGATTCATTATTGGTTGCTGAAACATGAATTTCAAGGCGTATTCAATGATTTTCCCTTCCGGGGTTCTGATGACCATGCTTGCCCCAGAGCCATTGATGGTTGCAGACCCATCTGTAAAGACTTCCCAGGCTCTGGGCTCTCCAACTGCTTCTTGATAGGCACACTCTGCTAGAAAATCTGCCAGAGCGTGTGCTTTTATGGCGGTTCGTGGGGCGAATTCGATGCCGAACTCGGTCAGCTCTAGGGCCCAGTTCATGATTCTCCCCGATTTTTCTACCTTCTCTATCGCCTTTTCCAAAGGCATATTTGTCAGCACAGTAACGGGATGTGCGTCGAAATATGGCCTCAGCTTTCTGGTGGCCAGCACTACTGCGTAGGCTGCCTTTTCTATCAATGGGTAGCGTATTTCTGCACCCGTGAGGGTGTGGCTCACAAAGTACACTGGCTGCTGCTTCTTGCTCTCTTCCTTTAACAGGACTGCACTCACAGTTGCAGCAGTAACAGCAATGTACAGGAAGAGAGCTTCCCCTGTCTTGGGCCTGGCCAGTGTTGGCAAACCAGAGAGGTGTGACTTCAGCTTCTGGAATGCCTCCCTTTGTTCTGCTTCCCACTTGAACTCTTTGTTCCCCTTCAATATCTTGAAGAACGGGAGAGCTTTCTCTGCAAACTGAGCTATGAATCTGGACAGGGCTGTCATTCTACTTGTCAGCCTCTGGATGTCTCTGATACTTTTAGGCTCTGGTAGACCCATAGCAGCTTTCACTTTGTCGGGATTCGCGTCGATCCCCCTTTCACTGACCAGATAGCCCAGAAATTTCCCTGACCGTACTCCGAACACGCATTTTTTAGGATTCAGTTTCATACTGTGTTTGCGGAGGTTGGTGAAGGTCTCCTTTAGGTCTGCTATATGGTCAGTCTCAGTTTTGCTCTTGGTGATGACGTCATCCACGTACACCTCCAGATTCCTTCCCTCTGACCTGCAAAGACCTGATCCATCAGCCTTTGATAGGTGGCACCTGCATTCTTCAGCCCAAAGGGCATCATGACATAGCAAAATACCCCAATAGGGGTGATAAATGCCGTCTTCTCTTTATCTGCAGGATCCATGAAGATATGATGGTATCCGCTGAATGCGTCCATGAAGCTGAGCAGAGCATGACCACTGGTGGAGTCTACCAGTTGGTCGATTCTTGCCAAGGGGTAGCAATCTTTGGGGCAGGCCTTATTGAGGTCTGTGAAGTCGACACACATCCTCCAGCTCCCGTTCGCCTTTTTTACCATCACCACATTGGCCATCCATTCTGGATACTTGCAGGGCTCTATGAACCCTGCCTCGAGCAGCTTCTGAACTTCTTCCTCGATGGCTTTATTTTTCTCCGCAGAGTAGTTCCTCCTCTTCTGCTTTACAGGTCTGTACCCTGCAGCAGTGTTCAACTTGTGGTTGATGGTCGCGGGGTCTACCCCAGGCATCTCAGCTGCTGAGAAGGCGAACACATCTGCATTCTCCTTCAGCAGACTGATTAGGTTGACTCTGGTTTCAGGATCCAGGTCTTTACCTATTCTGACTGGCCTGCCTTCTTCCGGTCCCTCTTCGGTCTCTTCCCCCGGTTCAGGCTTATTTGCTTCTTGTTCTACTTCCGGCCGAGCATCGTCCTCACTGATAGCGGCATATTCTTCCTTTCTTTCCTCGGCCTCTTCGGCCTTTCCTTCTTGGCTTCTTCAGCCTGGTCCTTCTTGGCTTCTTCAGACTCTTTCTTCTTTCCTTCTTTCTTTTCCTTTCTCCTGGACCCAGAGTGGTCAGGAGGAGGAGGTCTTTTATCCTTCTTCAGAGAGGTCAGATTGCATGACCTAGCTGCTCTCTGGTCTCCCCTCAGTCTGCCCACCTCACCAGTGTTGCTCAGGAAAAGCATGGTCTGGTGATAGGTTGACGGGATTCCCTGTACTGCCTCAATAAACTTCCTTCCCATCAGAGCGTTGTACGGTGATGGGAGGTCTACTACCAGGAACTCTTGCACTACAGTTCTTTTCACCCCATTCTGCCCCTCTGTGGTTACAGTCAGATGTATTTTCCCCTCTGGGATGATGGAGTTCCCTGTGAATCCGACGATTGGAGTTCCTCCTCGTTTCAGCATTGAACAGTCCAGCTCCATTTTATCGAAGGTATCCTTATAAAGGATATTCACGGCTCTCCCGCCATCTAATAGTATTCTTCGTACATCTGTGCTGCTAATCTCCAGAGATACCACTAGAGGGTCAGAGTGTGGAAAACTGATGCCTTTGCAGCCCTCTGCTGTAAAAGTCATGTTTGGCAGATCTGGGCTCAGCACTGCTTGGTCGATGGAGTAGAGGTTGGGGTTGGTGAGCTGCCTCAGATGATCCCTCTCTCCCCCCATCGAACTAGAACTGCCAAATATGACGTATATCGTCTTCTTTTTTCCTTCCTTGATCTCCGCCCGCTTATCCTGCAGTTTCTGCCCTTCGCTCTGTTGCTCCTTCTCCTTGATCCCTTGATTCTAGGCCAGGTACTCTTTAAAGTAGCCTCTTCTGATCAGGCTTTCTAGATCATTTTTCAGACTTATGCAGTCTTCTGTACTGTGGCCTGGCGCCTCATGGAAAGCGCATAACTCTGCCATGTTGGGGCCTAGGCTTCTCTTCTTGGTGGGAGGTGATCTGTGCCACTTGCTGTCATCTCTGTTGGTCAGAAAGATCTCAGCCCTTGGCATGCTGAGGTTGTTGTAGTTGTTATACTTCTCTTGGGCCCTCAGGCGGTCCACCTCCCTCTCTACTTCTTTTTGCTTTTCTCTTCCTCTACTCTGATGGGGCCTGGGGCCTCCAAAGTTCAGTCTGCCTCCCATAAACTGGTGCACATTCTGCCTGATATCTTTCCTGGCAGGTCTGCCTGCTCCTGCTCCGGGTGTCGAGGCTTTGTTAAAGTCCTCGACAGCTACATATTTTTCTTCCAGGGCCAGGGCCTCGCTGAGCTCCGTCATGGTGACCCATTTAAGGTCATCTATGAACTTACTGGTGTGGGGTAGGGCGTTCCTCAGAGCGTGCAGAGCGAGCTTCTGCTCCAGCTCTGGGATGTGCACCAGCTCTTTGTTGAACCTCCCTATTAAATCTCGTAAGCTCTCATTCTGAGTCTGCTTCAGCAACAGCAGCTCATGGGTGGACTTGTTTCTCCTGCTTCCACTGACGAAATGCTCTTTGAATCTCTTCTTCAGTTCATCAAAGTTAGCAATCGTCCCCTGGGGGATAGTTCTGAACCAGGTCTGAGCTATCCCTGACAGAGTGGCAGGGAAGTGTCGGCACCAGGTGGCCTCATTGTAGTTTCCTAGCTCCATGTGGGTCTCAAAGGCTGCCACATGCTCAAAGGTGGCCTCAGCAAAATATACCATACTTATTAAATTATAAAATAGTAAAGTTCTTCCACAAGTATTTTGCTGAATTGATTACTAAGTATAGAGACTAATGCCATCAAAAGACATATATAATTTACTCTCAAATATCATGATCTATCAAATGATGAGCAATAGTTTAGAGGAAAACTTAGCTTTTCGGAGGGACACTTAACGTTGCCAAGTATGAATTATCATTTGGTACGCACGAATCCACAAATACATGCCGCTACCCTTCCAACATCTTTGATGGGTCACCAACTGAGGATCAATGAAACCAAATATCTTGAACCATCTAGGCCAATTATTCTCCGTCCCCGTAATTGTTACGCAACTTTTCTAAAGGATTTATTCTAATCTCCACCATATCATTGATAGCCTTGATACAAAATCTCGTTTTTAAACTGTTGGAAATATTAGGTATATCAAGGCTACAATAAATTTTGTGATGGAGAAATTACCTAAAACAATTAAAGATGGAATTGGTATGTGATGCCATGGTCTAAAACCATTGCCTTAAAAACGAGATTCGGCCCGTCCAAGGTACAAAACGTTATGGCCGATTCGTTCCCCAAGGTTAACATCACTCCCACATACTCATGTACTTGAGTGTGAAGGATTGGAATCACACAAGCTCTTGCTCAAGAGAGAATATAAGATAGATGAAAGGAATTGTTCTGACTTATATACTAGAGACCAAACACCTATTTATAAGGATACCTTATAACCAACAAGAGAAGGTTACAAGTACCATAAATCACAATAATAATTTATTACATAATATTGTAACCTCCATATTAATGTGAATTATTGCCATGTTTAAGGCTCATAAGTGGGGGTTACTAGTTGTTAACAATTCAACTAGCCATAACACTTACAATGGAATCCTAAGAGATTGCCATTTAAGTTTTGTTAAATAAGGCTTTTAAAGCCATTATTCCAACACTCTCTCCTCTATATCACCCAATTGAGTTTTTGTAATTGAGTATTTTTTACTTCTTAACAATGATCTTTTATAAAATTCTCAACTCTCTTATCTCTCTTACTTTGGTATTATTTTATCAAAAAATAAAGTGTTCAGATATATATCAATATGCATATATATCAATTTGAAGAGTATTAAAAATCATACATGGTGATATTTTTTTATAATTTTTAAATTTTATGATATTTAGATTTGAAAAATATGAAAAGTTTGTATCTTTATCTATCCTACTTTGCACTCTCTCAATGGCTCTCTCTCTCCCCTTTTTCCACCTCACTTTGCTTGAGAATTCTCGATTGGTTGAGATTTTCTCAATTGTTCAGATTTCTCAATTTGCCTATTGTACGAGTATTGGAATAATTGGTTAACTTGTTTAGGTTGCCTGGCACTATTATATATATAGAGGTATGAAAACCTATCTTTACAGAACTAAGAGTCTAATTACCAAATTACCCTAATACACCCCCTTAATCTTTTACGAGGAGGAATCACGGATAGATTGGAACGATGTTTACAAAACAACTCAGAAGAAAGACCCTTAGTAAAAATAACAGCAACCTGCAACTGTGTCGGAACGTGCTTGACCTGAAGTCCACCTTTAGCAACCATTTCACGAACAAAATGATAATCAACATCAATGTGCTTACTACGATCGTGATGAACAGGATTGGCAGTAAGATACATAGCAGAAACATTGTCACAATAGAGAATGGTTGGCCGTGATGAAAATACCCTAAATCAGCCAACAATTGACGTATCCAAATTGTTTCGGCCGCAGTGTAGGCAACAGCACGATACTCAATTTCAGTAGAAGACTTCAAAACAGTAGGTTGCTTCTTAGAGCGCCAGGAGATCATATTCTTCCTTAGGAAGACAGCATAACAAGTAGTAGAACGCTGAGTGTAAGGACACCCGACCCAATCAGCATCAGAATAGGCAACAGTCACAGTAGAAGAGCCAGTACTATGAAGAAACAGCCCATAATCAGAAGTTCCCTGCAGATACCTGAAATTCTTTTCACCACATGAAGGTGAGTAGTACGAGGCGCATGCATAAATTGAGAAACCGAATTAACAGCATAGGCAATATCAGGACGAGTCATAGTCAAATATTATAATGCACCAACCATACTACGATAATCTGTGGGATCAGCAAGAATTTCACCATCTAAGAAAGAAAGAGTGACACGAGAGACAACAGGAGTACGTACGGGTTTGACAGTATGAAGATGAAATTTCTGAAGAAGATCAACTACATATTTGTTTTGAGACAAAAGCAAACCCTGAGGAGTACGTAAAACCTGAATGCCTAAGAAATAATGCAAATCACCCAAATCCTTCAAAGCAAACTAGGCAGAGAGAACACTGATAAATTTCTGAAGCAAAGAGGAGCTACTACCTGTAACCACAATATCATCAACATATAGCAAGAGAATGATAATATGACCACTATGTTTGAGAGTGAACATGGAGGTGTCACAACTGCTGCACTTGAAACCAATAGAAAGAAGAAAGTTGCTGAAACAAGAGAACCAAGCTCGAGGAGCTTGCTTCAAACCATAAATGGATTATCGTAACCGACAAACATGATGTGGTTGAGAAGGATGTTCAAAACCAGGTTGCTGACGCATATAGACTTCCTCATTGAGGAAACCATGAAGGAAAGCATTTTTAACATCGAATTGACGAATAGGCCATTTAAAAGTAGCAGCAAGAGTTAAAACTAAGCGAACAGTAGTAGGCTTAATGACAGGACTAAAGATTTCAAAGTAGTCAATACCTGCCTGCTGATGATTACCAAAAACAACAAGTCTGGCCTTAAACCGCTCCATAGAACCGTCAGAATTATATTTAATCTTATACACCCACTTACAACCAAGAGCGTTTCTATTGTTGTTGCGAGGCACAAGTTCCCATGTATCATTCTTAATTAATGCTTCATACTCATCACGCATGGCTTGTTGCCAACGTGAATCTTTAAATGCTTGCTTAAAATTAGACGTTCAGACTCAACTACATCGGTTTTTAAATCCAATAAATTCCTAGTTTAAATAATTCCGTCTTTTAAACGAGTGGTCATGGTATGAACATTAGTAGGATCGACACACTTAGACGACTTTCTACAACGCTGAGGGGGAGGGACGATAGGAGACGGGGACGACTCAAGACTAGACGGGGATGAGGTGGAAGCATCACACACATCATGGGTGATGACGTGTGAGGGGAAGGGGGCAGCAGGCCTCACGCGGGCGCAGGAGGATGTTGCGGGCTGGAAGCAGCTTGTGGCGTAGGCGCACAAGCCCCCGCGGGCGCGGGCAGACGAAGTTGCGGCTCGCTGCTGCTCGGAGGTCTCCCGGCGGGCGCGCTTGGAACCTGCGGGCAGGCAGCATGTGGTTGCGTATGCTCGCGGGAACCTGCAGGCGCAAGGAAGGGAAGGTACGGGCTGCTGCTAGGCAGCCGTAAGTCGGGCTCGCATGCATTCTGTGAGCAGGCAGCGAGTTGCTGCATGTGCTCCCGTAATACTGCGGGCTCTGGGGATGGAAGACTCGAGGACACACTCCTTGGGTCACTAGACAAAGGAAGACTCGGAAACCAAACCAAGGGGTCAAGGGGCTCGTCCAAAGATGAACCAATGGGTGAGCTAGACATAAGGGAACGATATGGAAATTTCCGTTCACTAAACAAAACATGATGACTTGTGTAAAATTTGCCAGAAACAGGATCAAGACATCGATAACCCTTATAATGTGACGCATAGCCAATAAAAACGCATTGAATCGACTTAGCCTGTAATTTATTGATTTTAGGATCTAAAAACAACGTAAAACAGGCGCACCCAAAACATTTCAAAAACGCATAGGAGGGGGGACGGTGGAAAAGCTTAGCAAATGGGGATGGACCCTGCAAAACCGAACTGGGAAGACGATTAATCGTATAAACAGCCGTATAACACGCATCGACCCAATATCGAGTTGGCAACTCAGATTGAATAAGCATAGTACGTGCCATCTCGATAATGGTTCGATGTTTCCTTTCTGCAACACCATTCTGCGCTTGAGTCCGAGCACAAGACTTTCGAAAATAAATTCTCGAATCACAGAAATGTTGTAGTAAGGGAGTGTTATCAAACTCACGTCTACCATCACTTTGGAAAAATTTGATTTTTGAATTAAACAAATTCTCAACAAGTTTCGGAAAAGCTAAGAAGGTCGAATAAACATCAGATTTCAGTATAAGTGGATATAGGCATGAAAAACGCGAATAATCATCAACAAAAACCACATAATACTGAAAAAATTGATTCGATTTAACAGGCGACTGCCAAAGATCACTATGTATCAAATACAAGGGATAGGGAGCACGATGAGTCACAGACTCAAAGGGCAAACGATGTATCTTTCCTACTTTGCAATGAACACAATCGTCATGAAACTTAGAATTACATGAAATCAAGTTTTGTGAACGTAAACTTCCTAAAACTCTAGCAGAAGTATGACCAAGGCAAGTATGCCAAACATCTCCAGACTCCTTGGTGGCTATGAGAGGAGGGACAGACGACTCTGGGCAGACTCGGGAAGACGCTCAACAAACACGGGAAGACGACTCTGACTCTAGAATGTGAGGCTGAAGAGGGTAGACACCATTCCTATTAAGAAATTTTTTAAATCTCAACTCAATTGAGATTTTCTCAACTACCCCATTAAGGATGCTCTTAGATGCATTCAAATGAAACAAAAAGGCAAAACACTTAATAGCCAAAAAAAATCGATGCTCCATTATCTTTGACTCATACAAAAATCCTCCTCAAATATGAATTTGATAATAAATGATAATGAAAACCAAGTAGTATTTGGTCTAGTGGTAAGGAGAGCACCCTAGCCTACCTCAAGGTTGGAGGTTCAATCCCTACTAAGGACACTTTGAGGGTAGGAATTCCCCTTATTCTTCCCTCCTAATCTCATGTGTCTACCACATTAGGACGCGAGGGGGATCCGGGCCGCTTATTCTTAACTAAATAAATAAATGATAACCAAAAACTCACGAGCTTAGTTAGCAAAGTCAATCGGGGTCGTCATCCAAGAACATGGATTAAATCAGGTGTATATCGTTGTTATATGCATGTGCCTCTTTATCACTACTAGATTTGTTACGAGCCTACCTGACTTATGAGCTACTCTAACTTGACTCGTCACTTTCAAGATCCAAGCACCATAAAGTTGAGAGGGCTCAGGAACACAATGTAAGAGCTTTTATCTATAACACTCCTAATCACTACATATAGTTCAACCATGTTAAAGCAGAGATATTAAACTTTTATCTATTAAGAAATGTAATAACATCATGAACCAAGTCGACCAACCTCATGCTCAGGCTCAGCTCGACTAGTTAACACCCCTAACCACTAGATCTAGTTCAACCTTCTTTTAAAGTTTAGTTAGTGGTAAAAAAATTATCGAGAGGAGGTTATCTTAAAAAACGACAAAGGCTCCATTCTTTTCACCTTTCTTTGCTACAATTTTTATTATACACACAGGTGTACCATGATCGTGGTACACTCTGGTGTACGATGCATATAATCTCTTTTTTCGTTTATATGAACTTAGTTAAATTTTATTTTTGAAATAAGGACTGAAAGTAAGCTGAACCAATCCTAAATGGAGTAGAATATACCATCATAATAGATTATTTCCAACGAGCATACAAAACTTTTTACCACTAAAAAACAAGAAATTGCCTGGGGCTATAAATATGGCAAGAGAAGGAGTGTACTACAGTCTATTATATTTCATTGTCTGAACTGTCCCTGACAAATATTTCTCCCTAAAATCAATTTTAATAAAATAGAGGTCCATGGACTCGCAAACATCTGAAGTCTTCGAGAAGATGTCGATATCAGTTGGGAAGCCTATTCACTGCAAAGGTAAATTAAATAAACTCTTCTTTCTGGTATGTATTTATGTGCATGTTTGTATAAACTCTTCTGATGGATGAAACGGTGCAGCTGCGGTAGCAAGAGAAGCAGGAAAACCATTGGTGATAGAAGAAGTAATAGTAGCTCCACCAAGTGTTCATGAAGTTCGCATTAAAATCCTGTGTTCTTCTCTTTGTCACAGCGATCTTATTTTTGGAGCTTAAAAGTATTACTTTAAATCACTATTTCTTGTTTATAATTGTATTTGAATTACTAGTAAGTCTATAACTAGAGTATATGTTAAAATCTAATTATACGCTATGGTTTTAATTTTTGAAGGAACCTCCTGGGTATTTTCCGAGGATCTTGGGCCATGAAGCTGTTGGGTAACTTTTCCATCTTGCTGTTTTTTTACATAAATGTCTTCGTTGTCTTAATTCGACAAAGTCAACCGTCTCTTGATAATAATACCGTCTCACTATTTATCTTAAAAATGTAACTTTTTGTTTATGTTTACGCTACAGAATAGAATAACAAATTTGGGAAGAACAAGGCTACATCTATCCAGTTAGTTAACCTATTGAAAATAGAGAGTTTAAAGGCTACTTCTAATGAGTAAAATTGATGAGTTGAATTTCACTATTTAATATTTATTGCCTTCTATCTCTTGCGGGTAGTTGACCTATTATTAGGCTGGCAAAGTTTTTCCAATTTGGGGAGGGGCATTTAAAAGGATGAGAAATTATTATGAAACATGGGCAAAATTCTACTTCAGGGTTTCTGACATATATTATGGCATTTTGGAGGTTTTCTTAATTGGTAGGGTGATATTTTTTTAAAGAAAAATCTTTAAAGGTAGATGAGCTTGTGCCACTTTTGATGAGATGAATCAAACTCTTCTATGTCCGTTTTTACATCACATGTCATGTTTACTTTTTTTTTTATTGTGTGTTATTTCTATGGTCCACCACATTTTAAGTATGATTGATATAAAGAGAAATACTTTCTTCGTTTTTTTAAATATGACAGTTTTTTCACGTATTTCAACAGAACGATTGAGAGATGTAAATAAGTAATTAATCAACAAAATCTTAAGACAAGTAATATAAAATGTCAATCTTGCTTGTGTTAAAATTTCGTCAAAAAATATAGTCGTTTACACCCCGAAATCGCTCCCTTAAAATGCGTGAAAAAAAGTGTAATATTTAGTAAAACGGAAGAAATAATAAGTTACTTCCTCTGTTTCTTTTTAACTGCAACGATTGGACATGTTTTCTCTCTACTTTATGTCAAATCGTTGCAGTTAAAAAGAAACTGATGAAGTAATAAGAAAAATGGTATATAAGTGATATAGCTCTATAAGCATATATAAAATTTATATACTACCTTCGTAATATAAAAGATACAATGATTAGACATTTTCTACTCATATTTTAAGTCAAATTATTGTATTTTTATGTTACAAATTGAGGTAGTATATGAGATAAGCAACTTGAGTTTCAGAAGAGATGGGTTGATCACCGATCATTGCTTGAGATGAAGGGTATTATTGATCTTTTATATGCCATTTAGTCAATCTGTCAATTATTCAATGAACTTAGGCTACATTCACTAATAAATGAGAATTCGGACAATTTACAAGTCTAAATGGAGATTCATCCTTAATTCGTTTCAAAATAAGAGGAGTAATTACTCAACCTTAACTTGTAAAGTTGACTACGGCCCCGTTCAGTTCAACTTATTTTTACTGAACTGAACTTATTTTTACTGAACTGAACTTATTTTTACTGAACTGAACTTATTTTTATTTTTACTGAACTGAACTTATTTTTATTGAACTAAACTTATTTTTAGTGATTCATGTTGTTTTTTCTTCTTTGCACTACTTATTTTTACTAAACTGAACTTAACTTAACTTATTTTTGCTGAACTGAACTTATTTTTACTGAACTGAACTTATTTTTACTAAACTGAACTTATTTTTACTGAATATTATTATTTTAAGTTGAAATGAGCAGGGCCTACTTATCTTACTTTATAGACTAGCTCAATACAACAATTCTACTTACATGCGAATTGTTTAATTAATCATATATATCTAAATATATTTACATAATCATATTATATAAAGAGTAAACAAAACAAAGTGCTCAAAGTTCTTTCAATCCAAACAAGGCACATAGCCATATTATATATATACTAGCCATATATGCAAAAGATTAATGTGTAAGATTTTGGGATAAAATACATTGTAATTTCTCTAATGAAGTGTATACATATTTTAATTTCATACTTTTGAAAATAATTGTTAAGTTTTAGTTATTTTTCAGAGGGTCATTGCAATAGTTTCAATCTCGATCCTTAATTCTTGTTAGATTTTATCTTGTCCATTAAATATAATTAACTTCTAAAAAAGAATTTTTTTTATTAAATTAATGGTTATGATGAGCCTACAACTAATGAAGGGTTTAGATTTAAAAAAAATATAGTGGCTACAATAACATTGTAGCCATTGTAGAATTATCCGTAATTGTTATCTCAAAAGAGTTTAAATAGTGAAATAATTTAAATAAATAAAAAAGAGTAATAAATATTAGGGAGTAGATTATCAATAGTGATTTAAAAACTAACCGCCAAAAAGAAAATCTTATAAATATGGAAGATGTCATTAACATCATCACTCATGAGTAAAAAAAATAAATCATCCCTCTACCACTTTTTCACTCATCTTAAAATACTTTATCATGTTTCATGATCAATTTGATCAATGCACCTTCACTTATGAGCAATCAATTACTCATATATTTGAAAAATATAAAAAATTAAAGTATACAAAAATATAGCAAAATGGGTGTCTATTTATAGATCTTAAGAAAATATAACCATTGATATTTTTTAACATTTTTTTAACTTTGTAGATTTTTAGATATTGTAGTTTGAAGTTTTAAGCATTTTTTGTAAAAAAATCTGATTGCTAAGTTTGGAAATAAAACTTAATTACTCCTTTGATTATTTTCTTTGTTTTTCCTTTTTCTTATTTTTAGTGTCCACCCCCCTCTCTTCCCTTATAGTATAGAGATATATACATAGTTATAAATAGTTAAATGAAATTTCTTAATATATCCTACGAAAGAAGATGAGTTCTTCACCCTAAAAAGTTACAAGATAATTTCTTGCAAAAATATGGTGAATAGAACACACCTTAATAGCATTTATAAACGGAAGAACTCAATGGATGTAGTGAAATCTATGTATATAAACTTACCAAGTATTCAGGAGTTTACGATTTAAGTTGAAAATTGTACTCGTTCAAACTGTTACATCATAAAGAGTAAACAAAACAAAGTGCTCAAAGTTCTTTCAATCTAAACAAGGCACATAGCTATAAACATATTTAAGTCTACTGACGTTGTCCAATGGGAATGGCCACCCATTTGTCGTTGCATGCACAAACTGCATGTGTTCATGATACTTGATAGGGTCTCCATCTAATGAATGTAGGTTGGCATTTTTCAGCTGGCAAACATTCATCGCATTTAATTTGATTAGACAATAATTATGGTATTCATGTGAGCCCTTTGACTCACAACTCACAACTCACAACTCACAACTCACAACTCACAAGCTACATACATAAGAATAATAAACATATTTCCACCAAAAAAGAATAATAAACATATCTCTTTTACTTACTCCTTCATCTCATTTATTCTTTGTATGTTGGAATGTCTCGATTATCATATGAAATTTAATTAGGTTTATTATGTATGTAATTCTATATACATTAGCTTTATATATAGTTTTACTACTAATATATAATTATAAATATAGTGATTATGACAAGAATAAAAGAAATGCGTGGGAGTATTATTATTTACTATGTAATGGGCCCCTCCTCTTCTTTCACTGTCACTTAGTATCTACTCCCTCTATTTTATAATGTTCTACTGAATTATTATTACTTCCTCCGTTTCAAAAAAATAGTTACACTTCTTTTATTGCGGACTCCTAGGTACTTTTTGTTTTTGTGAGAGATTGTGGGGTAAGATATGTGGTAGGAGAGAGTTAGAGAGAAAAAGTTACCAAAAAAAGGAAAAAGGAGAAGTGTAGTCATTAATTTGAAACTTCTTTAAATGGAAAGTAGTGTAGCTATTTTAACGAAAGAAGTACTATAAAAAACAAGGTAGAGAGGAGAGGTGGTGTGAAGTAGATCCTTTCTTTTATAATGCTCTACTCTCCCAAAGGACTAGAGTAACAAATTGAATTATCACACTCCTTATTACACGAAATGGAATTGTTAGTGCAAAGATGATTAAAAACATGGGCGCCGCGATGACCAAGTCGATGATGCCACGTGGAAGGAGAAATAGTAGCAAAATACTGAGGAAGAGTAGCTTGAACATTTGAGGCGGGAGAGAAAGGATAGACGTCCCCCACACTACTGCATCTCGTGAGAAGTGTCCTCGTACGAAGGTCACAGAGAAACAAAAGGATCAAACTCAAGAGACATAGAATTGTTACTAGTAAACTTCCTAACAGAAATCAAATTTTTAATAATGTCATGAGGGTGTGAGAGTGGTGTTTTAGCATATGCCCAAAATCATGAATCGGAACACCATTGCGATTACCAACTAAAATAAATTGAGGATTACTCAAATTAAACAGTTTAGCAAATATACCTGTATACCATGATTCTTCGCGTTGTTGTAGCGTCATGGAACTATAAGCCTGGCCCAGTTCAGTTGGTGTCATCAATGGGTCCGTAAGAGAAAGTAGGAGTGAGGAGCTGATACGAGGTTCTTAGTGTGTCGTTAAGGCACTAAGAACCGCTTAGCAAACAATACTTATAATCCTAACGAGCAACTACTATGAACGTAGTAATGGCAAGTCAAGTGTCGAACCACAAGGAAAATGGGATTGACTAAGGTCTACTAAGTCCAAAACTACCCAAGTGAAGGGTTTTTGGGGTGAAAAGATATAATTAACTAACAACTAACAACTAGCTATCAAATACCAACTAATAATCAAGTAAGAGAATTAATATAATAAGGAAAACACTAGAGTTCGGGCTACTCGTATGAACTTGGGCTAGACAACGATAAACAACACTATAGCGATCCAAGAACGACGAAAATACAGGGTTAAGTCTCCCTCTAAATTACTTGAGTCCTCTCTCGAATGGTCCTCAAGAGTAATCCACTAATCAATCAACCAAATCCGCTCTCGAATGGTCTTTGGTCAATTGATTAATAGATTCAATGAGATCGGAAAACCCCTAATTAAAGGACCCCCTTAATTCCTACCCAATCCCTTGGCCTAGAAACTAATAAGTCGAAACATGGGAATGACAAAAGGGATCAAATTCGATTAAGAACAATAGAAACCCTAAGTGCCCTAGCATAAATTTGATCAAGATCTATTCTAGGGTGTCAAAACACTAAATTCAATGCATTAACAACAAATTAAATCAAAATAACATTAACAATCTATATTAAGCCCTTAATTCATACTTTCGCCCAAACCCTATTAGATAATGAACTACTCACTAATCATGGATTCTAAGCAAAAGAGATTAATGAATTTAAACATTATTAACAAAACAATTAAAGTAAAGAGAAGAGATTAAAAGAAATATACTTGGATTGAATGAATGATTCGATCTTCAAAGTTGGAATAATGAATAAAACTAAGAGTTTGAGAGAGTTTAGAGTCTTAAGCTTTGTAATTAGGTTCTAAGTAATGAGATAAAATGTCAACTAAAACGCTAAAACTATTAATAAGCTTCATTAAACAAAGACGGAAAAACGGGGCAAAAGCCCGAAATCAGGTCGACACGGCCGTGGTGAAATCACCACGGTCGTGGCGCCTTAAAATTGTCTAGGCAGCAGGTTTTCTTCAAACGAACTGATTCTATGCAAGTCAGGTGCCACGGCCATGGTAACCTGACTTCACCAAATCCAACTTTCTTTTGTTCTGGCGCAGTGTCTACTATTTTGCTGAGTGAGGGTGACCACGGTCGTGGCAATATCACCACGGCCGTGGTGACCCAGCTTCGTCGAATCAGTCCCAAATCTTCAACAGTCTGCCTTGCCTGCTACAGGTGCCACGGCCGTGGTGGCCTATTTCCTTCAATTCCCCAAGTTAGAGTCACTCCAGCATCTCCAAAGCACGAGCCACGCAACCTCGAACATGCTCCAAGTCCCTAGATCACAATAGTACTCCAACACGTGCCAATTCTATTGAAATACATCAAAAAACAACCAAACACTCGTGAAGTATGTTTGAAATACAAAGGAAGGAAAAACCATGCAATCCTAACTCTAAATGCTCTAAAACTACATGCAACAAGACTTAAAATGACCTATAAATATGCACTAAAATGGACTGATCAGGAGCCGATGAAAATGAGCTTGCGGTGGCCCGTGTGGCCCACTGCCCAAGACGCCTGGTTGACGAAGAAATTGGGTTGTCGTTGCCTAGTAGGATAGGGGACAAGCTAGCGAGGCCCAGCCCGGTGGTTGTCAAGTCCACTGAAATTGTTGGATGGAGTGACCAACTGGTAATGATATGTTTGTTGGACGGCTAGATCGAAGTCTTGGTCCGTTGAATGGCCACGTCCCTTGCCACGACCTTGTCGTCCCCGGCCCAACCAGGCAACTACCCTTTCCTTTTCCCTTGCCACCCCATCCCCCTACCATACTCACCTTTTGTGAGTCCGGAGACGAGTTGTAACACCATCTTTTGATCGGAAATTGGTTGGACGACGTTGGACAATTGATCTACAAGCACTTTGAGTTGCGTACAACAATCGATCATATTATAAAAAATTTCAAGACGAAGACAGGAGAATTGGTCTTCCAAATGCACCGCACGAGTGCGTTTGTTGTCTGAAAGATGTCCTCTAAGTGTTTCCATAACTCGAGAGTCGAAGCCCAGGTTTCATGATGGTGTATATGAGGTCTTCATGGATTGTCCCTTAGATCCATTGCTTCACAGAAAGATCAAGACACTTCCACGTAACATCATCCACGTCAGACGGACGAGGAACAGTTGAATCCACGTGATCAAGGACGTTGTAGGCACAAGCATAAATGTGGAAAAAACTCGACCCACGCTGCAAATTAAACAGATTCTTGATCAAGAATAATATTGATTAAAATCGTGATGTTGTTGATGTGAAAAGCAGGCTGAGTGGAGGAGGAAGAGGAGTAGGCGTGTTTTGGTGGTGTCGGGTAGGGGTGTAAACGATCTGAGCCGGCTCGTAGAGCCTTCGAGCTCGGCTCAGTCAAAGCTCGGCTCGAGCTTGGTCAATTTCGAGCCCGAGCCGAGCTCGAGCCGAGTCTAGCAAAGCTCGACTCGTTTAAGCTCGGCTCAGCTCGGTTTTTTTCAAATTACATTTGAAAAGTGTGGCAATAAGAAAAAAAGAATAGCCCAAACATGCAAAGCCCATAAAGGAATATAATATTTTTGGGTTTAGTTTTCATATTGCATTAAATTTATGTATGGTGAACTATTGCATATTTTACCTTATGTAAGGAAGAACAATAAGGCTAATAACCAATAGGCGGGAGAAAAAAAAAGAGCTGAGTCCGAGCCGAACTCGAGTTCGAAGGTTTGTAAACGAGCCGAGCTCGAGCCTCACCTTGGTGAGCTCGAGCTCGACCAAAGTGACTTCGAGACGAGCCGAGCTTGGTCGAGCTCACCTCGGCTCGTTTACACCCCTAGTGTCAGGCATGGTGAAGGAGGTGGTAGGGTAGGCGGTCGTTGGTGGCGTAAACCCTAGCCCTAGCCGGATCATGTTTTGGAAAAAGAGAGAAAGAGAATTATCTTTTCCTAAGTAAAATCATATACCAATGAGCTAATTAAATCTCTAATTGGAGTGGTTTCATTAATTGAATATATATGACTATACAGCCTAAAGAGGATCGTTACAAATCATAAACTAACAATAATATCTACAATATAATAATATTATTTACAAAATACGACAAGTGAATATTTACATATTCACTATGAAAAAGGAGGGAATAACTGATAGCAACTTGACAAAGCTCTAAGAAGTTCCACCTTAAAATCATATGTCAACAAAGAGTAGCCGTTCATCCTTGTAAAATACCTCTCGCACATCTCATTAGACACTCAAATGTGATGTTTCATGTGCTAGAGCTTTAACAATGAGTTTTAATGGTGAGAATATGGAGGACATATGTCAATAGGCTAAGTTGAAGGAGCTTAACATGACTAGATTATGGAGTTGAAATAATCATTCACATCATACAAACCATAATTTATGCTATATTGAACTCTAAGTACAATTGTTAAGATTGAATTATGACCTTAATTTGATGCTTGAATGTACGAAACAAAGAGCGCTCCTGGACCATGAAGGAATTGTGTCCTCGACTCTAATGCAATTACTAAATATAATATGGATCGTATTATGGAGATAATAATTCGTTTAATTGGGTCGTCTTTACGTCTTGCTAGAGAACGCTATAGACCTTTGGGTTAGTAAATAATAAACCCGAAGCCCACTTAAATGGATCCTACAAGGTCACACATAATATTTGGATCAACAAAAGAGAAACCCATAGCCCATAAATGCTATAGGGTAGTCGGCCCAAGAGGGAGATGAGAGGAGATTATTTGACCTAATTATTCCTATATAAAGGTCATGCAGACAGAAAATAAGATACTGGATCTCTCATTATTTTCTCCTACTCTTTCTCTCTCTCAACTGACATTACTCCATAAAAGAAGAACGCTTTCTTTCTTCCTTCCTTCCAACTAGCATTGGTGGAGTGTTGATCCAAATTGGTGGACTAAGTAGAGGAATCACGTTTGGGATTCTTTCTCCAAGATCGTTGGCTATACTTTGAAGTATTCAATCCCGTCATACCAGTTGAAATCACGCATCAAGAGGTTGGTAATTAATTATTATATGATCCTTAATTATATGTGCATGAGATCCTGTTTTAGGTGCTTATGAATTAGATTCATGAAATTCCGCTTATAGTACCTATAATCCTACAGTGGTATCAGTTTAGCCTCTTGCATATATTCTTTTGGTCATTATAATATGATTTATTTTGATGCGTTTATCACTAATTTTAATTTGATTAAGGGGAGGAATTGAATTATGGATTGAATAATTGGAATTAATTAAATGAGATTTAATTGCTTAATTATTTAATTTTTTTAATGTGGCCGAAAATTTTCAAAATTTCGAGCCCTAATTGTTTTTGTTCGAAAATTGAGTTTTGGTCGAATTTTGAGGCTCAAATTCGTCAAATTTAATCAAAGATTTTGAAAATTGATTTAGGGCTTTGTTTTCTTTAGATTTGAATTGCAAAATCATGTATTTGATTGTTGTTTTCGTTTCGAAACCAAAGAGTTTGGTTAGAAACAATTAAAAACCCTAAGTTTTGCCCTAAATTAATTAAATGGATGTTAAATGATGATTTAGCATGCCAAATTGTAAATTATTGTATGTTGATACATAAAGCATTGAATTATCTGATGAATTTCGAACCTATCAAGCTCGAATTGCCCAAAAATTGGTCGAAAAGTTCGAATTTCTGGGCAGTTTGCGGCGGCTATTGAGGCGTTTTCCGGCATGGTGGCGGTGCAAAGGTTGCACAGGTTGGCCGTTCGGCTTTCGGCGAGTTTTTCGGCGCTTCTCCGGTGGCCGCTGCGTGCAGGCTGCGTGGCTGGCTGCGTTTGCCTGTCGTGGTGGCTGGGCAGCAGCGCTGCAGCCACGGTTCTATCAAAAAAAAAAAATTGTTTTTCCTTTTACTTTTTTTTTAAACAGAAAATCTTTTATGATTTAAGGTCATATCTTTTGGTTATTTTAATATGATTTTAATAACCGAAAATTTGGTTGATTTGATCTTTTGGTTATTGAATTTTTTTTTATAACCAAAATCATAAAATCTTTTGATGTATATCTTTTGGTTATTGAAATATGATTTTAATAACTAAAAGTATTCTATGTTTTAAAAGTTAATATCTTTTGGTTATTGAAATATTATTTTAATAACCGAAAATCTTTGATGATTTTAAAGTTATATCTTTTGGTTATTAAAATATGATTTTAATAACCGAAAAATCTTGTGAGATATAATGATTAAAATCTTTTGGTGATTAAAATATGATTTTAATAACCTAAAGTTCTTTTAATTAATATCTTTTGATTATTAAAAATCAAACAAATATGATTTGTTTGAGAATATTAAGCAATTCCAATAATCTTTTATTTTGACTAGGTCATAAATTAAATCCATAATCTGATTCTTTAATCTAATTAAAATTAGTTGGAAAAATATAATATCTTTTAAGTTAGTTAGATTTACTAGCTTAAATGTTTTATCTTCTTGCTTTAATTAAGAATATTTGATATTTTAATTATTGACAAGCATGATATGTGATATTATTATTTGGCAATTAATATGTGATATTTTGATTATTGCAATGATAATATGTGATATCATTTTGAATTTGTAATATGTGATATTATAAAATGGAAATTCATTTTGATTATTCGATTATTGGCATGTATAATATATGGTTTTATTATATGGCAATTTAATATATTAGATATAATTGCTATTATAACTATTAAGATGACTAGTATGAGCCAATAAAATAATCAAAATGGTTTTGGACTTTAAGCAAAGTTGACGGGTGTATGTGAGGTGATAAGCTCTGTCTAGGATTAGGAAGGCTCTCCCCAACGTCGTGGGTAACTTCCTTACCTGGGAGCTATAATCTCCTTGGCAATCACTCATCAACTAAGAATTACAATAGTTGTAATTAGTAAAATTTCATGTTAAGGTGATGAACTCTGTCTAGGATTAGGAAGGCTCTCCCCAACGTCGTGGGTAACTTCCTTACCTGGGAGATATAATCAACTTGGCATATTATTTTACAATGCTTATAAGTTTAAAGTATGTTGGTTATTAATATTGAAGAGTTCACTCATTAATAACAACATAATAAACTTACGTCCCTTAAATATTGAGGTTAGCTTTTCCAAACATAAAGTACTTATTAACCCTTAATTAATGATAATAGGTCATGCCTCCGCAGGTTATTGTCATTAATTTTGGGAGATAAGGTGAAATTGCGAATTTTGCATACTTAGTTTGGTTGTCCTTAACAAAATCATCAAAAGCGTTTTGGATTTTGAAGCAAGAGATAGTTAAGCATGTGATGTTTTCCTATCTAAACAAGAATTATAAAGTGTTATAATTAGTAAAGAGTTTACTTACCTTGAGAATGTAACTTTAAGATAAGGCCTCCGTCTGCTTAGCGTTGCATGTTGATAGGATCTTGTACTCACTTATTCAAATTGGGACATTAAAATTGAATAAAGTGTCAAACCTAGAAACCATTGCATGTTTTAAGGTTGTTTCATAAACATAAACTGAACTTTGCCTTTTATTTTTCTGTCTAGAGGTACTATGAATAACAACAACAACAACTCTGTTTTCAACATTCGTCCTTTCCTTGAGAAGGATAGGTTGAATGGAGAAAATTACCTCAATTGGGAAAGGACCTTAAGGCTCTTTCAAAAGGGAAAGGATTTTAAGGATAAATGGGCAGGCAAGAAGGACAAAGGCAAGAAAGTTGCCATTGCTCCTGAAAAACCTAAGCCGACCGCTAAGCCAAAAGCAGCCGCGGAAAGCAAGTACTTCCATTGTGAAAAGATAGGTCATTGGAAGAGAAACTGCCCCAAATACTTGGAGGAAAAGAAGTCGGGGGCTTCCACCTCAAGTATTTATGTTATAGAAATCAATTTGACTTCTACTTCTTTATGGGTATTAGATACCGGTTGTGGTTCTCACATTGTTAACAATGTGCAAGGACTAAAAAGAAGTAGAAGGCTAGCAAAGGGCGAGGTAGAGCTTCGCGTTGGAAATGGAGCAAGAGTTGCTGCACTTGCCATTGGAAGTTATAGTCTACATTTACCCTCTGGATTGATTATAGAACTAAATAATTGTTATTTTGTTCCATCAATTACTAAGAACATTATTTCTGTTTCCGTTTTGGATGATGAAGGTTTTTGTTTTGAAATAAAGAACAAGTGTTGTTCCATTTCTTACAATAATATGTTCTATGCTAGCGCAAAATTGATTAATGGCTTATATGTATTAGATAGGTCAGTACAGGTCTATAACATAGATAGCAAGAAACAAAAATCGAATGATTCAAACCTAACTTACATTTGGCATTGCCGAATGGGTCATATAAACCAAAAGCGCATCCAAAAGTTACAACAGGATGGAATCCTTCCATCATTTGATTTCGAATCATTTGATGTATGCGAGTCATGCTTGTTGGAGAAAATGACGAAATCACCTTTTACTGGAAAGGGTGAAAAGGCTAGTGATCTCTTGGGCCTCACACATACAGATGTTTGTGGGCCTATGAGCACAAAAGCTAGGGGAGGGTTTGTGTACTTCATCACCTTTACTGACGATTTAAGTAGATATGGGTATGTCTATTTAATGAAACATAAGTCGGAATCATTTGAAAAGTTCAAAGAATTCCAAAATGAAGTACAAAATCAACTTGGTAAGACAATAAAGGCATTGCGATCGGATCGTGGTGGCGAATATTTGAGCCAAGAATTCGATGATCATCTGAAAGATTGTGGAATACTTTCACAATTGACTCCACCAGGAACTCCACAATTAAATGGTGTCTCTGAAAGGAGGAATCGAACTCTATTAGATATGGTTCGATCAATGATGAGTCTTGCTGATCTTCCGATTTCCTTTTGGGGATATGCTCTCGAAACAGCTGCACACACACTAAATAGGAGCCCGTCAAAGGCTGTAGAAAAGACTCCATATGAGATATGGAATGGAAAGGTTCCAAACTTATCTTTTCTTAAAATCTGGGGTTGTGAGGTCTATGTAAAGCGTTTATTGTCAGACAAACTTGCACCCAAATCAGATAAATGTCTCTTTGTGGGATACCCAAAAGAGACAAGGGGTTATTACTTCTATAACCGTCAAGAGAACAAGGTATTTGTTGCTCGTGATGGTGTCTTTCTTGAAAAGGAATTTATTTCCAGAAAGACAAGTGGGAGTAAAATAGTTCTCGAAGAAATTCGAGATGAGCAACAACTGGACGTGGTTCACACCATGTCAGAGACGGCCCGACAAGACGAAAGTCAAGTTCAGGAGATGACGTATTCAACGCGTGAACCTCCTACCGTCCCACTTGAATCTAATTCAAGCGAAAATCTTCAAGATGTTGAAGAGAACATTTCTATTGATGCTCAGGCCCCGCGTAGGTCTAGTAGACCCAGGATTCCAAACAAAAGGTTGGTTGATTTCCTGTTAACTGAAAACTCCGAAATAATGATTTTGGAGAATTCAGAGCCTACTACCTACAAACAAGCTTTGACGAGCCCAGACTCTGAGAAATGGCTTGAGGCCATGAAATCCGAATTAGACTCCATGTCTGAGAATAAAGTTTGGACCCTAGTCGACTTGCCTGATGGGGTTACACCCATTGGATGCAAGTGGGTGTTCAAATTGAAAACAGACAAAGATGGAAACGTCTATGTCTATAAAGCAAGACTGGTCGCAAAAGGATTCAGACAAGTTCATGGTATAGACTATGACGAGACCTTTTCTCCAGTAGCAATGCTTAAATCGATTCGGATACTTTTAGCGATTGTTGCATATTACGATTACGAAATTTGGCAGATGGATGTCAAAACCGCATTCTTGAATGGGTTCTTGAATGAGGATGTGTATATGACACAACCTGAGGGTTTTGAGGATCTAGAAAATCCTAAAAAGGTTTGCAAGCTTCAGAGATCCATTTATGGATTGAAGCAAGCATCTCGGAGCTGGAATCTTCGATTTGATGAGGCAATCAAACAGTTTGGTTTTCTCAAAAGCGAAGAAGAATCTTGTGTCTACAAGAAATTTAGTGGGAGTAGCTTAGTCTTCTTGGTTCTCTATGTAGATGACATACTATTCATGGGAAATGACATATCAATGCTTGAGTCTGTCAAGGAATGGTTGAAAAGTTGTTTCTCTATGAAGGACCTTGGAGAGGCTGAGTACATATTGGGAATAAAAATCCATAGAGATAGGTCTCGAAGGATGATTGGACTAAGTCAAGAAACTTATATTGATAAAGTTCTTGCAAGGTTCAACATGGAAAACTCGAAGAGAGGATTCGTTCCCATGTCACATGGCATATCGCTTAGCAAGAGTCAGTGCCCGACTGAGCCTGATGAGTTGAAGCGAATGAATAGCATACCTTATGCCTCGGCTATAGGATCTATCATGTATGCCATGATAAGTACTCGACCAGATGTTGCATATGCCTTAAGCATGTGCAGCAGATTCCAAGCAAATCCAGGTGAAGCACACTGGACTGCAGCTAAGAGCATCCTTAAGTACTTGAGAAGAACTAAAGGCATGTTCTTAGTCTATGGAGGTGAAAATGAGTTGGTTGTTAAAGGTTATACTGATGCGAGCTTCCAAACCGACAGAGATGATTACCGCTCTCAGTCAGGGTACATCTTTTGTCTAAATGGAGGAGCAGTGAGCTGGAAGAGTTCAAAGCAAAGCACTGTAGCAGACTCTACGACAGAATCAGAATACTTAGCAGCGGTTGAAGCAGCTAAGGAAGCTGTTTGGATAAAGAAGTTCTTGACAGAGCTAGGGGTCGTACCTAGTGCTGTTGAAGGGATTGAGCTATTATGTGATAATAATGGTGCTATTGCACAAGCAAAAGAACCAAGATCACATAACAAATCCAAACATGTAATGAGGAAGTATTACCTTATTCGCGAGATAATTGACAGAAAGGATGTCAAGATCTGCAAAGTTCACACGGATGAGAATGTGGCTGATCCGCTTACTAAACCTCTGCCTCAACCCAAGCATGAAAGTCACGCTAGGGCTATAGGCTTGAAGCAAATGTTAGAATGGCTTTAGATTGTATTATGTTTGAAGAAACTTGTTACAATGTAAAGACATGGTTTTGCTATTTTATGTTTATGAGAAATAAAGTTTTATCTTATTTAATTTTGGTTTAGTATTAAATAAAATGTCCAAAAATATTCTTGTATTCAATGGTTTTGTCAAATATGTGATTTGATGAATGAAACACCATAAGTGAACTAAATTCATAGAATATTCATGTTCCTAATCCAAGTCATTAAATTGGACATAAATGACTTATTGAAGGATTAGCATATAAGATTGATTGATAGCACTGTTTCATGGGCTATAGGAACATAGAGATGTTTAGTCAATCATATGGATATGTATATTTGATACATGATCGAACTGACCTACTTAGAAGTTTGAATAACTTCGTAATTATATTAGTGGATTCCTAAGACATGAGTGGAACACTACTTAGCTTGATGATTGGTATAACTTTGATGTTGTCAAACGTCATGCCGTAAAAGGGGACTATAAAGGCAGCGTTCGGGTTGTGCTAAAAGTTGAGTGGGAGTTTTGGTTGCCACAAGATTGAAAAGGTCCTCCTATATAAGATAGGATGGGTGTCTTGGCCTCTTGAAGAGTGAGAATTGAAAATGCATGGCCGTGCTCAAATGGATTATAAGATAATCATTTGTTTAGCAATTCGAACTCGGATTTCAAGGAATAATTTGAAGATTAGTATGGATAACATAAGAGATGTGATCATACTATCAAATTAGACACTAAGAGACTTTAGGAATTTGAATATTGCACACTCGTCTCGGACAAGTGGGAGATTGAAGGAATTGTGTCCTCGACTCTAATGCAATTACTAAATATAATATGGATCGTATTATGGAGATAATAATTCGTTTAATTGGGTCGTCTTTACGTCTTGCTAGAGAACGCTATAGACCTTTGGGTTAGTAAATAATAAACCCGAAGCCCACTTAAATGGATCCTACAAGGTCACACATAATATTTGGATCAACAAAAGAGAAACCCATAGCCCATAAATGCTATAGGGTAGTCGGCCCAAGAGGGAGATGAGAGGAGATTATTTGACCTAATTATTCCTATATAAAGGTCATGCAGACAGAAAATAAGATACTGGATCTCTCATTATTTTCTCCTACTCTTTCTCTCTCTCAACTGACATTACTCCATAAAAGAAGAACGCTTTCTTTCTTCCTTCCAACTAGCATTGGCGGAGTGTTGATCCAAATTGGTGGACTAAGTAGAGGAATCACGTTTGGGATTCTTTCTCCAAGATCGTTGGCTATACTTTGAAGTATTCAATCCCGTCATACCAGTTGAAATCACGCATCAAGAGGTTGGTAATTAATTATTATATGATCCTTAATTATATGTGCATGAGATCCTGTTTTAGGTGCTTATGAATTAGATTCATGAAATTCCGCTTATAGTACCTATAATCCTACAGTGGTATCAGTTTAGCCTCTTGCATATATTCTTTTGGTCATTATAATATGATTTATTTTGATGCGTTTATCACTAATTTTAATTTGATTAAGGGGAGGAATTGAATTATGGATTGAATAATTGAAATTAATTAAATGAGATTTAATTGCTTAATTATTTAATTTTTTTAATGTGGCCGAAAATTTTCAAAATTTCGAGCCCTAATTGTTTTTGTTCGAAAATTGAGTTTTGGTCGAATTTTGAGGCTCAAATTCGTCAAATTTAATCAAAGATTTTGAAAATTGATTTAGGGCTTTGTTTTCTTTAGATTTGAAGCCAGAATTGTATACATCTAACCTGTTCAACATTGTCTGTATGAACGTGTGACCCTTCTCTCGAGGCCACAAGTTCGAGCCCACAAGTTATAACTTACCAGCAATCTTTAGTAAGACATTGTCCAAGAGAACCTATACTACAATTATTAATCTGAGTAATTGTTGGTACATAACACTATTTCTTGCTATTTACAGCTAGTATTCTAACTAACAACTAGTTAGTTAGTTAGTCTGATTTTGAAAGTTTGTTAGAGAAGTTTGTTAGAAGATTTTCCCTCCTTTTCTTTCTTTTACACTTGTATAAATATAGCTAGCTTGTACTCAATACATTACCACAAATAATAATGAAAATCCTCTCTTCTTCTCACTCTCTCTATTCTCTCATCTCTCATTTCTCTGATTGAGTTCATGATTTTATGTGAACTCTGACATAATTGCATAAAATCCGCGGAAATCTTTCCATTGTAAGTAAGAGAAGTCTTAGCCAATGACATGATGCTGTGAGTAATGGAATTCTGTCATTGTTGTCATAAATATCATTGTTGTCATGTTGTGTAACTACTTCTGTAATGATTTAGTGTTTGTGAGATTAAGGTGATTTAGACACTAATTCTTGGTAATGTTACTAAAGGATTGTCGAAAGCGTAGGCGAGAATGTAAAGGAATTTTCTGAAGGAGATTATGTAATGCCAGTATTTTTGGCGAATTGTGGGGAATGTAGTGACTGTAAACATAGAAAGAGCAATCTATGTTCAAAGCTGCCATTTAAGCTGTCAAACTTGATGCCAAGAGATGAGACTGGCAGGTTTACAGATACAAAAGGAGAAACTGTGTACCATACTTTGCACGTCTCAAGTTTTACACAGTATACAGTTGTGGATGTTGCTCATCTAACCAAGGTCGATCCAGGAATACCGCCTAACAGAGCTTGCCTTCTAAGTTGTGGAGTCTCCACAGGTAACTCTGTTTACTTTTCTAGCTTGTATAGCATCTTCATTAATGTATGCCCAACAGAGATGGGGGAAAGCTTTAATCACGAACACAACTCTAACAGCTGTTGATGGTATCGAATCAGCAATATTACGAGGTTTATTGTACTAAATGAAGGTTTCATAGCACCAACACAAGTTTCATTGTACATCTGAACATTTCATAGTACCAAAAACCTTCATAGTAGTTCCAATGTACGCGCAGAACCAAATTTGGTAATAGAAACTGGTTAGATGGTACTAAAAGATATTTCGATGATAACTCTAGTAATACCTAAATGTACATTGCTGTTATCATCACTATGATCTGTCTTTTGGTAGGCGGTAATAAAATGGTGATAGTTATAATAAAAGTTAGTGTAGTTTTGAGAGAATACTCATGATGTTCATGGTTATGAGAATCCATCATCAAACATTTGTTTCTCTTTTTAACTTTGCATTACTGTTTTTACACTTAAGATGCGATATTGAGTGGAAATGAGAAGTATGAAAAAAAAAACACATGTTTAGGGGATGAGATTACATTACCATGTAGCAAGTAGGGCTTAGGCGACAATAGATTTTGGGAACAGTTTTTTCTCTCATGTACTTTCGCCTGCACATTCCACTTGTGTGCAAGAAGAAAATATGGGATTCGTACCCTTGTCAAGGGCTACGTCACAAGGACGTTAAGAGCCTGATAATTTAACCATAATAGTAACAAAGTGCAGATTGTCAGATTATTTCTATTGTTTTGTTCCTTGGTAATTGAATCCCGAAGATCTATGAACATATAGCTTCATTATGCGAAGATGCAATTAAAATACTTCTCCAAACTTGCAGCTTTTAACAATAAAACTACCTGCAGGAGTTGGTGCTGCTTGGAAAACAGCACAAGTTGAAGAAGGATCAACAGTTGCTATATTTGGCCTAGGTGCAATTGGATTAGCGGTATGCAACTCATTTCCCTCTTATGTAATACGGACCTGAATTTGATTGTTTTGTTCTCGTTGTATTATAAGGTTGCAGAGGGAGCAAGACTTTGTGGAGCTGCTAGAATCATTGGTGTCGATGTAAATCCAAGTAAATTTGAAACAGGTAACCCTTTCCCTCTTTGGCTTTGAATCATTGATACTCCTTATTTCTATAACTGATTACCATGTTCGAAGATTATGTAGTTGAGCTTATGTGGTATTATACTTATTTCATGCTCTTTTCTGCAGGAAAGAAGTTTGGAGTTACAGACTTCGTCAGCCCAGTGGATAATGCAACTAAATCTGTCAGTGAGGTCTGAATCCTCTTTGCTCACCTAGCTCTAAGTGTTCTCTCTTTGTTTCAAATTCTTCATTCAGTTATGTTTACGAGCTACAATCGCACCAGTGATACTACGATTGCTGCCATCAAGTAGCCGGTAATAAATGCAGTAATCGTAATGAATCTGGGATTAATTTGTTAGGGAGGTTTTACGTGCATGTCCATAGCATTACTTACTTATCCCATCTGGTTACTTTATAAATTTTATTACCATCAATACTACTATGGAAGGTGGTATTGGATAGTGATGCCATCTAACGAAAACACAAGGCATTTTTTCCTATTTCATTACCATGGATATTCACATTAGCTTTTTCCTACAAAATTTTATTAAGATGCATCATCACTTCATATCAATACTCCTACCATATAGGACTTCTAGTTTTAATACTTTCTTTCGTGAAAACTCACCATAACGTTGCTAGAAGAGGGATCACATAGGAAGTAATGCAGATTTTGACATACTCTTGTATTGAGCAGGCTATAAATGAGATGACAGATGGGGGTGCAGACTACTGCTTCGAGTGCGTAGGCATGGCATCGTTGGTTGAAGAGGCTTTTGCTTGCTGCCGAAAGGTGCTTCTACATCTCTGATCAAACAATTTATTTGAGATATTATGATAGGCTTGAGCTCAACCAAGCAAACACAGTCAAATTAACCAGCCCCAATTTGGCATTTACGAATAAGTGTTGTGATCTAGCCAATCCTAATCCTTTATGTTACCCGTACTCCTCATTTCATCACGTGTTCCTGTGTAAGATCCTCAACAACGTAACATGGGTATCAGGACACTCACTCTGTATTTTGGACGAAATTTTCATATAATAGCAAAAGTGAATACTTGGATGCATAACCTTGTTCGAAATAAGAGCTCTGAGTCCGAGTATGATAGCTTTTTACTAAATTATAAGCCCTTCTAATGCCCACAGGGTTGGGGAAAGACGGTGGTCCTAGGTGTCGATAAGCCTATGTCGAAATTGAGCATTAGCTCTCACGATGTACTACACAATGGAAAAATCCTAACAGGTGCTCTATTCGGCGGTCTCAAAGCAAAATCTGATATTTCCACTCTAGTTAAATGGTACTTGAATAAGGTAATTTTATAACCATTGTTCTCCCTCATCCATCCTCTTGTTTTATACCGCTAGCTTGATGTTTTATGTAACATTTCTACTCAATCCTGCTATATTGTTTGTACCAGAAATTGAAGCTGGACGAGTTTGTAACACACGAGCTGAAGTTCGAGGACATTAACGAGGCCTTTGAGTTGCTTATTCAAGGGAAGTGTCTTCGATGTGTAATATGGATGGATAACTGAGTTACATGTATAAGCTGTCAACATCCATTAAAATTTCTGTTAATTCTGTTTGGTATGTAATTATGTGAACTTTTATTTCTCAAATTCTTGCTTTCATTGTTTTCAACGTGGGAAAATTTCCTAATAAAGAGCAGGTTGTACAAAAAAAATAACTTTCCAATCTAATGTTAACTTGGTTTTTCTCTTGTTGCTTAAGACACTGCATTGATGTTTCGATTCCGTTAGTTACTTATGGACTAGATAGGGGGAAGGGAAGGGAAGCAGGGGTTCGGTGGCTGGTGTTGGATATTAGGGTAATTTGGTAATTAGACTCTTATTAGGGTTTTGTGAAGATATTTTATCTCCCTATATATATAACATGCCAAGCAACCTAAACAGGTAGCCAATCATTATTCTCAATACTTGCACATGGTATCAGAGCCAGGCCCACGGTTGGGACCTTTAATATACTCTGGGCCAATTAAAAAAGGGACCTCACATGTGAGGGGGAGTGTTGAAGCTCTTGGACCCATGAAACATCACATGTGAGAGTCCCATATTGATTAACTTGGAGAGAGATGTTCACCTAATAAGGCTAAGGGGCTACTCCCCTTATTGCCATATGGTTTTAAGGTGGAACCTCCTTGGTCTTGTGAAGTGGACTCTCTCTCCTCCTTATGGGTGCGGCCCAGGCCCATACTTAACATCACCCAAATCCTTCATAGCAAATTGAGCAGAGAGAACACTGATAAATTTCTGAAGCAAAGAGGAACTACTACCTGTAAGCACAATATCATCAACATATAGCAAGAGAATGATAATATGACTACTGTGTGTGAGAGTGAACATAGAGGTGTCACAACTGCTGCACTTGAAACCAATAGAGAGAAGAAAATTGCTGAAACGAGAGAACCAAGCTCGAGGAGCTTGCTTCAAACCATAAATGGATTTTCGTAACCGACAGACATAATGTGGTTGAGAAGGGTGTTCAAAACCAGGAGGCTGACGCATATAGACTTCCTCATTGAGGAAACCATGAAGGAAAGCATTTTTGACATCGAGTTGACGAATAGGCCATTTAAAAGTAGCAGCAAGAGTAAGAACTAAGCGAACAGTAGTAGGCTTAATTACAGGACTAAAGGTTTCAAAGTAGTCAATACCTGCCTGCTGATGATTACCAAAAACAACAAGCCTGGCCTTAAACCGCTCCACAGAACCGTCAAAATTATATTTAATCTTATACACCCACTTACAACCAAGAGCGTTTCTATTGTTGTTGCGAGGCACAAGTTCCCATGTATCATTCTTAATTAATGCTTCATACTCATCACGCATGGCTTGTTGCCAACGTGAATCTTTAGACGCTTGCTTAAAATTAGACGGTTCAGACTCAACAACATCAGTTTTTAAATCTAAGAAATTCCTAGTTGAAATGATTCCGTCTTTGAGACGCGTGGTCATGGTATGAACATTAGTAGGATCGACACACCTAGACGACTTCCTAGGACGCCTAGGGGGAGGGACGATAGGAGACGAAGATGACTCATGTGGGACGGCTTGGGGAGGAGTAAAAGGCGAGGGTGGGGAAGATCCCGCGGGCGCGGGATGGTGCTGCGGGCTGGCAGCAGCTGCTTGTGGGGAAGGGGAAGACGCTGCGGGCGCGGGGCAAGTCTGCGAGCAGGCAGCAGATTGTGAGGGAGGGTTGGGGCTGGCTGCGGGTGCTGGGCGCACCTGCGGGCAGGCAGCAGGGCTGCTGGGATGTGGGTCACCCTCGGGCGTGCATGCACCCAGTGGGCAGGCAGCGGGTTGCTGCACGTGCTCCCGTGGTGCTGCGGGCTCGGGGGATGGGTCACTAGACAAAGGAAGACTCGGGAACCAGCCTAAGGGGTCAAGAGACTCAGTCATAGACGAACCAATGGGTGTGCTAGACACAAGAGAACGATAGGGAAATTTACGTTCACTAAACAACACATGACGACTTGTATAAACTTTGCCAGAAAGAGGATCAAGACATCGATAACCCTTATAATTTGAAGCATAGCCAATAAAAACGCATTGAATCGACTTAGCCTGTAATTTATTGATTTTAGGATCTAAAAACAACGGAAAACAGGCACAACCAAAACATTTCAAAAACTCATAAGAGGGGGGACGATGAAAAAGTTTAGCAAATGGGGATGATCCCCGTAACGCCGAACTGGGAAGACGGTTTATCGTATAAACCGCCGTATAACACGCATCAACCCAATATCGAGGTGGCAACTCAGATTGAACAAGCATAGTGCGGGCCATCTCGATAATGGTTCGATGTTTCCTTTCTGCAACACCATTCTGCGCTTGAGTCCGAGCACAAGACTTTCGAAAATAAATTCCCGAATCACAGAAATGTTGTAGTAAAGGAGTGTTATCAAATTCACGTCCACCATCACTTTGGAAAAATTTAATTTTTGAATTAAACAAGTTCTCAACAAGTTTTTGAAAAGCGATGAAAGTCGAAAAGACATCAGATTTCAGTTTAAGTGGATAAAGCCAAGAAAAACGTGAATAATCATCAACAAAAACCACATAATACTGAAAAAACTGATTAGATTTAACGGGCGATTGCCAAAGATCACTATGTATCAAATATAAGGGATAGGGGGCACGATGAGTCACAGACTCAAAAGGCAAACGATGTATCTTTCCTAATTTGCAATGAACACAATCGTCATGAAACTTAGAATTACATGAAATTAAGTTCTGTGAACGTAAACTTCCTAAAACTCTAGCAGAAGGATGACCAAGGCGAGTATGCCAAACATCTCCAGACTCCTTAGTGGCTAAGAGGACAGGAACAGACGAATCTGGGCAGACTCGGGAAGACTCTGAACGAACTCTGGAAGACGACTCTGACTCTAGGATATGAGGCTGAATAGGGTAGACACCATTCCTACTGATTCCCCGCAACAGAACTGCCCCCGTGGTCTTGTCCTTAACACAAACAGAAGATTCATCAAAACAGACTATGCAAGAATTATCCTGACATAACTTTTGAACAGACAGCAGATTATGTTTTAACTGGGGAACATGACACACCTTCGTAAGGCGAAGGGGGCGGCTAGGGGAAGACAGAATCAGATTACCAAGTTTATTAATGGGAAGTCGTGTGCCATCACCAACAACAACAGAACTCGAACCAGTGTAAGGAAGAGCATTAGAGAGCTTACCCTAATATTGGAGATAGGGGGGCTGTGAAGGAGGAGGTTGTATCGGCAGTTCGGCACTGAGGTGGCTGGGGAATTGGGGATGGCCGGATGGGGGAATAATAGGGGGGTTACTTGTGATCATGGAAGTTTGTTTTAAATATTAAAAAGTTGAGGGTCACCAAATAGAATTTCCCTAAATTTTGTTGATAGGTCTAAGGTTAAAAAAGGAGCAAAAGCAATGATACAACCACGGGGCCCAACATCGATAAAACAAAAAAAATTACAATGTCATTCTCACACCATCAAAGTCTAAAAACATCATGTACACCAAGCTATATCCATTCCAGATTCCATATGGACTCCATTCTTAAGTGCCTCATTTTTTGACTATCCATAATTTTTTTCTCACTTTTAAAATTAACCTTCCCTTCCAATGCTTGTGAGCCTGCTTGGTAAATCTTGGTGAGATGTAATCTACTCCCCACCATTTACGAACTGCACACCATGATTTCCATGAGACATGGCAAATAAAAATAGGTGAAAAGCATATTTATCTACCTCATTACAATAGCATAAGGGCCATGCTAGTTCAATTTCATTGGCGGATATTTAGCCGTGTAAGTCTCACCTTTGTATCAAGTCATTTTTGAACAACAAACAAGCAATTTATACCTATGTGGCCCCACTATTTGGCAAATTAAACAAGCTGCAAATTCTCATTATTAAGAATCTTACTTTCACATCCTCGTGAGTAAAAGGTATTGTAAGATAATTTTACTTAAAATAATCTTACTGAATGCGTTCCCTTATTGATTCCCAAAAATATTTCCCCCAATTCCTTCATTGACTCCTCTCATAAGGGATTCCCCACTAAAAAAGATCTCTCCTCCACTTAAAGTTCTATACCCAATTCATTCCATCCCACACGCCCATATTTTAAATTATATGATAATGTTGCAAAGATATGGAATATGATATAGGGGATTTATGTAATAGATAAAAATTTCTCTAACCAAATATCTTCCCACATCCTGACTGAGTCTCACTCTCATTAGTATACCATCTCTAATAATGTTTCGACATGAAATAGATATATCCATATATTTCATTAGTATACCATCTCTAATAATGTTTCGACATGAAATAGATACATCCATATATTTTTTACCCAAATTTATGAGATGACAAAATATGATTGTACTAAAAATTGATTAACAATCATCATTTCAAGAGTAAATGCTTGAATAGTTTAACATCAACAATTTCCGAGTCAGTTAGAATATTATGAATAAAGCACTTTGTAGGTTTCCATAAGACTTGTTTTCTTTAGAAAAATGCCGCCACAATTTAAACAATGTTGTTGCAGTTTTCACCATTTAATTAATTACCCATTGGCATTACACCACTTGATGTTTGTACCTATTTCCAATTCCGCCAACGGGATATCTGGACCAAACCAAGAGAACCTCTTCTGCAACATCTTTATTTTCTACATCACCGCCTTTGACATTTTAAATCTTACTTCCTCCATTTCTTTTGAGTTGACCTAATTCTTTTATCATGTTTGGCAATGAATAATTTCAATCTTCTATATCTTGATTTATCAATAAGTTAAAAATATGATATTTTGAAAATATATAATGAAAGGATTCTAACAAGACTCTACATGACAATATGTTATTTCAAGTATAAATAATAAAAAACAGTTAAAGTACAATTTGTGAATTGTGAATAGTAACAAAGTTATAGGGTATAAACTTATAAACACATAACAACTAATCTAGAAAATTTTGTCAGTTAATTACTTTAATTTGTTATTATTGAAACTATATTGGGTCTTTAGCAACCTATTTTTGGCTTCAACCATGTAACATATTAGCACAACAGTTCTTGAGGCAAGAGAAGACACTTCCGTTGTAATTTATAAACAGACTACTTTGGAAATTATGGAGAAATCACGTGTCGAGTAATATATTAGAAGACACCCCCTTGGACGAAAGCAACCATGCACAAGCTACAAGAGAAACTCACGTATTTTCTCTTGGGTTTGCATAACTGATGCGTTTTTTTAATATTAATGCTTCTCCTCTATTTACATAAGTCTTTTGAATTTCACTTCAACGAAGTGCTACCTCTGTTCCATAATTCTTGCAACACTTATACTTATAAGGACAAACTTTAGAAACTTTGGTCGCAAATTCATGCCATTATATAAGGATAAAATAGACATGTGAGATTTAATTGGAGTCATGACTATAATGTATAGTATTTAAATATCAAATTTTCATAAATTTTCTACTATCAAATAAATGGAATTGGGATACAAATGGAAGATAATTGCCAAAAATCTATGACCATGAGATTCAAGGTGTTTCTTGCAAAATAAAGTAACGTAGCACCCAAACATCTTTTTAAAATAAAGAAAAAGTAGCACCCAATCACATTTATAAATTTAAAAAGAAAAAGGAAAGAGAAAAACGACCTAATAAAGGAAAGAATTCAACTCTAGGCAGCCAGCGACGACCACAACATGATGGGCGCGTGTCCAATTTAGTATAACGTGGCAAAAGGACAATGGTCATTCACATCCAAGCATGGGCGGTAGACCCGCCGTAGGATATTAATACTTGTCTTCTTCTTGCTGACTGGATAATTTATTAAACTACGATCAAATTTACCAAAATAACATCTTTTAGACCTATCTTATGTCGTGTTGAATTCATTTTCATGTTAAAAATTAATATGTCGAAAACTCTTGACGCTAACTCGATGCATTTAACTAAATGTGTTCTATACTATTAACAGTATTCCAACCTGTTAAATAAAATAGTTTGTCAATTGTCAACTGATTATGTTTAAGCTATACAGCCATACAAGTTTAAAAATTATGATAATGTAGTACATCAATTTTTTTGTGTCTAATTTTGTTTTAACATTGTATTACTTCAACTTTGTCTAATCACTAACCTTTTTCCATGTTGAAATTTGAAGAATGAAGCAAAAAAAAAATATTTATTACTTCCTCCGTTTCAAAAAAATAGTTACACTTCTTTTATTGCGGACTCCTAGGCCCTTTTTGTTTGTGTGAGAGATTGTGGGGTAAGATATGTGGTAGGAGAGAGATAGAGAGAAAAAGTTACCAAAAAAGGAAAAAGGAGAAGTGTAGTCATTAATTTGAAACTTCTTTAAATGGAAAGTGTAGCTATTTTTTTGAAACGGAGGAATAATGTACTATAATTTTGTAAATATCTAGTATATTTTAAAATTAAATGGATAAAATCCTATTAGTTTCGTGTTGAACTCATGTTGACCCGTTTAAATAAAGCATGTCAAGGATGTTCAATATTAGTCCACTTATTTCGTACCCATGTTATGTTGTCGTGTGGCACATTGTAACTTTTTTTGCACCTATAATTATGTAAACCTTTGATAACTCTAATCATAATAGGGGTGTTTCGCAAATAGTTTTGCATAGCTTTTTCATTGGCTTTTGGCAATTCGGCTTTGATTGTGGTCAAAAAGTCAGAAAAATATTTGGTAATTGGCTTTTCCAGTGGCTACAAAGCTGATTTTCCAGCCAAAAGCCAGAAGCTGCTTTTACCAGCTTTTTGGCTTTTGCTCCATTTTATATTAAACCGCCAGCAATAAAAACCAGTTTCATCGTCTATTTTTTTAACAACCAACAACTATAGTATACATTTGTGCAAACAAATCACTAAAAACAGCCGATCAAACTACCCATGTTTCTTTAAAAAAAAAAAAAAAAAAAACTGTGATGAATGATGATCCATTGATCCGTGAAAAACAGCTCCACTTTCCCTGCAAAAAATTCGCCACGGAATTCACACAAAACAGTTAATCTCTCTATCTCTCTGCCTCCACCATCAATGGCATCAACGGCACTCCGTCTCCGACGCATCGGCGCCATAGCCGCCGCAGCAGCCACAACCAGCGCAGCTGTAACATACACAGTGACATTCTCCTCCAACGACAATACAAATACAAATACAAATGTAGGAGGTTCTTCAATCCAAACAAAGATTGCAAACTCTAATGGCGTCGTAGCTCCAAGAAGGGCCCACATATCGTCAATGGTAGGGTCCACATCTGATAAACCTCTAGATGTACTTGTAATTGGTGGAGGTGCGACTGGTTGTGGCGTGGCACTTGATGCGGCTACTAGAGGACTCCGTGTTGGTCTTGTTGAAAGAGAGGATTTCGCTTCTGGTACTTCTTCTAGGTCTACTAAGTTAATCCATGGAGGTACCTTTCTTCTTTCTTTTTCCTTTTTCTTTTTTTTCTATCTTATTTCATCATCTTTTGCTGCAATTAGCCCAGGCTTAATAAATTATACTTCATCGCTTCCATATTTATTGCACACTGTTTACATTGCCTTCTCTAAATAATGACAAAAATGATGATAATATGGTATATACTTAATTCATATCTACTCTCTATAATTTTTTTTTTGGTGTACTATGCTCATGATATACCCATGTGTATAATTTAAATTGCAGGTTTTTGCGTGCTATTACAATCTAGTGATTTTAGTTGGCTAATATCACTTCGTGACCCTGTAGGCTTTATCTCCTTGGTTTGGAACACTATATGTCATATTCATAAAGAACTTTTCACTCAAATCATCATGAAGAAATGTAATTATAAATCTACCGGATTGTTGTCTAGCCCCTCAAAGTACCTAAGGCAATGAGACATCTGATTGTTGTCATTTTAGTGGTTGGTGAAAAGGACTCCTCGAAGTCTATATGATGCTTTTAAGTAAAATGGTTTTGCGACGAGCTTAGCCTTGTACCGCTCTAAGATGCTACTCACCTTTTTTTAAACTCCAAAGCCTCAATTACATCAACCTCTTCCCAACTTTGTTTTTCACTTAAAGCCTTAAATTGTTTCTCCAATCAGCCTGATAAAGATTAGTTGATTCCTCTGTTTCTGTATTCTAGGTTAAGAAAAGGATGAATCTGCACTATGAAGTATTTATATTGGCTGGAAGATGATGAAACTGAACAAGATTACTTCAATGAGAAGTAGTGCCTGGTTCTTAGGCCTTGGTTTATTGACAGACCAACTTCAAAGTATGCAGGAAATTTATATATTTTACACGACCTCTTAGGTGCTGATTCGTCCGTACTATGAGAGGAACTGCTTGTTTTGTGTGTGCTTATAGAATGTTCTAGGGTGGAAGATTTGTGAATGGCTTAATCCAGTAGATATTTGAGGAGATTTTGTTGTTGTAGGGTGACATTATATCATGAGAAATAATTGATGTGCCATCTGAACACAAAGAGTTACTTGAAGGGTTAGAAAAATAGCAAGTATTTTTTTGGAAAGTTACCTCCTTGAAGACTATAATCTATTTTGTGGCTAGTTCTAATAACTTACTGTCTTGTGAGTGGCAAGGAAATATCTTTAGAGAGACACAGAGTGAGGCATTAGGTAAAAATTTTAGCTGTTTACGTGTTGCAACTAAGTCTTTGCTTATATAACCTCTTTAAGGTTTCAAGAACCTTGTAAAATGTACTTTGGAGTAAATTGTTCCATAAGCTGGTAAAAAGTAATTGACAGAGATACAGCTAGTCTAAACTCTAAACCTAGTAACCTACCCACAACTGGAGTTCTTTTCTCCCTTCTTGCCTGAAAGTTTATTAGGTAATTGGAACAGCAAGAGATTATGTCTGAGCTTGAACTTTGGTGGACAATCATGTTTACAACTACCATCCATCAAATTAGCTTACACTTGAGACAGCTGGAAAGCAAGTGAAAAAGCAGAAAAAAATGAATCTCGGAAGTATGTAGCCAAACAACAAAACACTATAAAGCAGTGAAACCAAATATGTAAAGGAGTGAACATTTCTTCTTTGCCTCTATCTTAAAGGAAAATAGTAATTTTAGTTTTTTTTTTCCATAGCATGAGGTACCACATTAAGTGCTGAATCTAAATTGTTTAATCGTATCACAATGCTTCCTCTTTTGTTGTTTATTCCACCGTTTATGATGGCTAGATGCGAGGAAAAATATATATGTGGGTGTACGGTGGTAGCTTATTGAGCTTGGAGGATTAGAATTGGAGTGTTTGATATTGAGATCGGTTTATCTAATTCTTATTGATCCTGGTTCTTCAATTGTTTGACTCATTGTGCACAAAACAATGCTTCTTCTAATTGCTTGACTCCTGATTGAACAAAACATTGCTTCTGGGATAAAATCTAGTAGCACCTAGTTCTGAAATGTTTATAGGTAAAGAATTCTGATGCGTTTTTCTAGTCATTATTGTTCCAACTTCCAAATTTGTTTGTTTGTTTTTTTCTTTTTTTTGGGTTGGGGGGGGGTGGGGGGTGGGGGTGGGGTGGGGTGGGTGGGGTGGGGTGGGTGGGGTGGGGTGGGTGGGGGTGGGGTGGGTGGGTGGGTGGGGTGGAGGGAGCATGTGCTTACATTCTATAAGTACTCTTTTCCGAGGAGGTATGGCAAGTGAATTAAAGTAAGCATCAAAGACGAAGATGCTCTAAAGTTTGTTACGGGGTGTTTGGTTGAGGTTTTAGAATGGAATGGATATGATACCATGAAAAATGAGAACGTTGTTTGGTTGAGGTAACTTGGATATAAAACCTCATACCTTGAGGTTTCTCATCTCTACTAGACCCCTTAAAACATAGCACATGAATTAATTTTCGACTGCGATTATTAAAGAAGACTGACTTCATAAAGGCTTCATACATGTTCTATTTCTTTCCAATATTACACTTTTTTCTTCTTGTGTGGCATACTTTTTTTCATATATACTGAATCTTGTGTCATATAATGCTTAGGAGTACGCTACCTTGAGAAAGCTGTGTTCAATATTGATTATGGACAACTGAAGCTTGTCTTCCATGCACTCAAGGAACGTAAACAGGTGATTGATAATGCTCCACATCTGTGCCATTCTTTGCCATGCATGACGCCATGTTTTGGCTGGTTTGAAGTGGTGTACTACTGGGCGGGCTTGAAACTGTACGATCTTGTCGCAGGGGCAAGGTTGCTACATATGTCAAGGTATTACTCGGCGCGAGAGTCTATTGAGCTCTTCCCAACTCTTACAAGAACGGGAGATGATAAAAGTTTGAAGGGCACTGTAGTATATTATGATGGGCAGATGAATGACTCGAGACTTAATGTAGGCTTGGCATGCACAGCATCATTAGCTGGTGCTTCTGTGCTTAATTATGCTGAAGTCATTTCATTACTTAAGGATGAAGGTGATGGGCGGATTATTGGTGCACGGATACGTGACAATCTCTCTGGTATGTATGAGAAGAACTCTTTTAAAAAACTTTCACAGTAGCACTGGATTTTTTTCGGGTGTCAAAATAAACAATTTGAACCTCTAATTCTCTCTCTTTCATTATTTTGGAACAGCTCTTTAATCTTGTCTGACATGTTGATAACATTTATTTCCCTGTGAATTTTCTTGTATAGTCATCCCCCTAACCCTGCACCAACCGTGCTTCCATATTCAGAATGTGTTGAAATGGTTGTCACTGATTTGATTTTTCTTTTCTTGGTGATCTATTTGAATGCCTTCTAGTTATACAAATTTTACATACTTTTGTTGTTTAAGGTTAATGCACACAATTAAACCTCTAGTAAACCTTCCGTCTATCATAGCCTTTTCCATTTCTTTTGAGCACAAGTAATAAGCAAAAGCTCAGTTGTAGGGGTGTGTGCTCATCAAACTGTTTTTACATAAACAATCCAATCGGCTTTTAAAGTTAATGGTGGAGAGGGAATGCAATGGTGAAAAAAACCAGAGAAGCGAGATGGATAATATCACTATTATAACTGTCAACCCAGTCCGTAAAGGAAATGAGGATGTAGTTGGCACAAACATAAATGGTAAACTTGGAAAAGCTTTGAGGAACGAAGGAATATTATTTATGGCATTGGAGTCTTGTAGAGACTACTAATATAGCATGCATATTCTTTAATCATGAGTAATATTTATATTGGATGGTGAAATTTATGGAATAAAAGGAAGTTGGTTAAGTCGAAAAGAATTTAGGAAGGAAAGAAGTACTGTATAATATGATGGTAGAGAGGTGTGATTGAACTCTTGTGAATTATACCGGATTTTCTAGGTCAATAAAAAAGTTGTCATGTCTTTTGTTTCTCTTGATTTCGCATATTGTGAGCATGAAAAGTCTATAATGTTGCTTATTCTACCACAACTATTACCCCTTAACCTTTAGTTCTTCCTCTCCTTGAATATTAGTTAAGCTAGTTCTGGAAATCCGATTAGGTTGGGATCCATTGTTTGGGTGACGTCTCAATAATCCAGAATTAGGTAAACATTTTTGAATTCAGTGTAAGGTTTATATGGAGCCACAATAGTAGGATTTAATTGTAAGTCGTACTCCCTCAAGACTTTGCTAGCTAGGCTAACAGTTAATTAAAGTTAAAGCTTCATATCACTTGTGAGGCTATAACTTGTCAGAGGAGTTTATATATATATATATACATACATGCATAGGAAGAGGATCAAGTGAAAACTCTTTTTCACCATGAAAACCAAGTAAAGGGGGTACGCGTGCTTTCATTAATGGCATTTTTGTAAATACTGAGAACTCTGATATTAACAACACAACTTTGATGTTAGAAGCACGTGTACCCTCTAATCGTAATATGTACCATTGTAAATCTTATATGTACCCTTTTTTTTCCTATCAGGAACGTCAGTTTTCAGCAAAACATAGGTTTTAGCAGAACCCGACTCTCTCTCTCTGATCAGAATTACTAAACTCCAAGTCCGCTTTACCTCAATCGGACTTAGACTTTTCCTCTCCTTTTCGTATACGGACTATATATTCCAAGGTTCGGACTTGGACATTTTCCTTCGTATTGTTTCTGACTCTGATTAAATTACTATTGGAGATAATGAAAACTTGAAAAGCATAGTTATATTATGTAAAATACTATAATGTTATTCTTAATTAATAGGTAATAAATCGGATTCTAGTCGGATTCGGATCGGATCTTACCTAAGTCCAACTCCTATCAAATTTCATTCGGATTTTGATGTTTTTGGATTTGGAACAAACTTTTCCTGTCGGATCGAATCGGACTTGGGTTGGAGTCGGATTGAATTGTCATTCTTGGTTGTGATTGTAATTTCTTCGGTGAAGTGCATATTTTTTTCTTACTTTTTAAAAATAATCGTCAATTTTTAGCGTGTAATTGTAATCTAGTGAAACAATATTAAAATACAAAAAAAAATTGAGTATCAAATATTAGAGAATACATTAGCAGGAGTGATCTAAGAATGAAATGCCAAAAAAGACAAAAAATATTACCAAAGATTAATGGAAGATGTTTGTAATAAAAAAACTTAATTCCTTAATTAGAGGAGATTGATCTTCTTTAATTTATTTTATTATTTTTTCTTTTCTTATTTTTAGTGTCCACCCCCTCCTCTTCCCTTATAGTATGAAGATATATATGCTGTCTATATGTGTGGATATTTCTTTTAAAATCCTCCTATGCACATAAATTGTTTGTGGTATGATTCTTATTTGATAATAATTCAGGTGAAGAGTTTGATACTTATGCTAAAGTCGTGGTGAATGCTGCTGGGCCTTTTTGTGACTTTGTTCGCAAGTTGGTGGATAAGGCTGCGCCACCCATGATATCTCCTAGCAGCGGTGTACATATTGTTCTCCCTGACTACTATTCACCAGAAGGGATGGGGTTAATTGTTCCCAAAACTAAGGATGGACGTGTTGTTTTCATGCTCCCATGGCTGGGAAGAACATTAGCAGGGACCACAGATTCTAACACCGTCATTACAATGCTGCCAGAACCACACGAGGATGAAATTCAGTTCATATTGGACGCCCTCTCTGACTATCTCTGTATTAAGGTTTGCATTATTCTATCTTTATACATCTCCGTAGAACTAGTCTAACGGGGGTCAGCTTGGTGATTTACTCAGCGTTTGTGTTGACGCTGCTGTAGGAATTCATAGATGCGAATAGCGGAATTTCAGGAAACAATTTCCTAACATCTATAACAGAATCGCATGCATAACAATATATGAATCGATACATAGAATAGAGAATACACAAACCTTTTATTCACGACTTGAACAGGTATGTAGGGTTTGAATACTGCAAAGTATTATCACAGATCTAATACTTTAGAGATAAAGAACTACACTTGTAATTCCTCTATTTAGTCCACGAACACCGATTAATACCCACGTCTGCTAGAACGGAAGAGTATGAACTATTCATTCTCTTACTTTTGATGGGATAGGCGCCTAGACTAAAGAGGGAGAAGGGTTTCTCTTTTTCTCTCTTTTGTGTCAAGTTACTGACTAACTGAATTTCTCCATCTCTCTTCTTATTATATCTATATATAATAAATAGAGATTAGGTTAAGAGGAAAGGAACAAACTAAAACCCTAATCACCCTAATAGTGGCCTGGCCCTTATAAGCCTTTATGGGCTTATAATTTATTTATTAATCAGTGTTACTCTGTGTGACCTCATAGGATTAATTAACTTAGTTGTAGGCCCAAACCAATTTGTCTACAAACCGTAATTTATTCTCTAGCAAGCAAATACGGTTACTAAAATAATTAACTATATTATCTCCATAAATACAATCCCATTTATATTTAGTAATTGCGGAAATTGTCTAAGGACATATTCCTTCAATCTCCCACTTGTCCGTAAGACAAGTACGCAATATTAAATTCCTTAAGTCTCTTAATGCCAAATTTGATAACACGATGTTATATACTCAAATATGTTTCTTGATCACCGAGGTTGAATTGTTCAACTGAAGATCAACTCTTTAATCTCATTTTAGCATGGCCATGCGTTTTTACAATTCTCCCTCATCAAGAGGCCCATGCACCATTCCTATCAAATAGGAGGACTTATTCAATCTTGTATGACCATAACTCCCACTCAATTCTTAGCCAACCTGAGCATTGCCTTTATAACTTCCTTTTACGGCACGGTGTTTAACAATGTCAAAGCTAAACTAATCATATCATGGTTATTAAGACATACTCATGTCCAAGGAATCTATTAAATATAGACATTCCGATTCTACTATTAGAATCTAATTAGGTCAAGTCTCAATGTATCAATCATACATCCATATTTGTTAATTTGATATCCCTATGTCTCTATAGCCCAAGGAACTGCGCTATCAATTAACATTATGCTAGTCTTTTAACAAGTCACTTATGTCCAATTCAGTGCCTTAGACTAGGGACATATTATAAACTGTGGTTTTTGTTCACTATATAGGGTTCCATTCATCACAACGTTTATGATGATCCTATTTCAAAACACAATTTATTTGGACATCTTATTTAATACTAAACAAATTAAATAAGAATGTAGATTTTTATTGATAAACAATTCCAAGCATAATCAATGTCTTTACAAATGCAAACATAAAGTAAGCATTATAAAGCCATTCTTTTATATGCTTAAGCCCATAGACCTAGTATGACCTTCATGCTTAGGTCGAGCAACAGGTTTAGTCTGCGGATCTCCCACATTTTCATCAATATGAATCTTGCTTATTCTGTATAGAACTCTTACAGCTCATAACTTCTCCATTGGGACAAAGAATGAAACCAGATGGAGATCGGAAATCATCTTTGTCACCTTGGTAATTCGTATATGCCTATCATCAACAACAAACTCAATTTCTCCACCATATACCAATCAATGATCCTCAGTTCTTCGTAAGTACACAAGGATATTCTTTGCACTCATCTAGTGCACGTAACCTGGATAAGACTGGTATATGTTGCATTTACTCATAGTATAGGCAACATCTGGGTGAGTGCAAAACATAGCATGCATACATAATGGAACTTAATGCAGAAGCATAGGGAACATTACTTATTCTCTTGACTTCATCAGGTGTCGAAGGACACGGAGTCTTGCCAAGTGATATGCCATGTTTCATGTCTCTCTTAGAGTTTTCCAGCTTGAACCTAGCGAGAACCTTATCTATATTAGTTCCTTGACTAAGTTCAATCAGCCTTTTAGATCTATCTCTATAGATCTTTATTCCCAAAATATACTCTGCCTATCCTAAGTCTTTCATAGATAAACGATTTTTAAGCCATCCTTTGACTGACTCAAGCACGACTTTATCATTTCCTATGAGAAGTATGTCTTCCACATACAAGACTAAAATTGTTATATTACTCCCACTCAATATCTTGTATACACAAGATTTCTCTTCATTTATGAGGAAACCAAACTTTTGATTGCCTCATCAAATCTGAGGTTCTAACTCCTGTATGCTTGCTTCAATCCATAAATGAATTTCTTAAGCTTGCATACCTTCCCTGAATTTGCTGGATGTTCAAAGCCTTGAGGTCGTGTCATATACACATCCTCTTTCAAGAACCCGTTCAAGAAAGCGGTTTTTACATCCATTTGTCGTATTTCATATGCATGAAATGCGGCAATTGCAAGGATTATCCTAATTGATGGCTACTGGGGAAAGGTTAAATTCATAGTTTATACCATGAATATGACAGAAACCTTTTGCCACTATCGTAGCTTTGAAAACACTAATGTTTCAGTCTTTGTCTGTTTTCAAATTGAAAATCCATTTGCTTCCAATGGGTCTCACGCCATCAGGCAAATCAACCAAGTCCCATACTTGATTTTCAGACATAGATTCCATTTCGGATCTCATGGCTTCACGCCATTTCTAGGAGTCCTGGCCCTCCAAAGCATCTTTGTAGCTGACAGGCTCACAACTTACTAAAATCGTTATTTTAGAACTTTCCGTCGAAAGAAAATCAACATATTTTCTTGATGGAATGGTGATCCTATGAGATCTACGTAGGGGAACAACAGAAGAAGATTCTCGGTCGTTAGACTCAGAAGCTTCGCATGGATTCGATCCAAGTGGGATGGTAGTAGGTTCGTGGATAGGATTCACTACCCCTCCAACATTTTCATGTTGGGCCGCCTCTAATGAGGTGTTAACCTCACCCATTTGTTGCTCATCTCGAATTTCTTCGAGATATATACATTTCTCCCACTTGTCTTCTTGGAAATAAACTTATTTTCAAGGAAGACACCACAGCGAGCAACAAACAATTTGTTTTCGCTACGGTGGTAAAAATAATATCCCTAGGTCTCTTTGGGATATCCCACAAAGAAACACTTTTTAGATTTGGGTGCTAATTTATCAGATAGTAAACGTTTTACATAAACTTCACACCCTTAACCCTTAGAAAAGACATTTTAGGAACGGTTCGACCATATGTCATATGGAGTCTGATCTACTGCTTTTATGGAGTCCTATTGAGTGTAAGCGCAATTGTATCAAGAGAAAATCCCAAAAGAAATATAGAGAGATCAGCAAGACTCATCATGGATCGTACCATATCTAATAGGGTGCGATTCCTTCTCTCGGAAACACCACTGAATTGTGGAATTTCCTGTTGAAGTTCATTGTGAAAATATTCCACAATCTTTCAAATGATCACCGAACTTTTGACTCAGATATCCCCTCCATGACTTGATCATAAAGATTTAATCTTCTTGCCAAGTCGGTTTTGTACTTTATTTGGAATTCTTTGAATTTTTCAAAGGCCTCCAACTTATGCCGCGTGAGGTAAACATATCAATATGTGCTTACATCATCAGTAAAAGTAATTAAGTAACTTACCCTCCCCTAGCCAATGTATTCTTAGGTCCATACACATCCGTATGTATGAGGGCGAAGAGGTCATTGGCCCTTTCACTCGAACTAGTGAAAAGAGACTTTGTCATTTCTCCCATTAAGCAAAACTCACACATCAGATGATTCAAAATCAAATGATTTGAGAACTCCATCTTTATGTAATTTCTCAATTCGTTTTGTGCTTATGTAGTCTAATCGACAATGTCATAGGTGTACTGGGTTTAATTCATTTGACTTATGTTTCTCGCTATTTTTATAGATGTGTGTTTGTGGAACATACAAACCATTTGATAACTTAGTAGAGATACGGAACATATCATTCAAATAAGGAGAAAAACAATTCTTCTTTATTGTGAATGAGAAAACTTCAGAATCCAAAACAGAAACTGAAATAATGTTCAGCAATATTTTAAAACATAACAACAATTATTAAGTCTCAAAATAAATTTATAATGTAAAGATAGACTGAAGACTCCCACTGCCTAGGCGGCAACTCGAGCTCCATTGCCAACTTGCAATTCTACCTCTCCATTAAGCGTGTCTCCTACTTCTTTTTAGATCCTGCACATTACAGATAATGTGAGAACTACATCTAGTATCAAATACCCATGATTCAAAAGTAGTTTAAGTTATCTCTATAACATAAATACCTGAAGAAGAAGCTCTAGTCCTCTTGTACTCCAGATACTTAGGGCAGTTCCTCTTACTATGACCCACCTTGTGACAATAGTAGCACTCATGTATTGCTACTATGGCTTTAGGTGTTGCCTTTGGCTCCTCAGAAGTGTTGGGCTCAGCAACTTGTTTGCCTTTGCCCTTACCCTTCTTAGACGGAACTCCGTGCTTTTTGAGCCCCTTGCCCTTTTGCACCATCAAAACATCCTTATGCTCTTTTATGGGCTCAGTGGGCAAGCTCCTTTCAGCCTGAATCAGTATACCATGCAACTCTTGTATGGTCATTTCTCCTCCTTGCATATAGAAGTTCAAACTAAAGTTCTTATATGCATCAGTGAGTGAATTGATGATCATATCAATTGCTATCTCTTGGGGATAGGAAAATCCCAACTTGGTCATATGCTCAAAATGACTAATCATTTTGAACACATGGGGACCAACTGATTTCCCTTTCTCCATTTTACACTCAAGAAGCTTGCGGTTCACTTTGAACCTCTCCAACCTAGGATGCTTTTGAAAAAAGGTTCGCAACTGTTGGATTATTGTATAGGCATCCATTCCTTCAAAACGTTTTTGAAAGTCAGGTTCTATACATGCAAGCATCAAACATGTGACAGGCACAGATTTGTTTATGAGTATTTGCCTAGCTATCCTATCAGCTTGGCGAGAATTCTCGGGAAGTTCAGGAATAGGAGTTTCAAGAACAGTTTCTCTCCGTTCATTTCTGAGAACTATTCTCAGATTTCTCTCCCAGTCTAGGAAGTTCTCTTGGTTGAGTTTTTCTTTTGCAAGAATAAAGCGCAAATTATAGCCAGAGTGGTTGTTGTTGTTGTTAGACATGACTACAAAAAATAGTAAACAAGCATTCAATCAAAAAGGTTTATCAATGATGGTTATTTAAACAAATTTAAACAACTATTAATACTTTATTCAAAATATAAAACCCCATATTGAATAAAGAAATAACCAAGATCCCCTCCCACTAAAGTTAAACGGACTTTGGCCCTGCCTTTAAAGATAGTGATAGAGGTAAGTAAACCACTTTACTAATTATAACAATTTATAATTCTTGGTAGATAGGTTAATAACTCTTTATAAACTCCTATCTCACTGCTTCAAAACCCAAAACTTTATCTTTTGATGATTTTGTTGAGTCAAACCAAACATTAACATGTAAGTTTAAAAAAAAAACCTACCCTACTATCCTCGGAATTATGAGCAACACCCTGCTTTGGCAGAACCTATTACTCATGATCTAAGGCTTTATAGGTGTTGTTTGGAAAAGCATTTAAACTCAATATCACCCTTGGGGACTCAAGTTTATTATGTTGGTTATATAAAAAGGTGAACACATTACATAAATAACCACACATAAACTTGAGCGGACATTTAAATGAAATTAAATGCATAAGCAATCAAAGATGAACTTAAAATGCGATCCTAGTATGGCCCCTAAATCTTGAAAATCTAATCTTCATGAATCCTCCCTTGGGACTTTCTTGGATCTCCATCCTTGATTCTCCATGGAATTTCAATCTTGATCTTCATTTAAATTATTCTAAGCAAAGAATTTAAATTACAAAAATACAAACGACACGCAGATCGTATTTTAATTACAAAAATACATAACAATGCACAGATCGTATTTTCTATCCTAATTTGGGCCATACCAGTCACGATTGTGCAAATATAATATCAAACATATTATAATATACATCTAAGCAAAATTATAATATCAACATATTATAAAAGATATCAACGCAATATAATATCAGACATATTATATGCATTCATGAAAGAAATATAATATCATCATATTATAAATCATAACTTATTTACTCCATTAACGTTTAATGGGTAAATAACAAATATTTCCAAAAATATATAAAACATTCACGCATTTATTTAGAAAATAAAATGCAAGTAAAAATAACACAATTATATAAATACAAAATTTATTTACTCTATTAACGATTAATGAGCAAATAAAAATTTTCATTATAATTTTTAAAACTTAACAACTTGAAGTTAAAAAAAAAATATTTAGGAAACATTAATCGAATTAATAATTTTCCTAAAATTAGCCATCTTAACAAATTTAAGAATATAACTAATAAGGAAACTTTCATTCTTTTAATTCAATTACACCTTTAACATGATATTAATCTCCATTAATATTAATTTGCATAATTGAAAATTTATAACTTTTGCCCAAAAAAAAAAAAAAATCAATAAATCAGAATTTAAATCACCATTTATCAAAAAAAAAACAAAAAAAAAATAGATGGACTGAGCTAGGCCCGGCCGGAGGCCCGCAACCCAGCCAGCCCCGCTGCTGGCCCGCGAAAGCAGCACAGGGCTGTTTGCTTCTCGCGAATCAGTGCTCAGCAGTGACGCAGCTAACACACGGCGACTCGCCGGAGGGATGGCCCTGACTCGCCGGATTGACGCCGGTCAAGTGGTGCAACCGGTTTGCGCCGCCATTCACGCCGGAAAAAGCCAGGAGTAGCCCAGATTTTCGGAACAATTTCCAAAAAATTCTGGGTTGTTTTGAAACCAAATATCGAGTGATTTTCGGCTCAAAACAACAAATTTCAGTTTTGTTTTTGTGATTTGGACTTACAATAAGCATTTGAACACAAATTGGTTGACAAATTACAATTCAATTGCAGAAATTTGACCCATAAAACGAATTTGGGGAAAAATTAGGGTTCTTGATATTTTCGAATCAAACTATTTGATTTCGAAATTAAAATCACAATTAAGAATATCAATTTGCAATGCAAATCAAAACAAAACAAAGCCCTAATTTAATTTCACAAAATAGATTCATTGAATTGTTGAATTTTGGAACCAAAATTTTCGCCCTTACCTTAGGTCGAAAACGAAATTTTCTTCTTATTAAATATTTTCGATTTTATTTTCGTAAAACAAATCAAAACATTTAATATTTGGGCAATTATATTAACATAAAATTCATAATTTTATGCTTTTCAATTTATTAATATCAATATATTAATCTTGCAAATTAACCCATATTAAAAATCTTCCCTGAATTGAATGAAAATTATGAACTTGATCATATAAAATTATACAAGAGGCTAAAACTGATACCACTGTAGGAATTCATAGATGCGAATAGCGGAATTTCAGGAAACAATTTCTTAACATCTATAACAGAATCGCATGCATAACAATATATGAATCGATACATAGAATAGAGAATACACAAACCTTTTATTCACGACTTGAACAGGTATGTAGGGTTTGAATACTGCAAAGTATTATCACAGATCTAATACTTTAGAGATAAAGAACTACACTTGTAATTCCTCTATTTAGTCCACGAACACCGATTAATACCCACGTCTGCTAGAACGGAAGAGTATGAACTATTCATTCTCTTACTTTTGATGGGATAGGCGCCTAGACTAAAGAGGGAGAAGGGTTTCTCTTTTTCTCTCTTTTGTGTCAAGTTACTGACTAACTGAATTTCTCCATCTCTCTTCTTATTATATCTATATATAATAAATAGAGATTAGGTTAAGAGGAAAGGAACAAACTAAAACCCTAATCACCCTAATAGTGGCCTGGCCCTTATAAGCCTTTATGGGCTTATAATTTATTTATTAATCAGTGTTACTCTGTGTGACCTCATAGGATTAATTAACTTAGTTGTAGGCCCAAACCAATTTGTCTACAAACCGTAATTTATTCTCTAGCAAGCAAATACGGTTACTAAAATAATTAACTATATTATCTCCATAAATACAATCCCATTTTTATTTAGTAATTGCGGAAATTGTCTAAGGACATATTCCTTCAGCTGCATGTTTAGTATAAAGTGTTAAGACACCATCAGATTTCCGAAGTTCCTTCATTCACTCTGAACAGTGTTTTGAGAGATATGAAAATCGAAGTGTGATGCAATGCAACACTATACCATATCATACCATAGATTTCCCAACGCCTTGAAAAAGGAGTCCACTTATGGTGGGATTTTGCGGGAAGAGAAGACTGGTGCTGTGGCCTCTGGGATGCCAGATGTAGACAACTTTATCGATACAATAGCAATACTCTATCATCTTTAACCCTATCGTTTCAAAAAATGCTCGTTTTCCAAGACCATTCGAAGACTAAAATGCAATTGACTTGGCTTAGTACTAAAAAAATAGAGGGGTGGGTGCTTCTTACATATTTTATTTTTACAATTCAAATCCAAATTGGAAAGTTTTTCATATTAGACTTGTTTAAAAGAGAAGCAAATTATAAAATGTTATGTGATTATGCATCATTGACCATCTTTATATGGATAAGAGCAGTTGGATTCATGCTATATAGACCTAAATTCAGAAGCAATTTTACTAGGCACCTCATCAAGAGGCGTGCTTCTTGTACAGTTCAACTTTCAAGTGGGCTTGGGGCACTATAACTGCATCTATTGTCAGAATAAAGCACATTGCCTAGTGCTGTAAAAGGTGATCAGCCTCTGTGCGTAAAGTTGAGATAGAAACTGAAGCAGAGTTAGAACCATTCTTTTGTATTCAAAATCAAGGGGCAATTAGACATGGAGGTCGGGTATACAGGCATGCAGCCCAAGTATCTAGTTAAACAGATAAAAGAACAAGACTTTCAGAAAATGTGAATGTTAGAATGATCTGAATGTGCAGGATGATTGAGCTTTTAGATACCCTGAAGTGCTAAATCCTGAAGGGAGACAGTATCTTTTGGCCATACCTTGAGCTACGTGCTTCATTTTAGAACAGTGCTCTCTTTCTATTCCTCTTGATTTTGTGGTTAAGAGATCACAGGATAGTACTATAAACTGCTCTTAGAATCATTAGGATTAAGTAGAAGGGGAAGAAAAAGAATAGGGAGGGGGGTTCTGGTAGAAGCTGTATTGAATTTCACAGAATTACAGCAGAAGCTTACAAAAACATCCAGCTTTCTTCTCCAAAAAGGAGATAAATTCGTGATCTCAAATTTCTGAGTATCTCTGTCCTCAACTCAGCTCTCTATTTATTACCTCAGCTTTCTTGCACTTCACACAAACTTTTTACTAACTTGCAGATCAATTGCTAGATATCAGGTATTTCCCACCCATTCTGTGACTAAGAGGTTCTATTTTCTTTGTGCTGACTTGTTGCCTCATCTTGTTGCATATGCAAACTGAATAGCTGGTTAAACCAGGTTCCTTAAAGATAGTCTGAGAGCTGTTACTAATAAAAACAATGATAGTCCGAGAGCGTGATGATTAAAAGGCAAGATCCAATGGGTGGTTTTCGAATTGTTTTACTCTTTACCATTCACAAATAAAGAATTCCCACAAGGATTGAAAAGTTCCCTGCATCTATGACTGCCATGTCTGAAAAGTTGCACTGGTCTTTAAGGTTATTGAGCCGCTTTTGAAACATGTAATGTACCTTATGTACTCATTTATGTAATTACTTCATCCGTTTGAGCTTTTAACTGATAAGCTGAGGTTTGTTTTATTTGTTCAATTGTTCATATGTTCTAGTTTTAGTTCCTTTTTGCTGTCCACGACATTATTCAGAGGGCAGAGTTTAGTTTCTTGGAGCTGATGACTGGTAAGAAATACTAGCTCATTTATTTAGTCAATCTATTTGTTGGAGACAGGTACGTAGGACAGATGTTCTCTCTGCGTGGAGTGGCATTCGCCCATTAGCAATGGATCCAAGCGCAAAGAACACAGAGAGCATCTCTCGTGATCATGTTGTTTGTGAAGATTTCCCTGGCTTGGTAACTATTACTGGTGGAAAATGGACTACCTATCGAAGGTATTTACTTGCCTTAACAGTTGATTTACTTTTTACACATAAACAGAATGAATTTGCTTTACCATTCATGAGCTAATCAGTGGCCAATTTTTGTCTTGATGATCTTTATATCGTGGGAATTGGCCGAGTGTTTAGTCGGGTGATCTGGCTATAGACATCCTTTTTTATCTGTGATGTAATGCATATGCCTTGTGAAGCTCTGCTTTCTGCTCTAGAAACCCCGTTTTTGTTGAATTTACTGAAATGTAACTGTCACATATGTGAGTTGGTATCGGTTTGCTTTGACTTACCACTCTGACACTGTTCTTCAATGAACAATGGACAAAAGAGAGAGCATGGTAAAGACCAAATACTAATGTATACCCCCTCCATCTCTCAATACTTAACCATGTGGTTTAGCGGAAGTACTAGCGTATAGGGCCATTTAGCAGGTAGTGGGTTTAGTGAATGAGCGCAATTGTTTTGTTCATTTTCTTAGGCTGACCCAACCCTTGTAAAGAAACGGGCGGAAAGTATATTGAGACAGTATTAAAACATAAGTGGGTAAAGTATTAAGAGATGGAGTGATAAACTTCTCATATATGGCTTATGATATAATAATAATACAACTTTAAACATCATGAGGCCACCTCTAATAGGGGGCTCTAAGTGAACGGCTAAAGACCCTAATTTCCATGGCTATGTTCATGCCATCTTTGTAGTATGAAGTTGCAGGTTGTGTTGCTAAATTTCTCAAATCTTTCCTCACCATTTTCGGCAGATTACTTACTAGACACAATTTAAACTCTCAAGTGTTAGCTTCAGTGATATGCCTGAGTTAAAGAGGAGGCTTGCCAAGTCTCTTTTCCAAATGTGGGCTATAAGATGCTGCTCGGATCTGGCTACAAAACCCCAACATGCCCATGTCCCTAGGTGTCAATTTCTGTCACTTTATGAGATTTTTTGCCAACGATTAATTGTTAAGAGTTTGTCCATATTTCTGTTCAAGTGTCTAGCATCTAACATCGGTATTTAAGGTGGAATGGAAAGTATTATATGTGCAAAGACTGTGTGGCAATGAGAGTAGTGCCTACTTGTTTCTTCGTTGACCGATAACTCATCAAAAATGGACATTTCGTACAGGATTTTGTAGCTTCTTTATATACATACATGCCTCCTTTTACAGAACATTTTTTGTGGTAACTGTTTCCTTCATGAAATTTGAATCATGATACATGAGTGGCTGGAAAAAGAAAAGAAAATGCTACCAAATTGCATGTTCGTTTGCTTACACGTGAATGAGGCAATGAGCTTTATATGGATTCTTTCTTACCAGCTTTTAAATTTGTCCAACTACTGAACTCTAGCTCCATTTAATGTTTCTTTAATTTTTGTTTTAGCATGGCTGAGGATGCTGTTGATGCTGCAATTAAGTCTGGAAAGCTTCGTCCAGCTAATGAATGCATGACACACAACCTGATACTTACTGGTGGCTATGGTTGGGATCCCTCCAACTTTACTGTTATTGCTCAACAGTATATCCGAATGAAACAGACTCGTGATGGAAAAGTCGTTCCTGGTGTCATGGACACTGCTGTAGCAAAGCATTTATCGCAAGCTTATGGTACATTGGCTGAGCGGGTGGCTTCCATATCTCAGGTTAAATCTGTGATTGCTTTATAATGTTGTCTTTCATGTATTTCGTTCCAGGTCGAACTCAGGTTATTCTTTTACGTGGTTCTTCTTTCGTGTGTTGGCCCTGATAATGTAGATGGCTATGGGGTAATCCTCCGATCGATCCAAAATATAAGTCGGTCTGCAATATCAATGCAGTATTAAATGTCATTTCAGAATAGAAATATATTATTATAGGTCAGTTTAAAGAGTCAGTAAACTATTACATGCTATTGTACAATTCGGTGTGAATTTAACAAGCAATTTATGTTTAACAGTGCAATTAGAGGGAGAGTAAGATGCTATGGGGGATATTTAAGGTTTAATTTGTTATAAGTCTTAATCATTTGTGACTTGAAAAGGTACAGTAAACCTGCATTTTCAGCTTAAGAAGTACAGAAAGCAGCACGTTACGTAATTTAATTGATTCTGCATGTAGTCAAGGTAAAAATAAACTTCTTATGTTGTTATATGGGACCTAGCCTATCAGCAGACCATGAACATAAGTAGATTACTTTTGAGGGCTTCACTTACTGCGTGACAAGGGAGGAGTTTCACCCTTCTAATAGTTACCTATTCTTTCAACTTTGGCTATGTTCTCACAACTTAGTTTCACTTGTTTAAAAACCACTCAGATTATTTAAGTTCAAGGGTAGTAAATACATGTAAGCTTACATAATTTAAGTTCTCAGATAATATGTGAAAATCAGGTGAACACAACAAACCTTTATACACAATGTATTGTCAGAGGCCAGAACAAGGGATGTCATGCAAAGTATATTAAAATAAGAAGACATAGCTACATGGGTTTGTAAACAAGATGAATGGCTGATTTGCTTATATTCTTCTCTTCCATTTCAGAATGAAGGTCTGGGCAAGCGTCTCGCACATGGATACCCTTTCCTGGAAGCAGAAGTAGCATATTGTGCTCGATACGAGTATTGTGAGTCTGCAACTGACTTTATTGCTCGGAGATGTCGTCTTGCTTTTCTGGATACTGATGCAGCTCATCAAGCTCTGCCTCGTGTGGTTGAGATACTAACGGCAGAGCATAATTGGGATACATCTAGAAAAAATTATGAGTTCAAGAAGGCTAAGGAGTTCTTGGAGACCTTCAAATCATCAAAAAATGCCCAGTTTCATGACGGTAAACACAAATAGTACATGTGACTATTATTGTCAGTCTACTTCTGGTATTTCATTGAACCAGAAGCTGACCCAATTTGCTCTGCATCTATCATCGAACGGGTTCCTGTCCAAGTCTTATCCGTTGGACTATAAGTGACCCATTTTTACTAATAAACGAGTCACCAGAAATCACGATGTACAGGATTTCATTGAACCACACGTATAAAGCCTGTATATGCATTTTTCGATTTTAATATTCTTCTCAAGAATTTGGCGTCTCAGAGCTCCTAACCTAGTTGGAGTATGAGGAACTCTAGCCATCATTAAAAGTAGCAAAAGGTGCCGACCATGGCTAACACTAAATATTTATTGTTGGCCTAATGACGATCTAAACTCACTATGTGAGCTGAGTGGTCACTTTAATAGTTGCATAATAAAGTGACTCTTTAAGATAAATAGTGATACGGTCTCACGATAAAACCATCTTGTATGAGAATTTGCCTCTCACAAGTTAACTTCTTGTTGAAATCTGAAATAGTTAAGTAGCTTTTTTTTTCTTTTTCAGTGATGATGTATGCAAGCACGAAGTTATCTTTGTCAAACTAATCTATAGTAGTATCAATAAATAGATGTCCTTAAGATTCCCCAAGTTAGTTTGAGTGATCGAGAAAGTGTAGAAGGGTATTCAACTATTGTAAACATTTATTTGTAAACTTTTTCATTATTAATTATGATTATTGTTTTTGTTTTTACAAGTATGATAGTCTAGCAAGATTTCACTGTTCTTTGATTCCATCTTCCATGCATGTTAACATCAAATTGAATTTAAATGAAAACTTAAGATATTCAAATGAAATTTTCGGATTAGGACAAGTTGTTGAGGTCTTTTCAAAATGACATATGTCTAAACTTGGCGAGGACAAAATGTAAGGTGCCAATGAGCTAATAGCACTGGTCATAATTCTATCTTAAAGAAGGGAGCAGTTGTTTAATCATGGAATATTTGTTGAAAGCAATCAAGATTAGAAATTCGTGACAAAATGGAAGGACAAAACAGGAGTAGACATTTGATTTATTTTTGTTTTGTTTTTCTTAAGATGGTAACATTTGATGACAGATCCTACATACCTTTTCTCTTTTCACTTAGAACTAAGGTTTTTAATTGTCTATCTCTCTTTCTTAGTCTTGATTTTTATTGTTACTGTAAATAAAGGATTTTCGAGAAACCGTCGAGCGCTCATATAAAAATTCCTGAAAAAAGGTCATCGTTTGAAATATGTGGCAAGTTTGCCCTTTCTTCTACATTTACAATTTTTTGCATGAAGCTAATGTAAGCTAGCTGAAGTATGTTTTATAAGGAAGGAAATAATTGGATTAAAAATTGCACTCAATTTGGTTGATGTTGTTTCGATTCAAGGAGAAGGCAAGCCACATTCTATTTTTCAATATCTTGGTCTTTTCTTCTTTGTGTATGTATAAAGAGTCGCTAACTACAACAATATACATGATATCTATATATCTAAGAAGTATAAAATTGTGGATGTTCCTCTCAAAATTTTACCGAGTTAACTAGATGAAACTTACATATTATTTAATTATAATAATATAGGTTAATATGTGGCGGATTTACGATGTGAGAAGTGAGGTTACTTGACTCCACTTGAATACTTGACCCCACTTGACTTGGTAAAATTGTTGAATTATCCTTTAAAAATATAAAAAATTGATAGAAAATTGACCATTTGATCGGCCACTAGTTATGTACAAATGTTATTTACATATACCACAATAGAAGTATATATTAAAAATATATATATATATATATATCAAGGACCCTTGGGTCCAATGGTATAGCTTCCTCTCTCCCACATGGGGGACCAAGGTTTAAATCTTGGTGGAAGCAAATTTCTTATTGTTGGGGGGCTGGGGGTGTATGGCTTGTAATAGGCTTCTGGGTTGGGGCCCTGTGCGAGGCAGCCCAGAGGATTATTCTTCTTACCATAATATAATCTCATACTTATAAATGAGATTATATTTGGAAAAAAGTAGGAAACAAATATAATATAATACTTTCTCTATTTTTTTATAAGTGCTACATTTCACTTTAGCACGCTTGTCGAAGCACGTTTTATATCATTTTTATCTTTAATTATGCATTTGTAAAAATTATGACAATTAGATATTAAAAATATATATCGAGACGAATCAAACGAGATCCAACATGACTATATTTTTCCTTATGCCTATATCATAAAAGCCGGTCAAATTATAATGAATGAATAGTATTATAAATCAAAATATAACACTTAAAAAGGAACGGAGGTAGTAATATTTAGTCAAAGGAGTCACTTCTCTAAATGTTTCTTAATCTAGAGCAAGGAAGTTGTTTTTTTTTTGTTTACGATTATAGCATAGAAGTTGAAGAGAGGAAGTTAAGGGGTCAAATCAAGTCATTCAACTAAGGCTACAGACACAGTAGCAATTAGCAAAAAGAGCCCTGATTTTTTCCCCCTTATATGATAAAAATATGTTCATATTTCTAACGGAATTTGCTACATCTAATTCTATTGAGTGTGTAGTTTACTCACTACTTATACAATATTATAATATTGTGAGTTGAATTTCATGTCGCTACTCTTTATTACAGGTGGGCAGTTCACTCAGTGGATAGACAAAGTTTTTTCCATTTTTAACATCTTAATTCTTACTAAGACAAACGTATATTAGTCAAACATTTCTTGTCAAAAACAAAAGCTTTATTCTATTTTTCTAAAACGATGCTAAAAAGAAGCATTTCATATGCCCAAAAGGCTAAGATCATTCATGGTAAAATGTAAAGATATAGATTGCAAATTTCTTTACAACATAAGCACCAACATAATCAGATACTCGAAATACTCCATATACATACATAAGCACGCGTAAGTGTACTTACATATATACCATTACATACCATAGTCGATGACAAACAAAACTCTAAACTTCAAAACCCAAAAACTCAAAACAAAGCATTTAAAAGAAAAATACATGTTTTTTCTTTCAAAACCATAGAAACAAACTAATTCTTATTAGTAAAACAAAATATAAGACATTAAAAGTTCATTTTCATTAATATTTCTGATCATGGTCCTTCTTCTCCTCAGCATCATTCTTGGAGTGGAAGCCAGGGATCTTCTCCTTGATCTTGTCCAAAAACCCTTTCTTCTCCTTCTCCTCCTCGACACACGGCTCGGCCACCACGGGAGCAACCACCTCGTGGTCGTCGGCCTTGTCCTTGTGCAGCTTATCCTTGATTTTGTCAAGGAGTCCACCCTTCTTTTCCTCCTCCTCTTGGTGGTGATGATCAAGTTGTGCTGCAGGTGCAGGGTAAGATGGCTCAGAGTATACTGACTCTGCCACGTGGACCTTCTCGATTGGCACGTTAGTGTCTTCATGACAATCATCATCTTTTTTGTGTAATTTGTCATGGATCTTCTCCTTCAATCCAGCTTTCTTCTCTTTCCTCTCCTTTCTTCTCTTCTTCTTCTCTTCATCATCTCCTTCCTCATCAGACTGCAAGTTTACATGTCAAAATTTATTGTTAGTTATGAAAAAATATGAAAAACCAGAAAAAGTGTTTTCAGTTATATGTTGTCATTTTTAAAAATATACATGAGTTCTATGGGTATATTTGGAGTATGTCTCAAACCGCATTAAGCCAAAACGAAACCGTGAAAAAGAGTACTTACAGAGCTAGAGGTAGAGCTATCAGATCGATGGAGCTTCTCAAGGAGGCTACCATGTTTAACCTCATCTTCCTCCTTCCTGCACTGATCAGGTTCAGATACATGGACCTTTTCGATACCGGAGCCGATCCCGGCCTCGGATGTCTTGCACTCCTCCTCATCATTCTTCTTCTTCATGAAATCAAACAAACCACGATCAGTGCTTTCCACTGATGCAGCTGCCTCGTAGTTGTTCCTCTCATCAGCCATTTTTTTTCTTCTCAAAAATATACAAGTAACAATATATTACAAGCTTAGACAAATGAACTATATAAATATATTGATCTTATGATAAAGTTAATAATATGAAATGAATGAAGAAGATGGAGAATTTATAAGAGGGGATAGTGTAGAAATGAAGTGATTCTTCTCGTGGCTTTTGCTTTGCTTTGCTTAGTTGTGCTTACAAGAATGCTTTTTGGTGTGATGGGGTTGTAATGTTACACCGGTTTTTATAACCTACATTTTAACGCGGTTTTAACACAAAAAGAAGTTATTTTTGCTTTTTCTCTTCTTTTAATTTAATTAAATTTAATGCATAATAAGAATTCATCTGAATCGTCTAACCGACGTGGTTACCTGATCCTGCCTTTAATATATTTAAATATTATTATTATAAATAATGGTATTACGTAATGTGACACTTCATTGTCAAGAAGACAGAATTTCTGGAGTTATCCAAAATATTACATCATTCGAGACTCTTCCGTGATCAAATTAATTTGTTCTTTTCACCTTCAAAAATGAATTTCGAATCTGATTAGATTTAATAGATGTGATTCGATACAAGGTGAAATTAGGGATGATTTGGTATTTAAGTTTATCAAAGTTTCTTGAAAAAGAAAAGTGCAATCTAATCTTCAGCTTAGATAAGTTAAAGGGAAGTAAGGCTATGTTATCATTAGTTCCGGTAATAAGTTCACATTAGTTTCGGTAAGTTTTAACATTGTATTAATTAAGGGTTTAAATAACTTCTAACTAGATTTCTATGCACGCCATGTGTGCGATAATAATTTTATTATGAAATTGTATAATTTACAGTAGATAATTTCATGGATAGTCGCATCTTAGCACTTAAACTTTCTATGTTTTTAGAAACTCTCACCTTAATAAATTTTTTTAAAAAAATTTCACCTACCATTTACAATTGTATTAAAAACTCCCACCACTTAACGGTTTTTGTCAAATTTCATTAAAAAAAACCGTTAAATGGGTCTCACATATACATTTTGTTAACAAAATAGAACTTGAAATAGTTGCAATTCTTTTCAAATAGTTGTAATTCGTTCGAAATTTGCTCTAAATTTGTTGAGGATTTGCCCTTAAATTGATGAAATTGACTTCAATTCCACCACTTCACGATTTTGTTAACGGAATTTAACAAAAATTATTAAGGGCCTGTTTAGATTTACTAAAAACAATTGAACTGAACTGAACTGAACTGAACTGAACTGATTGGAGCTGAACTGAACTGAACTGAACTGATTGGCGCTGAACTGAACTGAACTGAACTGAACTGAACTGAACTGAATTGAATTGAGTTGAATTGAATTGAATTGAATTGAATTGAATTTAATAAATATATATATAATATTTAAACAATAAAGTTATGAATATTAAATAATAATTATGATGATGGGTATTAATAATGAATAATTATTAATGAATAATAATAATTGTATTTTGGATAATTATAAATAAATAATATTAATAATCATAAATTAATTATAAATTAATAACAATTATTTTATAGTCTTTGTATTAATATATTAATACCTGATGATGATTATATAATAACAATAATATCTTAGAATTAAATTAATATTACTATTTTAATTATTAGATTTAATTATATATTAATATTTAGTCTTAAAATATTGATTGGGTCGGACCGTGCAAAATTACATCCTAAATCGTTTTGACGTGATTTGATTGGATACCTATTCGGTTCGGTTTAATACAATTGACTTTGAAACAGTTGCTTTCAGTTCGGTTCTTTTTTCAGTTATCGGTTAGTTTCGGTTCGGTTTATTCGGTTCGGTTTCGGTTCGGTTAACAGTTCAACAAACAGTTTTCAACCTAACTGACAGCTCTAGGGACAACAAGTAAGGAGTCCACTTATTTTATAATAAATGTGGTAGTTAAAGTAGGTGAGAGGAACTTTTAAGGTACATGTGGGACCAAAAAGTGATAAAGTAGGGGTAGATGGGTGATTTAATTTTGCCATATAAGGAAAGATAAAAAAGTAGGACAAACAAAAAGAAACGAACAAAAACGGAAAGTAGGACAAACAAAAAGAAACGGAGGGAGTACTTAATAATAATGATATAAAAATAAATAATAATAATAATAATAATATAATAATAATATTAAAAGCAATTACTAAAATAAATTAGACCAACATAATAATATTTAACAAAATGGTTATAAAAGAATGGAGCTGAACTGAACTGAACTGAACTGAACTGATTGGAGCTGAACTAAACTGAACTGAACTGAACTGAAATTAAGCTGATAAAATTGGGAATGATAGATGGAAATTTAAAAGAAAATTTCATTAAGGTGGGAGTAACTAAAAACGTGAAAAATTTAGGTGGTTCTGAACAAAAAAATCCTAATTTTATTTGCATACGATGTGTGTTTTGGCAACTATAACATGATAAAATATGAAGGTACACAACATATTTTATTTTCAAGCTAAATTCATTTTGGCTCATTTTTCTTTGAAAGCATCCCTTACTCCCCACCATCGACTACAAATTTTGTTATATAGTACCCGGTAAGGTACTTTTTGCTCATTGTCCAAATGAGAAAAAATTCAAAAGTATTTGAAAATACTTTATCAAATTTTCTCACTCATGCTGAAATACTTTATAAGGATCAATTTGATCAAATGTGCCTTCACTCATGAACAATCAATTACTCATGTATTTTCAAAATAAAAATTGCAAAAGTATAGCAAAGTGTGTGTCTATCTATAGATCTCAAGAAAATATAATTATTGATATTCTTTTTAATTATTTTTACTTTTTAGGTTTTTAGATATTTTAGTTAGAAGTTTTGAACATCTTTTATTAAAAATCTGATGGCTAAATTTGGAAATAAAACTTAATTACTTAATAAACTCATTGATTTATTTTATTTATTTTTCCTTTTTTTCTTTTTGGTGTCCATCCCCACCTCTTCACTTATATAATAGAGATAAGTGAAAGCTAAGTCCAGGAGTTCAGACAAGTAACGATACGTTAAAATAAGTTTAAAAAAACACAACATAACAAAACTGCATTCACTTTATATAATGTAAATCTATGGCTAAGTCCAACTTGGGGAGATTATGGTATGATATATTGGAGAGTTGATTGTATCACATGAGTGCTATATGTGAATTTGTTCAAATTTGTTTGATGGTAATTGCTTCTTATAATCATCATATTGCTTATGTTTTTTTATTGTGTGCTTGACTGTATCGTAGTCAGGAAGAAGTAAGCAGATTAACGCGTCCCCAGTACCTTGCTTCGACGCTCAATCTAAATAGAATGGGCTAATGTTTTGACGACCAAGTAGGCAGATTACCCCTAAGAGAACAACACTAACTCGATACAAATTTTTAGTGATTGGATAGCCACCCCGCCCTAATTTTGTGTAATTGACTAAGAAAGTACAACCAAAGGCATATATAGATGTAACCCCATGACTAAAGGTACCCCAAATGTAGAGGTGAAACCACTTTAAAGCATAAAAATGAGATTCTTGAGGGTTATTCATGAAAAGACACACCGTTATACTGCATAAGCAATATCAGGGAGAGTAAAGTAAGGAATTGAAAAGCAACTACGCAACTCCGGTAGAGAGTGACATCTAGCACTGGAAGGCCATAATTATTATTAAGTTTGGTGATGGTTTCCACGATCGTAATTGCAGGTTTACACGATCCGATACCTGCACCCTCAAGAATTTTTGTGCATACTTTAGTTGAGAGAGAAGTAAATAAGATGGAGTACAACGAACAACAATACCCAACAAGTAGCTTAGGGACCCTAAACTCATTTTTTTGAGTTGAGATGTGAGTTGCTTGTGAACAGGATCTGAAGAAATGACTACCACGATATATGAATAGGGATGTGTCACTGAAATCCGATTTGGAGCATTATTTATAGTATGTATCATGCATTCAGCTTTGCCCTTTTGAGACTATGTGTCGCAACAAGTGAACCTAAAACCCATTCATTTAGAAATGCAAAACTTATTGAAGGGATCATTGTCGAATTCGTGATCGTGGTCACTGTAAAAGTATTGGGACATTCAAATGGAGTTTTAACAAAGGTTTGAAAGTCACTGAAGGTTTGATGGGCTTGGGACTGGTAAGCAAGGGAAACAATCCACACATAATGATTATAATCATCAAGAACAAAAAAGATTATCTATAGCCAATCGAACTATGAGTAGGAGATGTTCATAAACCAACATGAATAATATCATACACATGATTACTATTGTTGTGAGAATCATAAAGGAAGTTTGACACATTTTCCTAGGCAACAAGCATGACAAGAATCCAAAAGATGTTTTTTTGTTACAAGCAATAACATTATTATTTCTTAGAAGACTTAAAAATAGGAGTATTGGGATGCCCATTAAGACGATTGTGCCCAATGGTATAGGAGATTGATAGTAGCAACGAGGTGACAAAGCAGTTCGTGAGAGGTTGGGGTAAAGGTCCCCCGAATCATCGAATCTCATTAGTCTTTCCTCATGACGATGAGTAGTCAATTTCACTGAAAAAACTAAAAGGGCCAAAATTTATGGACATTGCAAAAGGCTAAGAGTTGGTTTAGAAAGTAAATATGACCATAACCCCGTAATCAGATATATGATTACCATTGCCAACTAACATATAATTATTAATGCTTAACTTTCACAAGGGTAAGAGATTACTGGAGTGATTTATCATGTGAAAGGTTGATCCGCATTGTTGTACCACCCGTCGTTTGGAACCTTAAGCTGCATAGTTAAAAGGCTTGGCCCAAATTCGTTTGCATCATGAAGTCTTATACTCGGTAGTTGTACGGAGACTTATGCTGCTGCTAGATAGGAGATGTTGTTAGGTATGGGCTAGCAGGGATAACCTGATTGATTTGCTGGTGCTACCAATTCATAAAGACACTCAACTATTGCAGCTATTGCCAAGTGATCGAGTGGTCGGGTTTGGGTTGGTCCTTAAAGTTAAGGAGGAGTCCATTATTGTTGGGGATCCTTGCTAGGTGTTGGTTGGGCTTCTTGATAGGTGTTGGTTGGGCATTTGTTCTCTATTGTTGCCCTTTATCACGACCCCTGCCCTTGCCCCCACTATGTCCTTTAGCATCACCACGACCAGCACCACTCTCGACCTTCCCTGTTCGTGGTGAGTTTAAGGCGACGTTGAGTTGTTCAGTCCACTTATTTACTCATTTGGAGTACAAAGGACGCGGTGTAGAGCTTGTGTTATCTTCGCAACGTGGATACTTAAGCAAAAGATATGATCTTTCCAGTTCAAGCTACGGTAAAGGGTCCATCTGTTGGATCATCGCTACAAACAAGTCGTAGTTCATGTTACAATTTCGGCTACAAGCCGTAGGACGAGTTTTTGTTCCATAACAACTTAATCAACAATGGCAAGTTGGTCTTCAAACTCTTAAGTTGTTGAAAATAAGCAGTAATGTCCGTTAAATTGTTGAGATGCAAAAATTGAATTGATTTTCGGGATACACACCACAAGTGTCTTTGTTTCTTGAAATATTGTTCGAATGTGATCCCACATTTGTTAATTAACTAGTGGTACCCCCATAAAGATTATACTATAGTAGGTTTGTAAAAATAGTACCATATATCCACTTTTTTACAATCAAATCAAGGTGCTTCCACAAAGTCATGAAAAATGTCAGTAGAACGTGGTGGGGATGGGGGCTTTAGGATCTATGTGGTCGAGAATGTTGTAGGCATGACGATGAATATCAAAGGGTTCGACCTAATTAGAGTACTAAGATTGTTTCTCTATCCAAAAGCAACAAGATATGTTTCTCGATATCGTTGACGAAAAGTAGGTTTGTAAAAATAGTACCATATATCCACTTTTTTACAATCAAATCAAGGTGTTTTCACAAAGTCATGAAAAATGTCAGTAGAACGTGGTGGGGAAGTGTGTGTGTGTGTGTGTGTGGGGGGGGGTGTTAGGATTTATGTGGTCGAGAATGTTGTAGGCATGACGATGAATATCAAAGTGTTCGACCTAATTAGAGTACTGAAATTGTTTCTCTATCCAAAAGCAACAAGAGATGTTTGTCAATATCGTTGACGAAAAGTGCATGTCGAATGTAATTCGTTAAGTTTCTAAACATAAGTTACTTCCAAAGCCACAAAATTGTTGCACATCATTAAGTAATTGAACCGAACAAATTAAATTAAATTTGGAATCTAGAAATACATAACAACGCTCTAGAAATGATCAAGTAAGCCAGGTCTGAAATATCTAGATTTAGGTAGATTGCTCGGTGTGTTTAGGATGAGGCTAAGAAAAAGCTTGAAAGATCGAGCTGATTTCCAAAACTTAAGTTTTGACCCGAATTTGGCTCTAACTCGACCTGCTATTTTGAAACATACCAGTCTTTTGTGAAAGATACCAACCTATGATCACATACCTCAACTATGTACTTATGTAGCCTTCACAAGATTTGCCCGGAACACAATAGTTTGTCCATTTTCTATCAGTGACAACACTTTTATCTTCCATTGCATATATACTATACACTAGCATTGCTGACGTTTTTTTTTAAAGAAGATTAAAATATTAAATGTAATTTTGTAATGTACTTCATTCGTTCTATAGTTTTATTGCAACATGCATAGTTTCGTGTCTGTTAACAAACAACTTTAACAATTTATATTTTCAATTATCCAAAACAATCATAAAGAGTTGATATTGAAAGTATATGAGAATTGATTTATCCAAGGAAATTAAGAATAGTGGACAACTGGACATACATTTTCAATCAAATTCCTTGGAAGAATCACTTTCTTTCCTTTGATTAATCAATGCCCAGAGTATATAGTGAAACAAGTCTAACAAGATCATAATATAAGGTTAAAGTGGAGTGTGCGAATATAAAATTTCCAAACATTGCAATGGAAACAGATTAAAAGAAGTATTACATGAAAAGAAAGTATTAGGTCAAACCGTCTGACCCAATCTTATTGTCAGACGGGCTGAGCCTATATCTTCGATGCGACGGATATATTATTTCAGTTAGTGACAATATTATTTCGGTTAGCGCCAATATTATTTCAGCTAATGAATTTCAGTTAATGACAATATTATTTCAGTTAGTGACAAATATGTAAGTTTTGTTGCTTTCGTTCAGAACTTATTTTATTTCATTTACTTAAGTTTTGTTTTCAGTTAGTTTTTTTTTTTTTAGTTAGTTGTTAAATGAAAGAATAAGAAAACTAAGTGAAAGGATGGTATAAGTAACTGAAAACTAAACAAACATATAAATGAAAAATTAATTGAAAAGAATAAGAAAACTAGCTGAATGTGAAGAAACATGTAAGTGAAACAATAACAAAACCAACTGAAAGAATAAAACACGTAAATGAAACAATAAGATAACTAACTGAACTTAAAAGACATCCAATTGAAAGGAAAAAAAAGATCAACTGAACTTAAAATGGGTCCAGCTGAATGAACAGAAGGTCCAACTGAAAGAATAGAAGGTACAACTGAACAACTAAAATCAAAATACATCCAACTGGAATAAATTGAAACCAACTGAAGTCGTCTGACTAAATGTTATGGTTAGACGCGGCTAACACAATACCTTCTCTTACATGAATTGTCGAAACATATGTTTTTCAAACATCGATTTTACTTTAATAAGTGATATACTAATTACTATTTACTTTTCAACCTAGTGCAAAGTTATCCATTTGCAAGATCAAAAATACCATAAAAGCTCCCTAATAAACTCGAACTCAAAAACAGAATGATGAAAGCCACACATGACACACCCCACACTAGTATAAAGTTTTATAACGTACAAGTTACAACGCGCTTGCTACCGAAAAAGGATTTTAAGAATTAGCGGAGTGGGTAAAGGAGAGACGACACGGTGTCAAGGGTATGTGTATTAGCCAGCCAATAAGAACGATACTGGATGCCACGTGGAAACCGACCATTCGTTTTTGTGGTAATGGGACCCACTTAAATGTCGGCCTTGATATTTTACAAAAGTGAGTAATACGATAAAACCTGAAAGCAGAAAGGTCGGTGTAATTGGGACCCTGCACCCGTCATTGTTCGCCACGTGTCAAAAGAGATGCTAATAATAATGTCTTAAGATACTTCGAGATCTGAGAGCTAAGAGCTAAGAGCTGGTACGGCTCTCAATATTCCCGCCCCATCCGGCATTCATTCACCCCTTTTATATTTTATTTATGGTACTCTATCCTTCCCTCATGTATTGAAGTTTTTTTTTTTATAAAAATTAGTTTGTAGGTCTCGACGATGCTTGGGGTGTTTAAAAAATATTTATTATATCTAAGTGTATTTTGAGCATGATATATCGAAAATTATTTTTTCTCATTGTTTATATGAATGTCTCCAAATAATCAAAAATTAGACGTTCAAATGAGCAATGAGCAAAAACAAAAACATTGTGTTTACCAGACTCATGATATAGAAAAATTGTAGGTTTTTGCATGTTATTACAATATAGTGATTGTAATCAACTAATATCACTTTGTATGGACACATTGTGTGTACCAGGCTCGTGATATAGAAAAATAGTAGGTTTTTGCATGTTATTACAATATAGTGATTGTAATCAACTAATATCACTTTGTATGGACACATACAAAAATGAATGATTTTATTCATAATATACATTTAAGTCATATACTTTAACTTGCGGTTAAGAAAAAAAAGACTAAAAATATTCATCTTATTCATATCAATTGTTATTTAAACCCCATAATAATATGTTTATTTGTGATAAGTGAATCACCAAGAGTGTGGTGGATTTGGTTAAAACACTTTCTTTCATGTGTTGAGGTCATGAGTTCGAAACTTCATGTTGACAATATTTGCGGCTTTTATTTTATGCCCATGATATGAGCAATATGCAATTGAAGAGAGAAGAGTGTCATGTGGCGGCTTGCAATTGTTATCAACGTCTTTTAGACTTGATGCTCCGGAATTATTATGCATTACAATTTACTAATAGTTGAAAGTAATTAATGTCATTTAGCATAAAAAAACTTATCATTAAAAAAAAAGAAAAAATTATCTTATTTAAAATATGCATTTTGAAAGTTACAACTTATAACTCTTAGTTTTCACTTATAAATCATCATTGATTTTGAAAGAAGAAGCAACAATAGTACATGGTGTAGTGGTTGGAGCTATTGTCTTACATACTCAAGGTCGTGAGTTCAAATCTTCATGTAGACATTTTTTTAATATGAGAAAGAAGTGGATAGAATGTCATCGAAGAGGGATAGTGACACGTGGCGGATTGCAATGCTTGGCTACGCTTTTTAATATATATATAGATTGATAAATTACATACTAGTCCATTCGTTTGTTTTTAATTGTTACACCTTCCTTTTTAGTACGTTTTTTTAATTATTATACTTTTACTTCTACTATCTTTGGTAAACTTTCACATCCCGATATTCCAACTTCCCAAACTTTTGGCCCTTATTTGTCCTTTTATTTTCCTATTAAATACTCAACCACATCATACTTTTTACTTTATAATATTCTCTCTCATACTTCATCTATTCCCTATACAATTATTGCATAGATTTCACCAATTTCCTTGGTTTGACCTAGTAGTTAAGGATTTGGCCTAGTGGTTAAGGATTTGGCCTCATGATTTTAAGGTCATGAGATCAAATCTCGTTAAGAGTATTTGGGGGTGGGGATTCCCTTACCATTTTCCCTACTCCCAAATGCCCGGCCCGCAAATACCATATAAAAAACTGTGCTAGTTAAGATCTGGTCAGGGTCCTCATATTACCTTCCAAAAAAAGTTACCTACTATTTTCGTAATATAAAGAAATCAACTACTATTAGATATTTTTTATTCACATTTTATATTAAATTGTTGCATTTTTTGTTATGGAGGTAGTAATTTGAATCATTATTATTTGTTATTGTATTATATAGGTTGGTCATTGAAAAAGTTGGAGAACTCTGAATTGATATCAATCACTGAACAACATGTCTTGCAAGAGACCGTCTAATTATAATACTTCCTCTGTTTTTTTTAATTGCAACAATTGCCAAAAATGAAAATATCAAATTAATTGCAACAAATGTTTTCTTTCCTTTTTTACAAGTCATTTCTTTCAATCTCTCTCCTTATCACATGCCCCACTTTCTCTCTCCATTCCTTCCACACTCACACAAAAAATTTGCCTATGAGTCCACCAACTTGAGTTTGTTGCAATTAAAAAGAAACGGAGGAAGTATTAAAATTAGGCAGGTTCAAACTCAGGCCCAATAAATATTAGAACAGCGCGTCTACGTTCAAACAAAAGACAATAAAAAAAGTAGTAACTTTGTTGTTGATAAGTAACTATTAAATGTCAATTATTTACCATTATATGTCAATTAGTGACCATGATATGCCAAATATAATAAGTGACTATTAAATAATAAGTTTGTCTACTATGTTAATAAATTACTATTATTTTTCATTTAGATACTAGTTTAATCTATTTGGTGCCAATTTACCATTCAGTACTTTAACTTTGTCTCCCATTGAAACATGTAAAAAAGGGGGCTACTTAATCCATCAAGTCATTAAGTTAATCTATTTAGAGCCTAATTTAAATTCACATCAGATAATATTCAACTTAATATTGAAAACATATTGCTGAACAATTAATAATTATAAGTAGTTCCTAATTTAATCCATCTTAGCACCACTTTAATCGATTTTTAGAGTACTTTAACTTAAAAAAAATTAAAATTTTATATAGATCAAATTAACATTATAGTAAACATAATAGCTTGAACAACCAATATATTGAATGAGTGACTACTTTAATCCATTTGAGGGAATATTTTTATCTATTATGAGAGTACTTTAAATTAAACACCAAATTAATGTTGCAAATAGCATTAAAAAATAATAGAAAATGAAAAAGCTTATTCAATATAATATATTTTAATAAGTGACTATTTTAATCCATTTAGTACCTACTTTAATCTGATTAGTGACTATTTAACTAATTAAATATGTAATTCACACCAACTCTTGATCCAAAAACGCAAAAACGCAACACTTTTCCATTCTCTCTCTTCACCCCTCACATATGTCATCTCTCTTCGTCGGAGTTTCTCCCCGAAGATCAAAACTCCGACAATGATAACTTTCTCTTTCTCGATGAGTCGCGTCGCCTCCGTGTCGCCGAACTCAGACGCGAACGCCACCATTTGAGGAGCAAGTGAGAGAAACGTCGTCGTTTGACAACAGCGGTAGCGGCAGACCGGCAGTATAGGAGGTTCGAGTTCGTCGAGAAGGAGTATAAGATCGATGACGACTATACACCTCGTGGTGTTGATTACGGTGGAGGAGAGAAGAAAGATCGCCGGAAGTGTTGCTGGAGACGATGAATCCGGTCCTGACGACGGAATGAGACTGGATGATGTCGCCAGATGGATGGAAAAGGGGGAGGGGCATATGGTTTGAGTGACTAAGGTGAGTGGGCTTTGTTTCTCTATTGGGCCTGGACTGCCTAATTTTAACATTAAAATTAGGCAGTCTCCTTAGATAATTTGTGATCACTTAATTAAAAGCTCTTTGAGTCCTTTGTTTTTTTTTTTCCTTTTGATACCTTTTTTATATAAAAAAACGAAAATAGAAGAGAGAGGGGACTACTACTACTATTTTGTACAAAAAAGAAATATCTCCAATTAATATGTAATTCTTATAGATGGAAAATGATGCAATAGAAAAAACGGAGGAAGTATATTTATAGGATAAACGTTCCACTACTTGGCTAACGATTAAACGACTAAGGACCCCGTGTTCTTTTGAATTGAAGTGATGAATTCATAGAATTTTGATTTAGTTCATTCAAATTCAATTCACTTCATTTGCATTAGTTTTTTCTTATAATTTTAGTGAAAATAATTTTTTTTCAACTCAAATCGATTCGGTTCAATTTAGTTCAAGTTGATTCAATCCAAAGAATAGGATCTAACATAGTTCAATTGAAAACTATCCTTTGTTTTGTCCTTCCATTCACTTAGATATTATGTTTCATCGATTTTGATTTTGCCCGAATCCTCATTTTCTTCTTCAAAAAGGGAAGGATAAGGATCTTCTTCGATGGATCACTCCTCTTTCTGTTTAGTCTCTTTCATTTCAAAAGCTTTTTTTTTCCCTACTAGCTATAAGGCAATTGATGTGTGGGTTAGCTACAATATCTAAATAGAACTTCTTTATTTTGTAATAGTTACCCATAAACCCAGGTAATAATTATCACACATAAGTTATTGTTTAATTACTCCCTCTGTTTCCTTTTGTTTGCCCTAATTACCGTTTTAGTTCATTTCCTTTTTGTTTGTCCTACTTAGAAGCTTTCCTTGTTATATAATTTTCTCCATTGTGACCTTAATTTCCACTCATTAGTCCCACATATTTCACCGACTATTTCTTTCTTCTTATCCTTTGACCTTTACCCCTACATCACAAATACATAATCTTTTCATCGCACTCTTTGATAATTAGAGTTTCACTAAATCAATCAAACAAAAAGAAACAGAGGGAGTATTAATTACTGTTAACTCAAAAAGATAAATATAATACTTCCTCCATTTTTTAATTGTAACACTTTCCTTATTAGCAAGTTTGAAATTAGTTGTGACACTTTCATTTTGGGAAAATAGTTATCTCTCTCTCTCCCTCCTATCACATGGGTCCCCTTCTTTCTCTCTATCTTTTTGTTCTCCAATAATTGTATAAGACTTTTGTGAAAGCAAAAGTGCCACAACTAATAAAAAATGGAGGAAGTATGATATTTATTGAATAAGAGAGAATGTGAGACCCTGAACATAGTTACATATAATGTCATGATATTAATAAAATAAAGGAAAATTCCCAACAACGGTACACTCCTAGAATTGGCTTCTCTCACTGGTGCACTTCCATCTTTTTGACTTCTTAATGGTACACCTGTAGTTTGAAATCTTCTCTACCGTGAACATTCCGTTAAATAAAATGTTAGTTTAGGGTTAATTAGAGTTAGGGGTTTGCCTCGTTTTGCGTGCTTTGGCTATTTCAAGGTGAAGATGACGTTTTTTCGAAAAAGGACACCACCTTGCACCCTTTATGGGCAATAATTTTGATATTCCCTTCAAAATGGGTACCTACAAGTCAGGTTTTCGAGCACGTACTTCAAGGGTGCTTTTTCGGCTATCAAAAAGTTATCTCGAGGTACGTGTCTGAAAATCCGGCTTATTGGTACTCATTTCGTATGGATTCTCGAAATTCTTACCCATAAAGGGCGCACAGTGGTGTTCGCTTTTCGAAAAAATGTCATCTTAACCTTGAAAAAGTCAAAGCACGCAAAACTAGACAAACCCCTAACCCTAATTAACCATAAACTAACCTTTTACTTAACAGAATGATCACGGTATGGAGGATTTCTGATGCGGATTCAATCATGCATAGTCCTTCTCTAATCTATCTTTATTGCTTTTAAGAGTCTTAGTTAATTTTATTTAATATTTAAATTCAGCATTTTAATTTCTGTCAATAATAGGTCTGAAAATAATTGTATTTTTCGGTTATACAGAGTCCTAGTTGAGTTGTAATCCCTTTTAGACAAGATTTGATTAGCTAAGGGATAAGGAAAGAGATAGGCATGTAAATAAGATAGGAAGGGCCGAAATCCCTATCCTAATCTTATTATATTATCTTCCTTATCTTTATCTTTATCTTTTCCTAGATTTTAGGGATTAGTTTTTAAATGCTTTCTAGATAGAATTTGGTTTTCCTGATTATATTAGGAGCAATCTAGTATAAATAGGCGTTCATATTTTTAATGAGAAGTACACACGTTTTATTTGAATTGAAATTTCAGACTATTGTCTTTGTGAATTTGGATGTACATCTTTCCAAGTTTTTATTGTTTTTAGAGAGTGAATCTAATTACAAGACCCTTAGTAATTAGGCGAGTGAAACCTAATTCTAAGCGAGGTTAATTCAATTAGTGAGTGAAGCTAACTTGTTTAATCTCAATACTATCACCCTAAATCGAGTTTAAGGTGAGTGAAGCCCTAAATTTGTTTTAGAACCCTTAAAGAATCATAACTGAGTGAAGGTTGTGAGGACTTAAGCTTGGATCCGTCTCGGATTCATATCAATTTCAAACTATATGTGTACCATTAAGAAGTCAAAAAGGTGGAAGTGTACCACTAAGAGAAGCCAATTCTAGGAGTGTACCGTTGGGAATTTTCCTAAAATAAATGATGTTAATTATCATATGTCTATATTTATGGGACCTTTCTTATTCATTATTTTTTCATTACTTTACCCGTAATAAGACTTCTTTTAATCATCGCCTTTGGGAACATATCTACTATATTTGCGATTAAAAGTATAAATATATGAGATTTTTAAGTGTAATTTTTATGAATTCACTTGCCTAATATTATCTCACAAACACATATGTTTTCTTGTAGCTCTCCCCTCAACATATGATTTTGCAGCATTGAGTTACACAAAAATATTATTATTTAAAATATTTCAAGAGAGTTATTGGCACATTTAAGTACCCTCCAAGAAGGATACCCATTAAAACACATTCATACGGGATAATCAAATAAGTACATAACAATGAGACATGTTGTAAAGCATAAGTCATGGTGAATCAAATGGTGGGTAGTGGTGTTGGTGCTTGCCCCCTCCTAGATCTAGAGCTAGATCCCTTGCGCATTCTTCTTATGCTTGACATTGTGCAAATTAGGGACCTTTGAAACTTATCTCACTTAGTAATAGTGGAAGAAGTATGGGAAGAAGATGGTTAATGGAGGTGAAGAAAATATGGTGGGAAAAGATGTAAAAGTGTAGATGATGAAGGTAAATGGAGGAAAACTAATGGAGGAAGAAGGCTTTGTGGTTGAAGATGGAGTTTTGAGGTTAGGGTTTCGGCTTAGAGAAATGGTGCGAAACGTTGAAGATAAAAAGAGGAAATAAGAAAGAAGAAATCTCCAAAATCCCGATAGTAATTCGAGATTGTATCATCCCGCTCGATCAGGCGCCCATCAGGTGAAGTTTTCTCCCTTTGTTCAAATGCATTGGGCTCGATCGGGGCGAATTTTCCCGATGCCTTCGTGCAAGCAAAAGTTTTTCGTCAAAAAATTGATAGACTATGCTCCCGAGCGAACTCACCCATTATCGTTGGGTGTGGGTCTTTTTTCTTATTTTAAGCATAAAAGTCCAATTTCTCTAAATCATTATCGTGCCCGATCGGGCAGGTCACCTGATGTCATCGGTGGAGCTGATTGTAGGGTGTTTTCAGCTCGCCTTTTCTCGTTTTCTTCAGGCGACATCCTAACCCAAAGGGCCATAGTTCCTGTACACACACACACACACACACACTAGATGGAGGTTCATACTCTCTCGCTCCCTCACTAAGCTAAAAAAACAAAAATCAAGCTATAAAACAACACGCTGGTTTATCGCACGACTATATTATGTCCTCAATCATTCTTATACATTTGGAGGTAGTTCGAGACAAAATTCTTCCACTCTGCCTATGTAAGCACTCTCATGGTACAACTTCAGATGTTGTCTGTTTACCTTAAACTTCTCACCTTCCTTTGTAACTAGTTCACCTGCTCCATGTGGCTTCACATCAGTCACCTCTAATGGTCTTGACCTCAGTTTACCAAGGAACAACCTCAACCTGGAGTTGAACAATATTACCTTGTCGCTAACACGGAACTCCCTCTTCTGTTTATTCTTATCGTGAAACTTCTTCGTTTGCTCTTCGTAGAGTTTGTAGTTCTCATAAGCTTACATTTGAAGCTTATTCAACGCATTAAGTTGAAGAAGTCGCGCTTCACATGCAGCTTATATATTTATGTCAATCTCTTTGACGTCCCACACAGATTAGTACTCCATCTCGACTGTAAAGTGGCAAGTTTTACAATAACCACCCGATACGGATTTGTCCCAATGGAGTCTTAAATGAAGTGTGCAGGGCCTAAATATTATTATCAAGCTTAAGAGACCCGTGCTTTCTAGTTTTAGTGTTCATTTTTCCAAAATTCTTTTTATATATCTGTTAGACACTTCAACTTGGCCACTAGTGACTAGTCTAAGGGTGGTAGGCCATTCCAATTTTGTGTGTAATCCAATGCTTCCTAAGTAAGGCTTTGAAGGTACTCTTATGAAAATGAGATGTAATCCCCCGTAATTTTATAATTTTATAAATATATTTAAAGTATATTTATACATGTATTTAGTATTTAAATAATTAAATGATTAAAATGTTGACTATTTTAAAGTCAAACGATTATTTTACGTTTTAAATAATCAAATATTTTATTGGGTCAGATTTTTAAAGTTATTTAATAATTTCTTTTGGTTGGGGTTGAAGTATAAAAGATTTTAAAAGATGGGTTAGAGGATCCTAGTTCAAGTAAATCATTTAATGCCTAAACTAAAAGACCTTATATAGTTTCCTAAGACTACTAATACTAGACTTTGCAAACGTATATAAACCTCTTGAAACCCGGAAACCCCCTCACCCACAATTTCAGCCTATCCCCCCTTCTCTCTCTCTCTCTCTCTCTCTCTCTCGATTTTCTCTCTCTCGTTCTTTTCCTCGGATTTCGTGCACTGCCGCCACTGACCCTCTCTCGTCCTCCTCATTATCGATGCCACCACTGCCACACTCCCTCCCTCCCTCTCGTTGTCGTGCGCCAACCGCACACCGCAATACTCACTCTCTCTCCTCTCGTTCGTCTGCCCAGCACAACAACACCCAACCACGCGACCTCCGAGTCCGGATCATCTGTCCCACAAGGTGTCTCATTTAGTGTCCCAATTGCTATTATTTTGTACCATAACTTAAATAAAATAATTATTTAACTTAATTTTATGTGGTCCCTATTAATGAATACTCACCAAAAAACAAAAGATTAGAAAATAAACTTCACTTAGTAAAATAAAGAGCGAAAAGAAAATAAATCATTTTCGCACTTTATTTTACTAAGTGAAGTAATTTTTTCATTTTTAGAAGGATTTACTAATAGGGAGGTTTTAGAATCACAACAAAAAATTTTATTTACGTTACGGGATAAAATAATAGCAAATTGGACACCGAATGAGACACCTTGTGAGACGGATGATCCAGACTCCTTCAACGCGCCACCGCTACTCCTTACGCGCCGCCTCTGCCTAGTGTCTTGCCTCTCGTTTCCGGGTTTTCTCCTCTTTGTTTCCAGTTATTTTTCCTCTATATTATTCTATTAATTAGTAACGTTTTTAATATTGTTTTAGTAAATTAATAATTAAAGTTAGTCTTTATTATTTTAATAAAGAAATTTCAGATTTTTATGACTCTTATTTAAAGTTATAAGTTTCAGATTTAAGGTTTTTATGTTTAAAGTGAATTTTGAATATTAAAGTATTGGACTATGTTAGAGTATTAAAAGATGGAGTTTTAAAATATTTTAAGAGAGTTTTAATGTAATGAACAGTTGTTGTAATTTTAGTACAATATTAATATAAGTTTTTGTAACTGGTAGACGAAGACTATACTTTGAGCGTTTCTAGAGTATTTAAAGTGGCCTATCATTTTGTCTACACAAGGTACGTATATATCCATATGTATTAGACTAGTATCATGTCCTAACGATTAGGATTGTTGTAGTATCATGTATAGGGAATCTCGTTATGGTTCATACGTGGCTTGAATTATGGAATTACATGTTTACGGAAGTATGCTAACTGCCTATGGTTTATTATTACATGATTGTATGGATATTTGATACGAGCATGTTTGGGAAGGGAAAATTTATTTATTAATTCAGGTAGTAATGAATATGTTTTGGTATTGGATGATGAAAATTTCATTTTACTTCCCTTGTTATTATTATTACTACTTCACAAAGACCGAGGGCCTTGTAGGGTTGTTTAACCTTTATCTTTGGATAATTCGATTGCTAATTGTAGTCAACAAATAAATGGGGATTAATTATGGGTCAATTGAATCAAATGATTACAATATTTAATCCTAAGGTAAGATTTGAAACTACATGTATCCACATGTTATTTGTGTTGGTTGTATTTTGTTATGAGTTCCAACATCGAATAAAATATTAATACTTTACAAAGACTGAGGGCCTTGTAGGGTAGTTTAACCTTTGTCTTTGGACCATTCGATTGCAAATTCTAGTCAGCAAATAAATGGGGATTAATTCTGGGTCAATTAAATCAAATGATCACAATATTTGATCCTAAGGTAAAATTTGAAACTATATGTATCCATGTTATTTGTGTTGGTTGTATTTTGTTATGAGTTCCAACATCGAATAAAATATTAATTCTTAAATTGAAAAGTGAATAGCAATAAGTTTTAGACTTGTAAACGTCTGAAGTATTGGACTAGTACGAGTTGGAGTTCATGGTGGTAGTCCATGACTTTTCTTGGGGCCAGATTGATCATCGTGCCTTATTTTTATTTAAATTATTACCTCAATATCGTTGGTCAGTGGGGAGTACGGAGTCGCACCCGTACTTTGTCTTTTAAATTGAAGACAAGGTTTTGTTGGAAAACTCAGTCCATTGACTATTCAAATTATTAATAAATTATTTATTGGTTTTGCGAAGTCAAGTTAAGTTAAGTGAGTCTAATATTTTATTAATTTATTGTTATCCATGATTTAATACTTAAGTATCATGTTAGCTTAACGTGATTTATTTGTTATGTATGTACTTAGCTTCGCTAATTACGAGTTTTTTTGTGCGTCGATCATGGTTGTGCCTCATTGATCCTGTTTTGAAATTGGCGAGCAGTTCATCAATAGAGGATTGCCTACAAGTTTGAAGTAATGATGCATCCATACTCATTGGGGATTTGGGAGATGCTGTGGAGAGATTGCTTTCTTTTTCCTATAACTGTCTTTATTAACGTATCTAGTTTGAAGTTGCTTTTTGAGATGTTTATCTTGTGTTGCTTACAATTGGTTTAAACTATGTTTTAAATTGAACTATGTTTTAATTAATGCTGAAGTATTTATTTTAATGTGTTTTCGCTGTAAAACTCCGAGTAAGCCGAAACGTTTTCACACGGGCGATAATGCTTGGATATTTCTCTATGATTTGGTTGGAAATGTATTTTATAAAAGAGAGAAGTTTCGGGGTGTCACATGAGAACCTCCATCACTAATGACAACTAAACGTACACTAAAACGGGGAAACGATTTTCTTAAATATTTTCGTCGCTACTTTTGAGTCACTGGTTGGTGATGCTATTGCCTCTACCCATTTGGTCAAATAGTTGACAACTACCAAAATATATCTATTCTCACTAGAGGTGGGAAAAGGTCAATGACACACCAAACCTTTGACACCCATCACACTCTAGGATTCCGGTCTGTGGCATCTCTTGTATCTTAGAAAAGTTACCAGACCTTTGACACACATCACATAACACACAAAAAGCACAGGCATCCCTAAAACTGTAGGCCAATAGAAACCATTATGGAGGACTCTATGTGTAGTGGCTTGGGAAACTAAATGACTACTAGAGGGCATACTATGATAGTGTTTAAGGACTCCCTCAAATTTTCAGTTCGCAACACATATACGGAACATCCCATTAAATATTTTTATATAATAGTGGGTTCTCCCAAAAGTAGCGTTTATCGTCATGATGAATACGTTGCTGATACGTAAGATCAGAAGGATGGGACCCACCGACATAGTTATTAGTAAAATCATCTTACCAAGGGGATTGGGAGGACACATAAAATAAATGATCATTAGGGAAAGAATTATCTATAGGGGAATCGAAGCGAGACTCAAACCATAACTTAGAGAGATGGCCTGTAACCGTATTTTTAGAACCTTTCTTGTCTCTGATCTCCAGACCGAACTCCTACAACAATAATATCCATCTAATCAACCATGGCTTGACCTCCTTTTTGGCCAATACTTCAGTGCAACATGGTCAGTGTGTACAATCACCTTAGTAGGTTTAAAACTTATCCAATGCATAAACAATAGCCAACAACAAATCCTTCTTTTCAAACATGGAAGAACATAATTTTTCATTACTCTAACATACTATTATTACTTCTTAATTCTATCAACATTATAAAGCTTGTAACATAACATTATTGTGAACTTTTAAATAGTAACATACAAAACTCTGTTAGGAAACAAGTATGGACATTAACAATGGATTAGACCGAACAATTATCAGATCGGACCAGACCTGAGTTACTCGGTACAGTCTTTCGGTTGCCAACATTTTCAGTTTTCGTTTTAGCCCGGTCTGTATACTGTGTTTGGACCAAACAGACCTACTTTTCCTTTTTCTTAACTTTTACATTTAACGCCATTAAAAGTTATTTTCTTTCCTAATATGTTTGATACTTACTAATGACTAGGTTAAATGACCAATAATTAATATTGTCGTGTAAAAAATATTCTTTAATTAAAATGTTCTCTTAGTTAAATCCCTTAGCTCATAAACTATAATATTTCAAATATATGTTTCGTTCTTACTGGTCCGAAATTTAAACCGGTTTTACCAATCTTGTTCGATCCCGGTCCAAGCTACAACCAGTCTAGTCGCCGGTTTTCTAATTTAAATTTTCCGGGTTTTAGCCTGCTTCGATCTGATTCCTGGACTAGTGAACATCCTTACCCCTCGAAGCATGGCACATGTGTGCGTAAAACCTAGTTATTCAATATATGAAAAGAGTGTTCGATTGCTTTATTAAGTATTTAAGGCATATACATCAAATATTAAGACATTTAGCAATCATAATAACCATAATTTTATTCGATTAAAGTATAATAGTATCAAGACACTCTTTACTAATCCCATAGAACAAATTTATTACGCATGCATGTGAACCAATTATATGTAGGTAATGCCTGTGAAACAAATTAAAGATAGATTAAGCTGAGGCAAACATCTCCTTCATCCGCTTGACTTCTTGAGCACTTATGAGAGTTATTTTCTCAGCTATATCACCAGGCAGATTACCAGCAAACAAGGAGTCGCTAGTGATTTGAAATCCTGGATTTGCGCCATTCAAGCTAACAAATGCACGAGCTGGAACTTCACCATTATTAATCTGAAAGTGAAGCAAAGTTTCTGGAAATATCATGACATCACCAACTTCTAGCGTATTATAATATGCATCATTGTTTGTGTCAATAAAACGTGCGGTAATTGTTCCTTCCACTACAACAATAACTTCAGATGTACGATGAGAGTGTACTTGGATAACTCCACCCACATCCAAGTCTAACCTTGCCATTGAGATGCCTAAACCGTTTAAGGCTGGATATGCATCTGAAAGCGCCAGTGTCCCATTGAATTTGTAAACATTTGTGAAGGTTCTTTCACCACGAAATCCATTGTAAACAAAGTCGTCAATTGTGACATTAGCGGGATCTTTGCAAGCATATCCTTCTGGCCCTCTAGGAAGAGTAGGATCTCCGACACAGAAGTCGACTTCAATGGCATTATTGAGAGAGGCTAAAAGAGAGAAAATGCAAAAGAGTGCAACACGGTGCATCTTGAAAGGTAGAGATTATAAGCAACGATTGTGATAAATAAGTGTTGCTTAATTTAATTTTGTGGAATTACTTTCTTGCATCTCCTAGTAACAACTGCACCCTATATATATACATATGAATTATCTCGACATGAAAGCAACCGAACCACTAGATTTAGACAGTTGGACTTTTTGTCATTAGATTGTATCATAGTTGAACAAGTAAAAGTTTGCATTGATGTAACTAATAAAACCGAATAGTTGAGTTCCATGCAGCACTTCACACTAACTGATTATGATGAGAAGAGAAATCATCTTAGAGTTTTACTTAGATTTATGTATAATCTGCCTTTACAATGTACTTTCATTACATATCAGAGAATTTTATATGTTTAAAATTTATATCAAAATATACTTAAGAAAATGACGCTTGATCTAATATGTTTTTCTTACGTGAAATCATCTAATACAGATACATTCAAACATTAGAAATATTCGCTTTGTTCGAAGCATTGGAGTATTGGAGTTAACATGAAAGTTATTCAAAATGGAGAAAAGGTAGACTTGGTGGTTGTTTGGTACATATAGGAATTTAATTCGCGTGGTAAGTTACAATACATGGGAAGTTAATCTCCTCGTGTAATTTTTAGGAATTTGTTAAAATTGTTTGGTTGACATCAGGAAATTTAAAATTCACATGAATTGTGAATGACCAGGGGCAGTGGGTCAATAAATTCCCACGTTTTGTGGGAATTACAAATTCCCAGAAACTTTGAATTCCCCCATTTTTGTTACTTCCTGCTAACCAAACAACTAACCACTTTAGAAATTCATGTAAATTTTCATTCCTTGTGTTTCTTCCTGCATACCAAACAACCACTTGAAGTTAAAGCAATGGATTCCCAAAAAAAGGTGGAATACGAATTTGAAAACTTAAACGGTTTTGTCAAAAAATACCTATTATATATTGTACCTTGCAGGCTAATTACCTTGTGCATTTATTTTGTTCAATTTAAATATCTTATATATATAATACTAGTTGCTTTCACTACCAATTGGTGGTTTTTATGTATAAAACAACCAACTTTATTCAGATTACCATTCATTTTTTGGTAGGAATAACTCATTTTGGCCTGAAACATTGATAGTGAATATTGTTGGTCATACATGAAGGTACATTTAAAGTGAACAACAAAATATAAGGGATTTGAGTCTATCACAATTTATCAAAAAAGGCGGTCCAAATTTAACATATTAGACCAATCTAAGTCTATATTGTACTAACAAGTCCATCCCATGTTATCCTAGTCTAACATTATTCCAAGACATTTCGCACCAACCTAGTCGTCCCTTTTCTTCACTCTTAGACTCGAACTATAACAAACAATTTTTAAAAAAACATCAGACTTGCTTGGATAAAAGGCCAGCCAAAAATAAACTATTTAGTAAATAGATTAAACTAGTCACTGTATAAATTAAACATTATAATTCTTGGATAGATTAAACAGATTACTAAATGGAATAAACGGTTCACAAAATGGATTAAACTAGTCACTATGGTTTGAAAGACCGTGTGTTCTCGTCTTAATATTGGGTTGGCCTGTTACCAAACTTTAAAATAAATGTATGCGGTCTCTTACAAGAATCGCCTTAAATCTATTATTTGCATTGTAATAGGAAGCATTTGACAAAAAACAATCCAAAATTACATCAAATCCATTAATTTTTTGTTTACAGGAAATACATTAAGTATTTTTTTTAGATTGGTAAGAAGAAGGACTCTAACCAAATCTTAACTAGTTCATTTTAATTTTTTGGGTTGTTATTGACTTATTGCGTGCCAGACCACCAAATTGGACCATCATAGAGGAAGAAAATCACGACATGGAAGTTGAACCCATTGCGTGTGCAAGCCCACTTACGCCAGGGTCTCACCCACTCCAGCCTTTACCAACATCGGACCATAGGACATATTCAGCCCATCACACTTCATTTTTTGTACCAAGAAAAGTGTTAGCATACAAAAAGCAACTAAGGGCCTATTCTCTCTAGTTTATTTTCAGTTCAGTTCAGCTCCAATCAGTTCAGTTCAGTTCAGTTCAGCTCCATTCTCTTATAACCATTTTGTTAAAAATTATTATTATGTTGGTCTAATTTATTTTACTAATTACTCTTATTATTATTATTACTCCCTCCGTTCCCTTTCATTTGTCCTGTTTCCTAAAATGGAATTTCTAAATGTTTGTCTTGTTTAGAATCTATTCTATTTTAACTACAACTTTATCCACCTTTTCTATAGTAAATTGAACCATATTTATTATTTTTCTTCCATCATATTAAATAAAAGTTTAACCACTATATAAATTACTCCCCAAAATTCACTTTCCAACACACATTTATTACCTTTTCCCACTATACTAAATCAAAAATACAATAACTCTCTTTTCAAGTAAGAATCTTATTTATTTATATATCATTAGTATTAAGTATTATTATTATATCTATATATTGTTTTGTTTATTATAGCTTTACTCATTATTATTACTTTTATCATTAGGGATGAATATGGTTTAGGTGAAAAACATAAACCAATCAAATCGCGTCAAAACGGTTTATGATGCAATTTTGCACGGTCCAACCCAATCATTACTTTATTACTAAATATTATTATTTTATTAAATCTAATTATTAAAATAGAAATATTAATTTACTTCTTAGATATTATTATTATTATATAATATTAATATCTTAATACAAAAAATATAAAATAATTGTTATTAATTATCATTATAATCATTAATCATTATTATTATTATTATTATTAATTTCTGATTATTAATATTATTTATTTATAACTATCATTTAAAAATATCCAAATACTATTATTATTATTCATTATTAATTATTCATTATTATTACTTATCATTATAATTAATATTTAATATTCATATTATTATTGTTTAAATATTTATTATATATTTATTCAATTCAATTCAATTCAATTCAGTTCAGTTCAGCTCCAATCAGTTCAGTACAGTTCAGTTCAGTTCAGCTCCAATCAGTTCAGTTTAGTTCAGTTCAATTGAATTATGCCGAATAGAACAGGCCCTAACATCTCCACCCTCTCTCCAAATGTTATATTGATGTTACAAAGGGAAAAGCTAGACCATAAACTATGCTACTTTCCAAAAACTGGTGTGGGGGACAAAAGGATGAGGCCACCAAATATATCAACTTGTTATGTCAGCAATTTTCGAGTCAAAAGAGCTCGATTTTGTTAAGTTGTCTATTTTCTTGCTTTCTTAGTTTGTAATATTTAGCCTACGTGAAAAAACATATGCTAAAGATATCAATTATATGTTTAGTATCCTAGTATGTAACATATCTTTAGTATCCTAATAGAAATTTAATATATTCGATTTTTGATATATATGCCAATTACTTCGATGTGTCTGGCTTGCAAATACTAGACCAAGAAATTGAACGAAGCTAATTGAGATCTGATCAGGTCCTTCTTCTTACAAATCTAAAAAAAATACTTAATGTATTTCCCTTTTTTTAAAAACCTAATGTATTCGATTTAATTTAGGATTTGTTGTCAAATGCTTCTAATTACAATGCAAATTATAGGTAAATAGATTCTTGTAAGAGACCGCCTAATTTTATTTTAAAGTTAGACAGCGGCTCAAACCCAATATTAAGACGAGAACAAAAAAAGTCTTTTTGACAATAGTCCGTTTTGTGAACCGTTTATTCCATTTCGTGACTTGTTGTATCCATTCAATAATCAAAATGTTTAATTCATGCAGTGACTGTTTTAATCCATTGAGTGACTACTTGATTTCATTAGGTAAGTGTGATGTTTTTCAAAAGAAATTGTTTGTTATAGTTAAGACTAAAATTAATGTGAAATAAAAAAAGAGAAGAAAAGGGACGACTTTGTTGGTGCGAAATGTATAAAAATAATGTTAGATTAGAATGACATTGAACGGACTTGTTAGTATTATGTGGGTTTAGATTGGTTTAACTTTTATGTTAAAAGTAGACCGCCTCTTTTAATAATTTGTGATAGACGCAAATCCTTATATTTTGGTTTTTTACTTTAAATACACCTTATTTATGTGTTACCAATATTTTTTTCACTGCCACTAGTTTTCAGGCCAAAATTAGTGGTTTTCCGACAAAAAACGAACAATAACCGGCTAAAATTTTTTGTTTTCCACAGAAAACCACCAACATGCATATAGTGAATGCTACTAGTATTGCATCTGCATGTGTAAGATACTCAAATTAAACAAAAGTTATATAAGGTATTTAGAACTACAAGGTGCAATATATAGTTAGACCTAACAAAACTAACCCGATCCGAGACCCGAAATCGATAATTCGAAATCAACTTGGAGACTCGGAATGACACGACCTTACTCAGACTCGACTAGAAAATACTGACCCGGATTCGACCCGACCCGATATTGACCCGATCTGATACTGACCCAAATAATATTTATCCTAAATTTGTATTTTAATTTATAGTTTCATAGTTATATTCTTTTAATTTCCAATATTATCATTACTTTCTTATAGTAATTCGTAAATGTAATACTCCTTGTGTACAAGCACACTCATTATAATTTTCTATTATGTTTATCTCGGGAAAAAAGATAGATTAAAAGTTTTATTTTCAAGTTACAAGACCGAAATCACATGATATAGGAAGAAAAAGACGGTCACAAGAAAATAAACAGCAAATACATAGAGTTACATAAAAGAAAGAACAAAATCGAAACAAATTTGTGAGGGACAACATATTAAAGTATAACTTTTTCTATTTTCGTTATTTCATATACCTTCTTCCCAAATATATGACCTGATTAGAACCCACCCCGAAATTGACATATGCGAAATAGTAGATAATTTTTGACAAAAAAAACATCCTTTATTTTTTGCGATTCCGTTTTTCACTTCTTTTGGGAATCCATTGCGTTAATAACTTCAAGTACCTTTTCTCCATTTCGTAACAACTTCCATCTTAACTCCAACACTCCAATGATTACACCCCTACTTTTTCATTAGACTCAAATGCTTTCAAACAAAGTAAATATTTCTAATTTTGACTTCATCTATATTAGATGATTTATAAGTAAGAAATACATGTTTAATCAAGTGTCATTTTCTCTTGTTTATTTTTATATAAATTTTGAACTTGTCAAATTATGTAATTATTGTACTGTAAAGGCAGACTATACATTAACCATAACTTCAAATAATAAAGTTAGTAAAACTTTAAGATGATTTCTCTTCTCATCTTTGCCATTTAGTGTGAAATGCTGCATCAAACTAAACTATTCTGTTTTACTGGTTACATCAATGCAATATATTTACTTGTTCAACTATGATACAATCTTATGACAAGAAGTCCAACGGTCTTGTACGAGTATTGAGAATAATTGGCTAACCTGTTTAGGCTGCCTGGCACTATTATATATATAGAGTTATGAAAAACTATCTTTACAAGCCTACTAAGAGTCTAATTACCAAATTACCCTAATACACCCCTCAATCTTTACGGGGAGGAATCACGGATAGATTGGAACGATGTTTACAAAACAACTTAGAAGAAAGACCCTTAGTAAAAATATCAGCAACCTGTAACTGTGTCGGAACGTGCTTGACCTGAAGTCCATCTTTAGCAACCATCTCACGAACAAAATGATAATCAACATCAATGTGCTTACTACGATCGTGATGAACAGGATTGGCAGTAAGATACATCGCAGAAACATTGTCACAATAGAGAATGGTAGGCCATCGATGAAAATACCCTAAATCAGCCAACAATTGACGTATCCAAATTGTTTCGGCCGCAGTGTATGCAACAGCACGATACTCAGCTTCAGTAGAAGACTTCGAAATAGTAGGTTGCTTCTTAGACTCAAATTCTTCCCTAGGAAGACAACATAACCAGTAGTAGAACGCCGAGTGTCAGGACACCCGGCCTAATCAGCATCAGAATAGGTAACAGTCACAGTAGGAGAGCCATTACTATGAACAAACAGCCCATAATATGAAGTGCCCTGCAGATACCTGAAAATTCTTTTTACAGCATGAAGGTGAGTAGTACGAGGCGCATGCATAAATTGAGAAACTGAACTAACAGCATAGGCAATATCAGGACGAGTCATAGTCAAATATTGTAATGCACCAACCATACTACGATAATCTGTGGGATCAGCAAGAAGTTCACCATCTAAAAGAGAAAGAGTGACACGAGAGACAACAGGAGTACGTACGGGTTTGACAGTATGAAGATGAAATTTCTGAAGAAGATCAACTACATATTTGTGTTGAGACAAAAGCAAACTCTGAGGAGTGCGTAAAACCTGAATGCCTAAGAAATAATGCAAATCACCCAAATCCTTCATAACAAACTGGGCAGAGAGAACACTGATAAATTTCTGAAGCAAAGAGGAACTACTACCTGTAAGCACAATATCACCAACATATAGCAAGAGAATGATAATATGACCACTGTGTTTGAGAGTGAACATGGAGGTGTCACAACTGCTGCACTTGAAACCAATAGAGAGAAGAAAATTGCTGAAACGAGAGAACCAAGCTCGAGGAGCTTGCTTCAAACCATAAATGGATTTTCGTAACCGACAAACATGATGTGGTTGAGAAGGATGTTCAAAACCAGGAGGCTGACGCATATAGACTTCCTCATTGAAGAAACCATGAAGGAAAGCATTTCTTACATCAAGTTGACGAATAGGCCATTTAAAGGTAGCAGCAAGAGTTAAAACTAAGCGAACAGTAGTAGGCTTAATGACAGGACTAAAGGTTTCAAAGTAGTCAATACCTGCCTGCTGATGATTACCAAAAACAACAAGTCTGTCCTTAAACCGCTCCACAGAACCGTCAGAATTATATTTAATCTTATACACCCACTTACAACCAAGATCGTTTCTATTGTTGTTGCGAGGCACAAGTTCCCATGTATCATTCTTAATTAATGCTTCATACTCATCACACATGGCTTGTTGCCACCGAGAATCTTTAGACGCTTGCTTAAAGTTAGACGGTTCAGACTCAACCACATCGGTTTTTAAATTCATTAAATTCCGAGTGGAAATGATTCCGTCTTTTAGACGAGTGGTCATGGTATGAACATTAATCGGATCGACACACTTAGACGACTTTCTAGGACGCCTAGGGGGAGGGAAAATCGAAGACGGGGATGACTCAAGAGGAACATCAAGGGGAGGGGTAAAAGACGACGAAGGGAAAAAGAGAGGGCCACTGATGACCTCGCGGGCGCAGGTGGTACCTGCGGGCTGGCAGCAACTGCCAGCGTAGGAGGGGTAGGGGCTGCGGGCGCGGGCGAGGAGACGAGACGCAGCTCAGCAGGAGCTCGCAAACCTGCGGGCGCGAGGAGACCACGCGGGCAGGCAGCAACGGGCCGCCCAACAGCTCGCAAACCTGCGGGCGCGGGAATGCGATGCTGCGGGGTGCTGCTGGTCCCATAGCCTTCGGGTGCGCAGGCATCCTGCGGGCAGGCAGCGGGTTGCTGCATGTGCCTCCGTGATGCTGCGGGCTCGGGGGATGGAGGCATAGGACTGACCGACTCGATAGACATCCTAGAGCGGGGACCATTGGACGATAAACTCGGTTCACTAGACGAGGGAAGACTCGGAAACCAAACTAAGGGGTCAAGAGACTCGTCCAAAGACGAACCAATGGGTGTGCTAGACCCAAGGGAACGATAAGGAAATTTCCGTTCACTAAACAAAACATGACGACTTGTGTAAACCTTGCCAGAAACAGGATCAAGACATCGATAACTCTTATAATTGGACGCATAGCCAATGAAAACACATTGAATCGACTTAGCCTGTAAATTATTGATTTTAGGATCTAAAAACAACGGAAAACAGGCACAACCAAAACATTTCAAAAACTCATAGAAGGGGGGACGGTGGAAAAGCTTAGCAAACTGGGATGAACCCTGCAATGCCGAACTGGGAAGACGATTAATTGTGTAAACAGCCGTATAACACGCGTCGACCCAATATCGAGTTGGCAACTCAGATTGAATAAGCATAGTACGTGCCATCTCGATAATGGTTCGATGTTTCCTTTCTGCAACACCATTCTGCGCTTGAGTTCGAGCACAAGACTTTCGAAAATAAATTCCCGAATCACAGAAATGTTGTAGTAAAGAAGTGTTATCAAATTCACGTCCACCATCACTTTGGAAAAATTTAATTTTTGAATTAAACAAATTCTCAACAAGTTTCTGAAAAGCTAAGAAGGTCGAATAAACATCAGATTTCAGCTTAAGTGGATATAGCCATGAAAAACGCGAATAATCATTAACAAAAACCACATAATACTGAAAAAATTAATTCGATTTAACGGGCGATTGCCAAAGATCACTATGTATCAAATATAAGGGATAGGGAGCACGGTGGGTCACAGACTCAAAAGGCAAACGATGTATCTTTCCTACTTTGCAATGAACACAATCGTCATGAAACTTAGAATTACATGAAATCAAGTATTGTGAACGTAAACTTCCTAAAACTCTAGCAGAAGGATGACCAAGGCGAGCATGCCAAACATCTCCAGACTCCTTGGTTGCAATGAGAGCGGGGACAGACGACTCTGGGCAGACTCGGGAAGACTCTGAACAAACTTGGGAAGACGACACTGACTTAAGAATGCTAGGCTGAAGAGGATAGACACCCTTCCTACTGATTCCCCGCAACAGAACCGCCCCTATGGTCTTGTCCTTATCACAAACAGAAGACTCGTCAAAACAAACTATGCAAGAATTATCCTGACATAACTTTTGAACAGACATTAGATTATGTTTCAACTGGGGAACATGACTCACCTTCTTGAGACAAAGGGGAAGACAAAGTTAAATTTCAAGTTTATTAATGGGAAGTCGTGTGCCATCACCAACAACAATAGAACTCGAACCAGTGTAAGGAATAACATTAGATAGCTTACCATCCTGTGAGGTCATGTGAGATGCAGCTCCAGAATCTGGATACCAAACGAAGTCATTCATTTCACCACCAACAGATAGTGCAGCTAGGGCACGTGTGACACCATCAGGAGAGGAAGGCACAAAGCTGTGATTGAAACATTGAGGATAATAGGCTGCTTGGTGACCTGGATACCAACAAAGACCACAAGTATCTGAAGAAGGAGTGTTGGCGAAAGTGCCGTTAGATGGATTACTTCCTGCTAAAGACAAATCATTAGCAATATAATTGGCACCAGAATAATCAACATATGAAACGTTAGATAAAATACCCATACCATTATTTCGGCCTGCATGTCCACGACCACCTTGACCTCCATTGCCCCGACCTCCATTGTTTCCACGACCACCCTTGTTTCCACGACCACCCTTGTTCCTATTATTGTTGCGATTCTTGTTTTTACCACCCCATTGACCTTTAGAATTCGTACCACCCGAATTGGAGGACTGCGAACCTGAAAAGCCAGACTGAACAACGACTAAAGCTTGATGAGCAGTAGAAGTATCATCATAAGCACGCATAGCCTTAAGGCTTTGCTCATGCTGAAGAAGCTTGGGGCGAAGATCATCAAATGTCAAGCATGTTTGAAATTGAGACAAAATAGTAACAAGGGCATCATAATCACAATGTTGATCCAACCCAGTCAAGGTATACTGGATCAAATCATACTGAAAGACAGGATACTGAATAGCAGCTAAGGAATCAACTATAATCTTGATTTCACGTAAAAAGACTTCCATAGATTGCTGATCAGATTTCTTCATATGACTAAGTCTATCCTTCAATTCCATCGACCTAGCTGATAGGATTTAGTCGTATCACCTATTCAAAGATAAAACCTACAGACCTCTAACTAAGATAGTCAGTGGAAGTAGGGTCGAATCCACAAGGAGACAGAGATTCTAAATTAATATTCAACCAATTCAGCTACTCCAGATGAAATCAGGGAAGAATTAATTAAACTAATGAATGAACTACAGAAGACGGAAAAAATCGAGGATTTAACTATGGACTAAAAACCTAGGGTATTAGGTCGGTCCACCATGCTTATACCAATCAAATAGGGTCAACTACTATCAAACCTAAGTCAAGAGTCGGGGGATTAGAGCACGTGTTGAGCTATGGGTAAGACTCAACGCTCATAGTTCAACATACGCCGCATGTTCACTAACGTAATCAGAACTACTGACGTGTCCTAGGCCTCTAGTCGTAAGACGGATCTGTGCAAATAACTATTAACCACAAACAATCAATGAAATTGTACACTGACATTAATTACTCAATAATAACAAACCACATCACAATCACCCTAATCAAGCCCTAGAAATTGATAGAAATCTTAATCACTATCATGGTATAAACATGGCTTTCCTATCTAACACCCTAGAAAGAGAACTACTCACTCATAATTGAATTGACAACAATAAAACTAATATGAAACCCTAACAATTGCATCATAAATAATTGAATAAATAAACTAAGCAATTGAGAATACTAAAACAGATTAGAGTAAGAAAGAATACCAATTGACAGAAAGCAGGAACTTTTATTGAAATCGGAATAGGTTCAATCACCTTTTAACTAATCTAAGTGTTTAAACAAGGCTAAGAACAACGAGGAATAAAACTAGAGTCTAAAGCAGTAAAAAGATGAATAAAGGATGTCTCTAAATAATGAGGAAAAGGTATTTATAATACCCCCTCAAGTCTAATTAAAAAACAAAAACAAAAGACGAAATTCGCGAATAAGTGCATGGGACCCGATCGGGCCCGTGGCCTCCACCCGATCGGGCCCATAGTGACAAGTCTTCGCTTCTTCGTTTTATGTCCCAGCAACAGCACCGCACAGCACCTACGAGAATTGCGGCCCACCCGATCGGGCCCGAGGCATCCACCCGATCGGGCCTGGGAGCAAAATGGCCCAGCACAGTCGCAACTCAAGCAGTTTCAAAATAAGAGCTACGAGCATCCAGCCTGATCGGGTCGGGCAGAGGGTGCCCGATCGGGTCTGGTGCATGTCTTCTCGCCCGATCCGATCGGGCACAGCTTGCCCGATCGGGTCCGCTACTTCTGTACCCGATCATAAATACTTCGCCCGATCGGGCCATTTTTGCCCGATCAGAGTACAGAAACCTCCTTTTTGACTCTTTGGCTCTCAATTCTTCACGTTTAGAGGTCTTGGGACCTCCTAAACTACCCATAGAACTCGTGAGCCTTCCTACGTGCCCCGTAACATCTCGTAAAGCCGTGGTTCCTTCCAAATGGCTCGGGAATAAGGAGAAAACTCCCTAAAACCTGCAATTCAACACTAAAACACGAAACCACAACTATAAACGATAGTTAGCACAAAATAGCTCCTAAGAGCTCCAATGACGCACAAATTAGCTTGTAAATAAGGGAGAAAACTCTATATAAATACTTGATATCACTAGCCATACTAGCATGCAAAAACCGAGACTGTAACCTTGTCCATATCTCAACGGCTGTACGTAACTCATGCACATCCATCATAACATCACGTGAAATTGACGCATATAACCATAACTTAATTTGTTGATCTAGTCTCATATACTCATAAAATTGTGAATTAGGCACAGATTGACCTAGATGATCAACATAATTAGGAGAAGGAACCGGAATAGTACCTTCAACAATACCAAGCAATTGGTGGGTCGAAAGAAAACACGTCACCTGAGTTTTCCACATAAGATAATCTTCGGGTGATGCTAATTTGATAGTCACAAATCGAGTGATATCCTGATGCACAAGGGATGTCGCGGATGGGAGAGACGAAGTCGGATAGGACGGGTAGGGAGGTAGAGATCGGAAACCTCCGTTGCCAATTGTCGAGTTAAACACCGGCGGAAAACGCAGTGGTGTGCGTTGGGCAGGCGGACTGCCAGGCAAGACTCCGGTGGAAGAGGACGCCAAATGCCATGGCGAGGCAGAGACGCCAATAGCGCCACCAAGAAGAGGCATAGCAACCGTTGTGGTGCTGCTAGAAGACGGAGGAGCCATGCCTTGAAAACTGCCCAGAGAAAACGCTAGGGCACTGGCGGCATGCGTGGTGGTCCGTGTGGCGGAGCCCGTGGCGAGTGGGCTGTGGCCGCCGGCGGTATGGCCGGAAGAAGAAGAGGCATACATGGTGCTGCGGCTGGCCGGAAACGCTAACCTAGGGTTAGGTTTAAAAAAAAGGGTAGGCTAAAGGTACGGAAGAGGAAATAAAAATTTAACCTAGGCTCGTGATACCATGTACAAGTATTGAGAATAATTGGCTAAACTGTTTAGGTTGCTTGGCACTATTATATATATAGAGTTATGAAAAACTATCTTTACAAGACTACTAAGAGTCTAATTACCAAATTACCCTAATAGGTCTAAATCTAGTGATTCAATTACTTTCATGTCGAGATGATTCATATGTGTATATATAGGGTGCAGTTGTTACTAGGAGATGCAAGAAAGTAATTCCACAAAACTAAATTTAGCTACCCTTAAGGCCTTAACTACAACAATCGTTGCTTATAATATCTACCTTTCAAAATGAACCGTGTTGCACTCTTTTGCATTTTCTCTCTTTTAGCCTCTCTGAATAATGCCATTGAAATCAACTTCTGTATTGGAGATCCTACTCTTCCTAGGGGGGCTGAAGGATATGCTTGCAAAGATCCCGCTAATGTCACAATTGACGACTTTGTTTACAATGGATTTCGTGGTGAAAAAACCATCACAAATGTATACAAATTTAATGCGACTATGGCACTTTTAGATGCATATCCAGCCTTAAACGGTTTAGGCATCTCAATGGCAAGGTTAGACTTGGGTGTAGGTGGAGTTATCCCAGTACACTCTCATCGTACATCTGAAGTTATTGTTGTAGTGGAAGGAACGATTATTGCAGGTTTTATTGACATGAATAATGATGCATATTATAAAACGCTAGAAATTGGTGATGTCATGATATTTCTAGAAACTTTACTTCAATTTCAAATTAATAATGGTGAAGTTCCAGCTCGTGCATTTATTTTAGCTTGAATGCCGCAAATCCAGGATTTCAAATCACTAGCGACTCCTTATTTGCTGGTAATCTAACTCTCATAAGTGGTCAAGAAGTAAATTGGATGAAGGAGATATTAGCCTCAGCTTAATCTACCTTTTATTCACATGGCATCACCTACATTTAATTGGTTCACATGCATGCATAATTGATAGGTTTTAGTCATGTCACCTAATCAAAAATAAACCTACGGTCCTCTAACTAAGGTAGTCAGTGCAGGGAGACAGAGTTTCTATATTAATATTCAATTAACTAACTACTTAAGATGAAAATATGGAGAATTAACTGAACTAATGAGTAAGCTAAATAATACGAATTAAGTCGAGGATTTAACTATGGAATAAAAGCCTAGGGTATTAGGTCGGTCCACCATGCTTATACCAATCAAACAAGGTCGACAACTATCGAAACCTAGGTCAAGAGTCGAGGGATTAGAGCATGTGTTGAGCTATGGTTAAGACTCCGCTCATAGTTCAACATACGCCGCATGTTCACTAACGTAATCAGAACTACTGATGTGTCCTAGGCCTCTAGTCGTAAGACGGATCTGTGCAAACAACTATTAACCACAAGCAATCAATGAAATTGGCCACTAACATTAATCACTAATTAAGAACATTAATCACCAAAATCACTCTAATCAAGCCTTAGAAATCAATAGCAGTCTAAGTAACAATCATGGTATAAACATGGCTTCCCTATCTAACACCCTAGAAAGAGAACTACTCAGACATGATTAAATCGACAACAACAAATCTAATTGAAAACCCTAAGAATTGCATCATGAACTAATTGAGAAATAAGCAATTGAACTAAAGTAATTGAGAGAAAGGAATAAAGCAATAAGCAAGACAATTACCAAATTGACGGAAAGCGGAAACTTTAATTCAATTGAAGTTGTACTTGAATCTCTTCTACAATCGAAAGCAATGATAAACTAGGCTAAGAGCTCTCTAAATGTTTAATAATATGAAAGATACAAATAAAAACAACCTAAAAAGTATTTATAGGTCCTAAGAAAACAATAAGATAGAGTGGGGAAAATAACGAAAATCGCATCCCCGTGTCGTTCACCCGATCGGACAAAAGGGCCGCCCGATCGGGTCTAGGAACAGGCTCTCAACAGCAGCAAAAATAGGCTCCACCCGATGGGATCGGGCAGCTACCACCCGATCGGGGCCGCAACCCCAGCACCCGATCGGGCAACTCCACCCGATGCCATCGGGTGGATGTCTTCTTTAACTCTCAGAAAAACAGCAAGAATTGGCTAAGTATTGCTCCGCCCGATTCGATCGGGCAAGGCCGCCCGATCGGGCGGAAAACCTGAACTTCAGCTTCTTTACTCGTACCCGATCGAGCAGTGGTTGCCCGACCCGATCGGGCGAGTCTTCTTTCTTCCTTGCTTCTGCTTGGCTTCAGACGCCAAGTCTTTGCGCACTTACTTCTTCATAATGGGGTCCAAATACCATCTTGAGACCTCCAAGATGCCTTATAACTTCCCGCTATAGCGTGGTGCTCAAAACATCAAGTAAATAGGGAGTTTTTCCCTAAAACCTGCAAAATGATATAGAACACACAAACCACAACTATATCGAAATAGTTAGCATAAATAGCTCCTAAGAGCATCAATATCGCACAATTTAGCTTGTAAAGAAAGGGAAAAACTCTATAAGAAATCGATATATCAATAATAAATTTGTATTATGGTACAGTAAAGAGTGTCTTGATATTATTATACTTTAATGATTTTTTTTGTCAAAAACCACCTTTTATAATATACATTGTTGGTTTAACTACCTTTTCTAATTTTTTTTTACTTTAACTACCTCTTATAATTAAAACCAGTAGGTTTCACTACCAAAATCACTTTTAGGCAAATTTTTTATGACGATTTTACCCTTCAGTGGTTTTTCGTCATGTGCTTCATTTTTCCCCCAAATTTCATTCGATGTTCTCATTGAATCCAACCCTAGTTCATCAATTTGGGGAAAATTTGAAGATTCTTTTCAATTGATCATTTAATCGGGCATTAATTTGTGAATGAAGTGCCCAAATCTTCAATTGGAGGTTTTTTTGTAAACCCTATTGTCCAAGATTCCGGCAACCACAATGGGCAGCCGAGATTCCGCCGACGAGAGGGTAACCACCACCAAACAACCCAGATTTCACCGGCGAGAAGGTTGCACCAGATTTCTGCAACCATAGTGGGCAGCCTAGGTCTGTTTTGGTGGTCGCCGGAATTTGGGTTTACAAAAAAAAAGGTCCAATTGAAGATTTGGGCACCTCATTCACGAATTAATGCTTAAATAAATGATTAATTGGAAAGAATCTTCAAATTTCCCCCAAATGGATGAACTAGGGTTGGATTGAATGAGAAAATCGAATTAAAATTGGGGGGAAAATAAAGAACATGACGGAAAGCCATTAAAATTTTGCCTGAAAGTGGTTTGGGTAGTGAAACCTACTGGTTTTAATTATAAGAGGTAGTTAAAGTAAAAAAAATTAGAAAAGGTAGTTAAACCTACAAAGTGTATTATAAAAGGTGATTTTTGATAAAATTTCCTACTTTAATCGAATATAATTATTCTTATTATGTTTGTTGAATTTCTTAGTATTTGATGCACATTTAATAAAGCAATCCAACACTCTTTTCTTCTTATATTGAATAATAACTAGGTTTTACGCATGCGCTATGGCTCGAGTGGCAGGGGTCGTAGGAAATAATATCTGTTGAATCTATAAATTAGAATGAGAGTAGGAAAGTAATTACTCTCTGGGAACATGAAACACAAACAAACTGCGTCAGGGAAGAACCACTGCCTTAGAAGCAAATTTCGCCACCACCGGTGATGGTCTACAAGGTGACGCTGGCTAGTGGCGGACCCAGGAATTTGACGATGGGGGGACAATTTATATAATCCAACACAAATCTATTTACTAACAAAAATTCGGGTACACAATTAAAAAATCGAGTACATACTCAATCCAAAAGGCCATTTTAATATTACAATTTGGGTACATACTACCAAAATATCCGTTGAGTCTTTTCACCGGATAACTTTGATTTGGGATGGTCTATTATGTCCATTCTTGATTTGGGGTATATTAACCGATATGAGAAACAGGAGTTAAAAGCTAAAGAAACTAGCTATCTATAAGATCTAGTTTCTTTGATTAGTCAAAGAGACCTGATTTTACACATAACCGCCCTCTTTGATTTTTTCTTCTCTAGTTTTTTTTAGAGTGGGGGTTCAGTGGTCCCCCCTTGTTCTAACGTCGGTCTGCCACTACACGGCCCCCAAGGTTAACACAATTATCTCCAAACCAGTCCACCCAAATCTGAAGACTGAAACTACTGTCAAGAACTGCTCAGAACTCCTTCACATATGAAAAGCTCTCTAAAAGTATTCCGGTTTTCTTAATGAATGAATGAATGGGGTATAAAGGACATATACAGATACGGAGAAAACAACATGTAAATATCCCCGTAAATAGATGTAGGAATCAGAAAAGACGTGGGCCATAAAACCCGCAGAGCAGTGCTCCACGGGAGTGGGCCCAGATCCATGGGCATAGGCATGTCTACACGGGCGTGGGCCACCTTCTAGAACTGTGGGCACCTGGAAAGGAGCTTTCCTGATTCTCGTCAAAACAACCCCCACGGTTGTGGCCCCTAACCCACGACATTGTGCCCCTGTGTCCTATAGCATTACGTCTCACAAGGGTATTCACTAGTCCAAAATTGAATCGGAGCAGGCCTACGTTGTTGCACATTTCCATTATGTACTTTCTACGGGAGCCGTTTTTGCTTTATTTGCAGGATTTTACTATTGGGTGGGAAAAATCTTTGGTCGAACATACCCTGAAATTCCGAAAAATTGAAATTAGATAATGGGCGACCAGACTAGTTGTGGCTTGGAGTGGGATCAGACAAGACTGGCAAAATCGGTTCAAATTCTGGACCGATAAGAACAAAACATATACTCCGTTTAACATAAGAGTTGCAACAATTGAACTAGGGGGAATTCCTAGGCAGAATATGTTTAGTATGGATAAGGAAGGTTGATTAATAAAAGTAGCAGAGAGAAATCACATGATTTAAACGGAGAAAAGGAGGGAAAGAAAAAAAAAGTACAAAAGTGGGAAGGACCCAAAAACATATCGTCTTTTCATGTGATAAAATTTACCAAAATAAGAAAGATGGAAAGTTGTTGCAAGTAATACGTTACACCCATTTTAGGAAATTGTTGCAACTATTAAGTGCTACATATATAGCGAAGTGGCACACAAACAAAAATAATTTAGAGAGAGAAAGTTATTAGAGAAAATGATCATCTAATTAAGTTAAGTAGTTTGATTAACTAATAACCTACCATCCCCACCCAATCCATAACCACCAACCCACCCAACCCAGACCCACCGTAACCACCACCACCACCCACTGGAACCTATTAAAACCACCATGCACCCCACCCATCGAAAGCTACCGAAACCACCACCTCAGCCACCAAAAGGCACCGAAAACACCACCAAATCCCACAAGAAATCATTGCCACTTTATTTTCAAGAAAAATCGATGCCCTTGGCGAAAACAACCACCATCCTGCCCACACCCAACGAAACAACATCCAAACATTAACCCTAGCTCACCGTAATATAGATCTGAAAGAAAAAGGAGAAACGAAGTAGAGGAAGAGTATCTAAGAAGAAGAAGAAGAAGAAGAAGAAGAAGAAGAAGAAGAAGAAGAAGAAGAAGAAGAAGAAACAAAGATTAAGATCGCAAAAGGAGATCGAAGAAATCTCACTTGACAACATTCTTTCGTCGCGATAGTTTTGTGGTGAGCAAAAAGACGAGATTCAGTGGTGGTGGTGGCGTCTAATGGTGGTGGTTTTGGAGGACAAAGAGTGAGGAAAGTTATGTTGGTGGTTTTGTGAAGGGAGGTCGATGGTTCTCGGTATGTTGGGTGGTGGATCAGGTGTAATCTTTTGATGGTGGGTGGTAAATTCGGTGGGTGGAGGGAGGTTTAGTAGGAGGAGGATAAAGAGTGAGTGTAAGATGGGGTGGTGATTAAGTTGTGAACTGTAGGAGAAGAGAGAGGGGGATTAAAGATAATTAGAGAAACGTAGACTATTAATAAAAGGCAGTTTTGTAACTTTATGTTCAAAAACTTTCCAAATAAGGATATGTAGAATTTATTTTGATCTTTCCCAAAAAGAAAAGTGGGGCACTTATAACTAAAAGAAGGAGGAAGTATCATAGTAGTTTATGAGTTAAGGGGTTTAATTAAGAGAACATTTTAATTGAAGAATATGTTTTACCCGTCAACATTAGTTATTGGTCATTTAGCCTAGTCATTAGTAAGTATCAACATATTAGGAAAGAAAATAATTTATATTGGCGTTAAATGCAAAAGAGTAGAAAAAGGCAAAATAGGTTCGTTTGGTCCAGACACATTAAACAGACCGGACTAGAACGGAAACCAAAAATGGAAATTGGCAACCAAAAGACCATATCGAGTAGGTTAGGTCTAGCCCAATCTGATAATTTTCCGGTCCAATCCATTTTTAAGGTCCATACTTGTTTACTAACATTGTTTTGTATGTTATAATTTAAAAGTTCACAATGATAGTATGTTACAATTTGAAAGTTTACAATATAGAATCAAGAAGTAATAATAGTATGATAGAGTGATGGACAAAATATTTTCTTCCATATTTGAGATTGTGGGTTTAAAATTAAGCCTATAATTTTGTATTTTTTTAATGGATGATAAACTGATAATGATATTAATTGGATTCTAATGCAATTTAAGGTTTTAGTCACCAAAAACAACTCTAATGTAATTGTGTCTTCTATGTTTCTTGTGGTTTTCCCTTGTAATTCAAAGCAATGTTATCATGGTTATCATACAACTAGGTACGCTTATGCAATAATTGCACTTCGTGATGTGTCATCAATCTTATCATTCTATTCACGTCATTCTCATATATTTTTTTTAAAAAAAAATTAAATGCAAAGATTTAAACTCGGGACCTTAAGTATCATATAAAGACCCTCCAACAATCTCTCCATCATGTTAATATTGCTGCTTTTATCAATATCAATGGTGTTATATGAACGTAATGCAAGACTTTAGTTGTAACCTTGAAATCTATATTATATATAAAACACTTTTTCATATAATATCAATTTGGGTACCTGAGGTTGACAAAATATCATTTTGGGTACCTAAGTTTTCAATAATATCAATTTGGGTGCCTGAGGTTTGACGATAGCTTCATTTCAGGTACCTCCATACTAACGGTGTTAATTTACCGTTAAGTGTGACCCACTTTCAAAGATAATCTAGTCCTAATCTATTTCAAAGATCTAATAGTTTTTATTATTATTTTTTAAAAGTGGCAAATCCATTACTACTCTTTGAAATATATTAGGATCGTAGATCTAGACCTGTCAAAATCTGACACGAAACCCGACTCAAGACGGACCCGAAAATAATAGGGGGGTTAACACAACTTTTTGACCCCAACTCGATTGTATCCGGACCCGGAAAATCATTTTTACCCGACGGAACGGAAAATATTTATATTTATAGCAATATATGAAATTATGGGGATTTTATTGCTAAGAATACCTTCAACTAGAGTATTTGGTTCCAACAATGAATTTTGTTAACTATAGACTTAATTTTTATAAGTAACTGAATTCAACTATACATGACTATATTTATCATAACTTACTATTTTTAGCGTATATAGTGTATATTTTGTTACATATATGACGCAAAAACTAAATGAAAGAAAGAGAAAATTAAAATCCCTATTCATAGGTCTACCCGAAACCAAACATGCTGAGTCTTAAAAAGGTTTATTCGCCCCGAACTCGAAAGTATATTATTTTAAATGACCCGTTTGATAGGTCTAAGTGTGTCACACTTAACGGTATGTTAACCGTTAATTTGGAGGTAACTAAATTGAACCTATTAGCAAACTAAGGTACCCAAAGTGATATTATTGAAAACTTGGGTACCCAAAACGATATTTTGTCAAACCACAGGTACCCAAAATGATAATTTTCCTTTATTTTAATTCTAACTAATAATTACTTTTTTGAAAAAAAATCATGACCCCTTGCTATATTGTAAATTAGAAGGTGCACCAGGGGTTTAAACTACGTAGTTTTGATATATATAAAAAAAATTTGAAAAAAATTCAGTTATCACGTGAGGTTGGAGGAGAGAGGAAAGAGGAAAATATAATTACTTAAATTAAGGAGAAAAATTAGGAAACAAATTATTTTTAATAATTTTTTAATTTAAAAACAAATTTATTCTTTGACATTTCATGAGACTTGCAATAGATTTTATTCTTATGATTTCTTATCAATGCTTATTATACGTAAGTTTCTTTTGTTTTTTGCTTTTTGCATCTATCTTTTTTTTTTACTTATAGCTTTTAAAAATCGGCTAGCATTTCTTATAAGAGCATATAATATATAATAAAAAGTCATTACTACATTAAATTTTTTTTTTGCACTAATAAAATATTATGCTTAACGTATAAAAGTAATTTTTAATGTTATGCAAAATAACATATGTTATATATTAAAATAACAATCCATTTTAAACTAAACACTTGTAATAGTATGTGCTATATGATAAAAAAAAGTATGATTAATCTTTAAAAAGAACTACTAGTATTGTGCAAAGAACATATGTTATATGTTAGCATAACAATCCATTTTAAAACAAACGATGATTGTAGCATGCACTATATAATACGGAGTAAAAGATATTCCTAACATATGAAAACAACTATTAGTATTGTGCAAAAAATATGTTTTATGTGTTAAGAAAATAATCTATTAAAACAAACAATAGTAATAGTATGTACTCCCTTCGTCTCAATTTGATTTTCCCATTTGGAATATGGGGGAAATCAATGCAAATTGAGATAGATGAGAATATTTATAGTTTTGTATTGTATAAATTGTACTTTAGTACCTTTTTGCTTTTAAAAAGTAAGAGAGAGAAAGAAAAATGGGTGATTGGAAAATAAAAGATTCTAAAATGGGCCATGTGTAAGACAAAAAGTAAAAAAAATGTAGTAAATAATTGTTTGTTAAAGGGTAATATGGGAAAATAAATATTCCTAAGATGGAAAAGATCCAAAGTGTAAAAAACTTTTTGAAACATCCTAAAAAGGAAAATGGGAACATCAAATTGAGACTGATGGAGTACTATATAATAAAAAAAATTATGCTTAGCATATAAAAAAAACAATTAGTATTGTGCATAAGAACCTGTGTTATATATTAAAATTACAATCCATTTTAAAGCAATAAACACTTGTACTCCCTCTGTTCCCTATTATTTGTCCTGTTTCCTAAAATGAAGTTTCTAAATGTTTGTCTTGTTTAGAATCTATTTAATTTAACTACAACTTTATCCACCTTTTCTATAGTAAATTGAACCATATTTATTATTTTTCTTCCATCATATTAAATAAAAGTTTAACCACCATATAAATTACTCCCCAAAATTCACTTTCCAACACATATTTATTACCTTTTCCCACTATACTAAATCAAAAATACAATAACTCTCTTTTCAAGTAAGAATCTTACTAAATTAACCTCTTCTATTAATTAAAGATTCATTTTTCTTGATTCTCTCCCATATTCCAAACAAGACAAACAAAAGGGAACGGAGGGAGTAATAATATGTACTACATAATTAAAAAATGATGTTTAACATATTAAAGAACTATTCGTATTGTACAAAAGAACATTTGTTATATATTAAAATAACAATCCATTTTAAAACAAACAATAGTAATAGCACACATGTACTATATAATAAAAAATTGATACTTAACATGTAAAAAGGACTATTAGTATTATGCAAAAGAACATTTGTTATATATTAAAATAACAATCCATTTTAAAATAATAGTCAATTGTAATAGCATGTACTATATGATAAAAAATTATGTTTATTATTTAAAAAGAACTATTAGCATTACGCAAAATAACATGTGTCATATGTTAAAATAACAATCCATTCTAACTATTGAGTTGTGGCACAAGAATTAAGGAGAGGAGAAAGATAGTGAGAGGGGAAAAAAGGGACCCATGTGATTGGAGAGAGATAGAGAGAAAGTATTGCCATAAAAGGAAATGATGCAAGTAATTTGTAACTTCTAAAAGTGGGAAATGATGCAAGTAAAAAAACGGAAGAAGTATTGATGTAATGAGCATGAGAAGATAACAATGGCTTCAAAAAGAATAACGTAAAAGCAAAGAGGAGAGAGAAATTTTTTTTTTTTAAAATAATAGAAACAACAGTTTAGGAAGATTTTATTTTTAATAAAAATAAATCTTATCAATCGGTTAACATCACGTGAGTTTTGGTTTTTTGATTTATTTTGTTTCTTTTTATTTTAAATTGTCTAATAAGCCCTTGAATCAGAAGGTGCACCAGGATGTACCTTACAAGGGTGTATGAGCAGTTTAAATTACGTAGTTTTGTATAATATTGCTACATCCCTACATTTTCTCTCTCGGTTCCAAATCTCCCTCTCGCCAGAGAACCCAAAACCCACCGCCACCCTTCTCTTTTGGTCTCAACGGCTCAACCACCCACTAGAACAGTAGAACCCAATTCTTCCTCTACCAGCACCAGCTCAATTCAAGGAATATTTTTCTCTTTAGATTTGCTAACACATGCACTACAAAAAGAAGCTTCACTGACCCATATACAAAAATTCATTTCATTCAACCTGCATTATAACATCGACACATAGTTATCACTTTCTTTGTAACTTTTCTTCATCTGATAAAATGAACTCTGGTTGAGAATAAAGAAGACCTGATTGTCAGTGTGGACATCGTCGGTGAGAGATCTGTGAGAATATTTCCTTCTGTTGTGATAAAATTATCCTAGCAGTGGAAGGAATAATTAGCAAGACCTCCAATGGCAGTATACAGATGAATCATTAACACAGCATATTGGTGACGAGGGAATGTTTGGGTGTCCTGAAAAGGGTAATGGAGGGGAGCAGGGGACATGGGGTTGCGGGGTGGCCGTGAAAATGAGAGGGAAGGAGGTTGAAGAATGATAGGTGAGAAAAGAAAATTAAAAAATGGAAAATTTGTCGGAAACAACTTTTTAAATACATTTTTTTGCGAGAAACAACCTTTTAAATTTTTTTTGCGAGAAACAACCTTGTATATTTTTTATTTGCGAGAAACAACCTTGTATAATTTTTTTTTGCGAGAACACACCTTATCACTCTTTTCCGGCGTTGATCACAAGTTTTCGGCCTTGACCAACTCAAATTTGCTATTTGCACTCCTTCTTTCTTATTTCCACACTCCTTTTCCCTCCTTTGTTCCCCATTATATAAATCCCATGTTTTTAAAACCCAAAAAGTTCTTTCTCTTTAAGTAAATTGATTAAGTAGTAGTGTAATACATGGGATTATAAAAACATAAACCCAATTGATGAATGAATTCTGTGAAAACTTTTCGATGGATGAGGAGAAAAATTGTTCTACCCTAGTTAAAGGAACACAAATCCATTTTAATTGTGATTCTTTAGGGAAACTGTTTGGTGTTCCTGTGAAGGGAACAAATGTGTATTTTAAGAAACAGCGCGGGTATATCCTTTTTCTGACATTTCCTTTACTGATCTAGTGGTGAAATATGGTGGTAAAAGAGGTGCTACCTCTATAGATGATAATTTGATGTCCCCATTCCACAAAATTCTCTTTCACCTACTCAAAAAGGCACTTTTACCTCGTCTTTGTAAACGTGCTTTGGTTGGCATGTTAGATTTGATTTACATCCATTGCCTTGGATCTCATAAACCAATAAACTTTCCCTTCCTTATGATCCAACACTTGAATCATTGCATTAAAAATGGAGTTGTTGCAGGATATGGAGCCCTTGTTACGGTTCTATTAAAGAAATTCATTGTGAAGCTTGATGGGGTTCATCATGTTAGTGTTACAACGGGGAATTTGTTGAACACTAAGGCACTCAATAATTTGAATGTCTCGATTGTCGATGGGGAAGTTGTGCAAGGGCGTTCAAACTTGGATGATGATGAGATAGACATTGAAGAAGAAAATGAGAAAACTGATATTGAGGTTGAAATCGAAAAAGAAGAAAAAAATGAAAAATTAAAAAGAAAATAAAAATGAAAAAATAGAAAAAGAAGAAAAAGAAAAGGCTACAGGGAAGAAGGTTGTTGATAAGGATGAATTGGAGAAGGAGACTCCGGTTTTACATGCTCCTAGATCAAGTAGGCGCATTCGAAATTTGAAGGTATTGAGCTCTCCTTCCTTTGTGCTTGATGATGATGAAGTTTAATTAATCGCCAAAGAAGCTTATGAAACTCGTGTTCCTTCATCAAGGGAAAAATCCCCTGCTCCTATGGAAACTTCACCACCAAAAACTGCATCACCCAAACACAACAAGCCACAAAACTCACCAATCCCTCCTCCTTCAAAACAATTTTCCCTTGCTATTCCCAAGGGAAAGGAACCAGCTGCTGTTCCCATCTCTAAGGAACAAACAGCTGTTCCTGACCCTAAGGAACCCACTGCCGCAACTACACCACAAAAGCCTTCCTCATCTACATCTCCAAGCCCCACCATTGGTGCTACTTATACCTTTGCACATGCTTAAAGGTTGGATCATTTATTTACTTTGGTTATGGGTCAATCGGAGGCTATGATGGAATTTGCTCAAGAAACTCAAGGTGTGAACAAAATTGTCAAAGGGTTGACGGAAAAAGTGGATAAGGCGGTTATGGTTCAAGAGGTTCTCATGGATCATCTAAAGACGAATCTTGTGGCGCTCCAAAAAATGAATGACAACATGATGCTATTGGAGTCCGTGATATTCAAGCTTTCTCAAACCATGGATCACAACCACAAGGAAGTGATGGAGAAACTCAATGATGTGGAGGAAAAAGTCGAACAACCCCCCTCTCCTCAAGCCTAAACACTACTCTGAGTTTAATCTTTCTTTCTTTTCGTCTACTATGGGAACAATGTTTTAATTTCTTTCCTTCTTATGCATGCTACAATGGAACTAAATTAATTCGCTAATCTTAAGTTGAATCTTTTGCATGTGTGCGTCTTTTGAATGATTAATATTCTTGGATTGCGGTTTTGAGAGTTGAATGCTTACTTTACTTATATTAACCAACTTACTTCTAACTAAGTTTGGTGGTGTGATGTGTTTTGATAGATACTATTCATCTTTTCGAAATCATGGAATAATGTTTTTGAAGATGCCAAAGGGGGAAAGAGAAAGGCAAAGAGTAAATTTTTCTAACCTTGATTCATGTTCTCTAGTTGCGAAAAATCGTTTGTTCTCTAAAGTTAAAAATGAAATAAATAGTCTATTGGAACTTGTTTTAACTTAGTTGCATTACTTTGTTCAATAGTTTAATATGACTTGCTTAAAATTAAATATTATTATTTAGTATATGCCTTTCGTTGCCATCTTCAAAAAGGGAGAAATTGTTGACCCTTGAGTTTTGAAGATAACTTAACCAACAAAAGACATATTGTGATTCACTTATGATATTGCTAGGTAATTCATTCTCGAGCAAAGAGAATACTTGATCGAAGATTAAATTGGAGAATTAATCAAAGATTAAAGTGAAGATGTTCGAAAGATGAAGTATCAAGCTTCGAGTGAAGATTAGAATACATTAGGATGTATTTAATATCTTCTTGTTAAGGTTGAGTACATGCTTAATCTAGTTTGTGTTGAATTCTCAAACTGAACTTGGTTCTGTTCCCATGACAGGAACAGACACTGGCACTATTAGGAACAAGGTTAGGGAGCAGACCTAGAAAAGACTTTAGGAACAGCTAACATATCCCAAGTTGTGCGCCTAACATTGTGGTGCGCCCAAGTAAGGTTGTAAGAGAGTCTTTAATTAGTTTTGACTTAGTCCATGACTTGAGAAGTTAGTTGTTAGTTTGTTAGGAATTTATTCAAAATGATTTTCTGATTTAATTAGGATAAGGTCAAAATCTTTTTAAATATTATCTTTTATATTTTATTAGTCAAAAGATTTTATTTATTAAACTTAAATTGATTTTCGGTTTTAAAAGGTTTTTCTTTTAAAACTTAATTATGATTTTCGGTTATGTTTAAATTATTTATAAAAGATAATTTCCTAAAAACTATTTAAAGAAAATAATTTAATTACTCCCCAAGAAAACTAATATCACGTTTAAACTTACTGCTACACGTTTACTGTCTGTGGAGTAATGGGCTTGATTATTTTCTTAAAGCCTTAATTTATTTAATTAGTTTAATTAGGCTTCAAGTTTTATAAACCACGTTATACTTTACTGCTTCTCTTATTAAGCTAAGTAGTGGGTTAGTGGTTATTTAATTCTCAAGTAAAGTTAAATAAAAACTAAAAAATAAATTGAGGTAATGACATCATGGGTTAGTGGACTTAAGTTATGGTCTTACCTTAGTATAATATAAAAAGGCGCCTAATACCTTGCAATTAATGTGTCTGACTTAGCCAAATATTCTTAGTTGTCTTAAAGAGTCAGTGCTGTTCCCAAGAGAATTCATACTTACTTTATTCAAGTTTATACTCTTCCATTGTTTTACATATTGTATTTTTGGGTAAGGGTTTGAGTGAACTCTTGTAAGTGTGAGAAGCTTTGAGTGAAGCGTGAGAAAGAGAAAGAAAGACACTTTGAGGGAAGTTCGAGAGGAACAACAGTTGTGGGAACTGTTGTTGGGAACTTGAGTTTAGGAACTCAGGTTGTTGCCCGAGAGTAAAGTAATAGGTTTGTAAACAGAGTCGTTAGGCCTATTATCGTGGAAAGTTTAGAGTCAAAATCTCTTGTGGTCGAGGTCGTTTCTTCCTATTGGGCCTAGGAAGTTTTTCCTCGCTAAAATATCTCGTGTTCCCTTTTCGTGTTCCCTAGCTAGATTTTATTTCCACAAAAAGTATAGCATATTCTCTCACTATAATTCACCCTCCCTCTTATAGTGCTCATATTATATAACATAAACGTTTTAGAATCAAAGTGTAAAACATGGACTGAGTGAGGAAGCTGTACCAAATAATGCAATTTCTTCCAGCAAAGGAAGACGCTGTAATAATGATACCCAGGAAAAATAAATTCCCTTCTTGTGGTATGTGCATTTCTTCTCAGAATACCATTCCTAAATTGCAATTAACTTTAGATGATGTCTTATATGACATCAATCATTGGAAAATAGGTATTGTTCTAATTTTATTTTGCTATTCGATTGAATGAAAGGATTTGTTAATGGGCATCATGGGTTAGTTACATTGAAATAATTCTCAATCGAGTATAGAAAATTATATATATTGATTTTCATATGCCCTAATAAATAATTTGATGAATTGCAACCAATTGTTACAGATTATACGCTTATTTATTTATTTATTTATGTTTGCAAAAAGGCAAGGAGAAATTGTATTTCTGACAAAAGAACCATTTACAACCTAGGGCTAAGAGGAGGTAACAACCCTTCTAGGAAGGCCTCTTACCAACCTCAAGGCCCAAACACCTCAGGTAACAAAACCAATACAAAAAACGACTATAAGCTATACAACCAACTAACAACTTCATTTCTCACTTTAGGACCTCTACCTATCGTATGAATCATCCTATTTTTTACACTATATTTGATCTGTACAACTGTATTTTGAACATTAGGACTAATTTGTTGCCAATTAGCATCATTTCTAGATTTCCAGGTATGGTATATACAAGCAGTAACAGCAGTAGACCAGCTCACCCTCCTTATCTTGTTATGTTTACAGTTTCTGTTGAGCCAACTCAGGATTGTATCAGCTCTGCAGCTAGTTAAACTCATGTCAATCCAGTTCTTAACCTCATCAAAGCAATCTTTACTAAATTGACATTCAAAGAATATGTGTGGCTGACTTTCCATGGCATTTTTGCATAGAATACACTCTTTATCTGTGATGATACCAAATCTTGTCAATCTGTCCTTTGTAGGAAGTCTTCCCAACATAAACAGCCAAGCAATAAAACCATGTTTAGGGGTAATGGTTCTATGCCAAATAAGTCTAGTCCAAGGAATGGCAGGGTGCTCATTCAATAGATTATCATAGAGCTTTTTGATACTTAACTGCCCTGCAACAACTCTAATCTTATCATGCAGTTCCTCCTTGACATTACAGATACTTTTCCAAACCCAACTAGCAGTCACTGGGTCCTTGTGCTGCCACCAATCATCCTGCTTAACATAGACAGCATGCACCGATCTAACCGACAGGTTATCATTTTTCTCAGCAATAGATCACACATGCTTAGCAATTGCAGCCTTGTTCCACAGAGATAAGTTCCTAATCGCAACACATCCCCATTTTTTAGGAAGGCAGAGAGTTTCTCAAGCTACAGGGAAAGCTTTAGAGCTAGCATGCTTGCCACTCCATAGGATGGACCTGCACACATTAATGATCTTGCTAATCACAGAAGTAGGAACAACAAACAGCTGGCACCAATAAGAGCTAATAGACATCAAAACAACATTCATAAGTTGCAGCCTACCATCATAAGAGATGTTTCTAATGCTCTAAGTTTTAATCCTAGTGCACATCTTATCAACCAATTGATCACAATCTGCATCTTTAAGCCTAATGTGGCTCATAGGGACCCCTAAATATTTGAAAGGAAGATATCCAATGCCAAAACCAGAAGCATATTTGAGTCTCATCACCTCAGTATTGTCGATTCCTGCACAATAGATCTCAGACTTGCTAGCATTGCTGTGTAGACGAGAAGTATCAGCAAGCAACCTCATACCACTCAACAGTCTACCCATTGATGAGAACTCACCTTTAGCAAAGATAAGAATATCATTAGCAAACACTAAATGATTAAGCTGAAGATATCTGCACCGAGGGTGAAAGTGAAACTCTGGCATCAAGCTAATAACTTTCTTCATAATCCTGGAGCAATACTCACTACAAATGGTGAAAAGCAAAGGGGAGAGAGGGTCACCTTGCCTCAACCCTCTCTTAAACTGTGTAAGCTTAGTAGGTACCCCATTCAGCATAAGCTAAAATTGAGGAGTAGAAACACATTTCATTATTAGAGAGGTGAACTTATTAGGAAAATTTAGGCTAACAAGCATTTCATCCAAAAAAAACCCAATCCACAGTATCATAAGCCTTCCTAAGATCAAGTTTCATGATACTGCAGCTTTGGGTTTGTCTTCTCCTGTACATTTTAACAATATCCTGGCAAATAAGGACATTATGCATAATACTCCTCCCTATGATAAAAGCACCCTGATTATGAGTAGTGATATCATGAAGAACAATATTGAGCCTCTTACAAATAAGCTTGGTGATGCATTTGTAAAGAGTAGAGCAGCAAGCAATGGGTCTGTAGTCCCCAGTAGAGTTAGGCACACCTACTTTAGGAACCAGGTTAATAGTGGTAATATTAATCTCTTTCAAGAGTTTACCACTTTCAAAGAAATCCAGGATTTCATCTGTGATATCTTGGCCAATTACATTCCAAGCATCCTTAAAAAACTTACTGTTGTACCCATCAAGCCCAAGAGCTTTGGAATTAGGAATAGAGAAAAGGGTCTGCTGCACTTCAACTCTAGTAAACTTGCCATCTAACGTCTCCCTGCGACAATCAAGCACTTTGGGACCAAGGTCAACAATATCTTGACAGACTGCGCTTCTTTGGTCCATGTGAGAGCCCAACATTTTGTTGTAAAACTGAAGAAAAACAGCAGAGACTTCAGAAGGATTCTCAACCACGTACCATCTTCTCTCTGAATAGAGTTAATAATATTCTGCACTCTTCTAGCTTTTATACTGTTGAAAAACAGTTTGGAGTTAGTATCCCCCTCTTGAAGCCAATGCAATTTGGCCCTTTGATGCAAACCAGCAGTGTACTCCTTTCTAGCTCTACACAGCAACTGCAAGGCCTCCTTCTCTTTGTTGATAATGCCTAAATCATTAGGACTCTCATGCATCTCAGCCTGACACTTCTCATACTATTTTTTTGCTTGTATGTAGGAGATGTGAACTGCATCACTACCTCTAGAGTCCATATTCCTGATCTCGTTCTTCAAAACTTTCAGCTTTTGAACAACTCTAAACATTTTGCAGCCCCTTATATCTTGCTCCCAAACTTTCTGAACAACCTCAAGAAACTTATCATTAAGGCTCCAATGATTCATGAATCTAAAAGGTCTTTTACCTTGATTATAAGGGGTGGTTCTAATCAAGATAAGAGAATGATCAAACTCTTCCTCTGGGAGGAATTGAATCTCTACAGTAGGCAACAAACTATACCAAGAAGGGTTAGAAAGAGCTCTATCAATTCGAGAAAAGACTCTTCTATCCCCTCCTGTTTATTATTCCAGGTGAAAAATCTCCCCACAACTTTCATTTCACCAAGACCACAAACATTCATGCATCTTCTCATAGGCTCAACTTCAGTAGCTTTAACATGGGCTCCAATCCTGTACTCAAAATGCATAATTGCATTGAAATCACCAACAACACACCAAGCATTCTGAGTCTTCAAAGCAATAGCTTCCAAACTGTTCCAAAGAGGAATTCTGTCCTCAGACTCATTCATCCCATATACAAAAGTGATGTCACATATTTGCGAAAAGTCGAAAGCCATGGAAGATATGGGTGAGTGTGAAGCCATAACGTTGTATAGCTTTCGAAGAAGAGAGAATGACAGATGAAAAAAAAGTTACTATATATAATTTGTTTTGCATGTATTTGAAATTTATTTTTATTCTTAAAAGATATACCTTAATACGTATTGTTTTTAATTTAAATATCAAAAAAATGCGTATTACTTCAATTATACATAAAAATTAACCTTGTAGTGAAGTTATGGGGTCATAAACAACATTTGTTAGTAAAAGGGTCTAATCTCACATTTAGGCAAAGTTAAGGGGTTAAATCACCATTTTTCCGGAAGCCGATACCTGCAAGGTTGAACAATGGTAGCAGAGAAAAGAAAAAATTAAAATTTACTCATTGTTTAGGTTGTCAGTCACCTGAACTTGTTAGAAGCGAATACCCTTACCAGGTTAAATTATTCCAGAATTATCTAAAGTTTAACTTATTGATAACGGGCCGCGAAAAGGTTGACTTATTCCATACAATTTTTCCAAATTTTAATTCTAGTACAACCAATAAAAAACTTGCCATGAATTAACCAAACTATAAATTGCAATCAACCAAACTATAACTTGTAACGCAACCACCTCAATCATGTCCGCTTAAAAAGGCAACTGCTTGAAGATCAAAATGTCTGCTCCTCCCTGTTAAATATATGGATATGAACTTAGTGGGTAATTAGATCCAATATCTTCCAAGCATGTATTATACTTCCTCCGTTCTTTAATAAGTGACACACTTGTATAGTGTTTACTATTCACAGTTTAAACTTTGATTAAATTTGGTGATTTATCTTTTAGGAAAAACATAGTCATGTGGGATCTTGTTAGATTCGTCTCAACGTGCATTAATTTAATATCAACTTTTATAATTTTTACTCATTGAAAATTATAGATATTAATGTTTGAAATAATGCATTGGCAAGCGTGAAAACATGAAGTGGGTCACTTATTAAGGAACGGAGGTAGTATAAGCCTTTTTAAAAGTAATTTACTGACCTACTAAGGATAACAGAGTATAACGGTAATACTTTTGACATAAGTAAAAGTTCACAAGTGAATCTTGGTTTTCAACAATAAACAATTCAACAAAAGTTTGTAATTTTGTTTTGTCTAGAAAAACAAAAGAAAGTTCTACATGAATTTCTCTAATATAAGTTGGGAATGAATCTCTCCTAATTTCATGATAATGATCATCACATTCACCCATAAGGCATTTCTATAGTTAAGAAAAAATCATGAAATTAAAGGTTATGTCTTTTCATACTTGTAATAGCCTTTTCAGCTGCTAAGGGACATATGAGATAATATTGTATTTCACTAAGTTAAATGCGAGTGAAGATGGTTAATGGATACTGTGAAGTAAGATTATAGTATCTACGAGTTTCATCGAGTTAAAACTTTCAAGAAAGAGGTTTAAGATTAAAGTGTTAGTAGTCTATGGGTAAGCGTTAGGCGCTGCTAAGAGAGAGTCCAACCGGTGCTTTAGAACAGGGCCTCCAAATAAACAGTAGATAGTGTTATTACTTGCAGTAAGTAACCAAACTAGTGAGTATGGCGCAGTGGTTAGCAGATGAAAAACTTAGTTCATGATGATAATGCACTGGAGTTCGAATCCCAGTTCCCACATAACTTATTATTTTCATTTCCTTAATCAATGCTACTGCATTTATAACTGAAAATATAGAATCACATAACTTATTTTTTTCATTTCCTTAATCAATGCTACTGCATTTATAACTGAAAATATAGAATCTTTATTGTTGGCTGTGTCATAAATAATGCTTAACTATACATTAATTTAACTAATTAAAAAAAGTTAAAAATAATTTATTAGAGGTTGTTTGGTTGATAAGAGAAAACATGGGCAATAGAAATTCCAAGGAATTAGAAAGTAGGTGGGTTGTTTGGTTGACACTAAAATGGCAAAATGTAGGAATTTAAATTCCTAGGAATTTCAACTTCCTACAAAATGGAGGAATTTAATTATCTAGGGTCTCCTAGGTAAATTGAAATTCCCATGGGAATTTACTTCCCCCATTATCAACCAAACACTTAAGCCAAATTCCAATGAATTGATTAAGGAATTGATTTCCTATGAATTAGAATTTCATGGGAATTTGCACTTCCCACATAAACCAAACGACCACTTATTGACAAATAATCGTTTAATTGATGATGCTCCACTACCTAGTGGAGTAATTAATACACTTTAATAATTTGAGAACCCCAATACCTTTTATATCATATAATGTTTTTTTCGGTGAAGTCTACAACAATATAATGTGCTATCAACAAACTTAGGACTAGATAGTAGTTTCATTAATTATATTATTATATGTTTGATGTATGAGCATTTAAAAGAGAGTTTAGGTTTGATTTTTTCTAAAGATAAATAATTAAAAAATTCATACAGCTCGACAACGATCAATTTTAAACAAAAAAGGGTGTCACAATCTTTTAGAGTTCTTTTCATAATTTGAGGGCCCAATTTCGTCAAAGTCGCACAGGGCCTCCACGATAATTGAGATAGGCCTAATAAGCTTGAAACTTGATATCTAATAGTTAAACTGAATTTATAACTGAGAAAATAGATCATGGAACCATTTTGGAGTTTATTGATATTATATTTTTGGTTAACGATGATGAGTTAAGAGGTAAAGTTTAAGATAAGAGTTGAAACCTTAAAAATAACTCATTTTTTTTATTAATTTAGGTTTATACATTTAGTGCATTTAACGGTTTTCATGTTGTTACGTTAAGGAAGCTTAATATGATAGTATTTTATAAGATTAAGTTGTTAATCGTGGTTAAGGATATAATTGGAAATGTATCAAGACTAATCAAGTCTTTTATTAATTGTAATCAATATTTCATTGACATTAAAATGGTAAAGTACTTCAGTTTATCCTGGCTAAGACCAAGTGAGGGAACGCATCCCAAAACAACTCATTACAAGTCGAAACCACAGGTTTTAAAGCAAGAATCACATGTATGCTTCACTTGTCCCTTTCTTAACATAAAATTTGAGGTTTATCTATATAAAAGCTCGTGCCTATAACAAATTCTTGTTGAATTCGTAGCTCAAACAACTCGACCGATCTGTGGTATTTGTCATTTTTGAGGTTCTTCCGCTCATTTTAGCATCACTTTATTTGGTGTAATATTCTATGCTCTATGTTCTTGATTGAAGGGTATGATTCTGAAGGTGATACTAGAAGTGTGGTTGAAGTATATGCATAACTTCTTCTCATTCAATAGTTTCTATAAATGGTTTTATTGGAATTAATGATTTCTCAAGTACTAGAAATCACTTATGGAGGATTCCTCTCCTATAAATAACCAAAGACTTGAAAGCTGAGCTCGAAAAGCAAAGGAAAGTGAAGAAACGCAAAAAGTGCCCCTTTCCCGGTTGGGTCGGGCAACATAGCCCGATCGGGCCATAATTACGTCCTTATGTGCTGCTGTGATCGGGAGTTTTGAAGTGATGAGATTTAGTCCGGGGCCCGATCAGATGTTGCAGCGTTGTTTTGTGGGCAGAGAAAGTCTTTTCCGTGTAAACGTCCCGATCCAGGCAGGATGGCGCGATGGCATTAGGCGCCCGTCAAGCGGTGCTTCTGATGATCAGCGAAGCGAAGAGAAGAGAAATGGTCTTAGCCTTGCATTCTGCCCGATCGGGCGCTGCGGCCCGATGGCTTCCGGCAGCCCACAAAATATTGTTGTGCGTGTTAAGCAGCTGGGCCAAAGTGTGTTTTGCCCAATTGGGTCGGGCAATTTACACGCAGCCCCAAACTTCATCTTTTGTTCCATGATTTTAATTAGTTTTAGGAGTTAATATAAATAGTTTTGTTTCATTATTTTGGAGATACTTTATTATCAGCTTCCATTAGTTTAGTTTATAGAGCTTTTCATAGTTAAACACTTTAGATTAGTTTTGGAGGAGATCGAACCTCAGATTATTTTCAAGTAAATTTATTGCTTTCCGTCATTCGATATTGTTCTTCGCTCTTATTTTCGCTCTTTAATTCTTGATTGCTTTGATTGCATCATTAATACATTGATGATGCAGAGTTTAGGTTTTTATATTAATTTTGTTATTGTTGATTCGATTATGTGTGAGTAGTCGTCTTTCTAGGGTTTTAGGGAGGAAAACAATGTTTATACCATGATTTATATTTGAATTGCTATTAGTTCTAAGTTTTGATTAGTTCAATTGCAATGTGATTCGTTCTTTATTTCGTAGTTCAGTGTACAATTTCATGAATTGGATCTGGCTAATAATTATTCGTACAGATCCGTCTTATTTTTAGAGGCTTATAACACACTAGTAACTCTGATTATATTTATGATCATACAACATATGTTGAATTATGGGCATTGAGACCTAACCATAGGCTTAGTATTGGCTCTGATTGTTCGACTAAAGACCTAGATATTATGAGTTATTCGACCCTTTTGATTGGTATAAGTATGGTGAACCAACCTAATGCCCTGGTCCTTTAATATCTGTAGTTAAACCTCGTTTTAATATCGATTTCTTTAGTTTAATTAGTAGTTCAGCTGTTTTTTTTCCCTAATTTAGTCTGAAGTACGTAGCTTTTTAATTGAATATTGACTTGAAAACCTATCTCCCTGTGGATTCGACCCATACTTGCAAGACTCTACTAACAACAAACATTGTGCAGTTGTAGTATATATTTTAAAACACGTCAACAACTTTAGAGAGCTCCAAGTGGATTTGGAACCGCCAAATAATAACAGTACTACCTACCCTCAAACAAAGGAATGAATTTCGTTGACGAGCAAGAACAAGTCCTCCTCTACTTTACAATTCTCCTCTCCTACTTATGCTAGTTTTCTCCAAGGATGGGAAATCGAGGTTTATGAACCTCATAACTATAATTGGATGGTCGTTCAACTACTCCAAAAAGAACAAAGAACCCACTGAACCCCAGACATGAAACTCCTATCTCCAAGCCTAAGAACTGGGGCAACGAACCACCGAGTCAAGAAATTGTGCTTGTTACTAAGGGGACTAATGTCCTAACTCTCACCATAGAGGAAGAAGATAACGGCATGGAAGTTGAACCCAGTGCGTGTGCAAGCCCACTAAAGTCAAGGTGTCACCTAGTGCAGCCTTTATCAACATCGAACCATACGATGTTTTCATCCATGGCTCGTAAAGTCTTAGCATACAAAAAATAACTACCATGTCCATCCTCTCTCCACAAAGGAAAAGGCGACCATAAACTATGCTACTTTCCAAAAACTGGTGTAGGAACAAAAGGATGAGGCCACAAAATCTATCAACTTGTTATGTCAGCAGTGTTCGAGCCAAAATAGCTTGGTTTCATTAAGTTGTCTGTCTTCTTACTTTCTTAGTTTGTAACATTTATCCTGTGTCAAAAAAACATATCTAAAAGATATAAATCATTTTTAGTACCCTAATATCTATTATATCTTTAGTATCCTAATATCTATTATATCTTTAGTATCCTAATATATTTAACATATTCATATATGTCTAATTACTTCCAAATGTTTGGCCTGCAAATACTAGACTAAGAAATTAAACGGAGCTAATTGAGATCTGATTAGGGTCCTTCTTATTACTAGTCTAAAAAATACTTAGGGCCGTTCTTTTCAACTTATTTTTGCTTATATGGACTTATTTTAACTTATATGTACTTATCTTTTATTTGAACTTATCTTAACTTATTAGACCTTATTAGAGCTTATTCGACCTTATTTGACCTTATTAGAGGTTGTTCGACCTTATTATACCTAATTCGACCTTATAGACCTGGTTCGATCTTATTCGACATTATTAGACTTTATCTAACTTATAACGACTGGAAATAAGTTGAAAAAAACGGACCCTTAATATATATGAACTTATTTGATTTAATTTTGGATTTCTTGTCAAATGCTTTGTATTACAATGCAAAGTATAGATAGATAGAGATTCTTGTAAGAGACAACCTACTTTTATTTTAAAGTTGTTTGATGTTAAGAAGAGAACAAAAAGTCGTTTTGACAATAGTGACTAGTTTTATCCATTTTGTGGACTGTTTATTCCATTTCGTGACTTGTTTAATCCATTCAATAATCACAATTTTTCATTCATTCTATGACTAGTTTATTTCAATAAGTAAGTTTGATGGTTTTTTAATAAAATTGTTTGTTTTAGTATAGACTAAAAGTGAAATGAAGAAAAGAGAAGACGATGTTGGTGCAAAATTGCTAAAAATAATGTTAGATTAGAATGACATGGAATGGAGTTGTTAGTACAATGTAGACTTATATTGGTCTAGATTTTAGGCTAAAATTAGCCCATCTCTTCTAATAATTTATGATATATTCAAATCCTTTATATTTTTTTTTCACGTTAAATATACCTTATTTATGTATTACCAATACATTTTTCCTTTTTAGGCCAAACTAAGTGGTTTTCCAACGAAAAATGAACAGTAATCTGGCTAAATTTCGTTGTTTTCCACATAAAACCACCAATATATAGTGAATGCTACTAGTATAATAGTATTACATGTATAAGATACTTAAATTAAACAAAAGTTACAAATGATATTTAGCCCTACAAGGTGCAATATTAGACCTGACAAAGTTGACCCGAAATGAGACCCGAAATCGATAATCAGAAATCAACTTGAGACACGAAATGACACGGTCACACGACCTTAGTGAGACCCGACCTGAAAATATAGACCCGGAACACACCTGACCCGACACTGACCCGACTTGATACTGACCCGAATAATATTTATCCTAAATTTATATATTATTTATAGTTTTATGGTTACACTCGTTTAAATATTAATATTATCATTATTTTTTTTATAGTAATTCGTAATTGTAATACTCCTACTCCTAGTGTGCAAGAACACTTAGTACAATATCCTATTTTGGGTATCCGGGAAAAACGATAGATTAAAAGTAATGTTTTCAGTTGACAAGATATAATCACATGATATACAAAGAAAAAGACCGTCACAAGAAAGTAAACGACAAATAAATAGAGTTTCATTAAAGAAAACAACAAATTAAAACGAATATATGAGGGAGAACATACTAAAGTATAACTTTTCTATTTTTATATACCTTCATCCCAAATGTATCATCTGATTAGGACCCGACCCAAAATTGGCATATGCGTAACATACCAGAATTAGACCTGACTCAAACGACCTGATTACCACCTATATATCTCTATACCATAAGTGAAGAGGGGGGTGGACACCAAAAATAAAAATAAAAAACAAATAAAATAAATCAAGAATTTAAATCTCATATAATTAAGGAATTATGTTTTGTTTCCAATCTTAGCCATCAGATTTTTTAGCAAAAAAATGTTTAAATTTCAAACTAGAATATCTAAAAATCGACAAAGTAATTAAGAAAAATATAAATGGTCATGTTTTCTTGAGATTTATAAATAAACATCCACTTTAGTATATTTTTGTATACTTTTGATTCTTTTTTGTTATTTTCATATGCATGAGTAATTGGTTGCTCATGAGTGGGGTGCATTGATCAATTTTAGGATGAGTGAGAGAGTGGTAGAGTGGGAAGGATGATGTACTTTTTTTGTACTCTTAAGTGATGATGCTCTAAAGGACATCTTCCATTAAGCTTTGGTAAGATTTTTTGTGTTTTTGGCATTTTGTTTTTAAATCACTATTGTTAATCTACTCTCTAATATTTATTACTCTTTTTTTATGTATTTATATTGTTTTCCTATTTAAACTCTTTTGACTTTACAATTACACCATCGAAAAAACAAAATAACTAACTTAACGATTTATTTTAAACGTATGCAAATATGTATATACTTCACTGGAAAAATTACAATTGAGTTTCTTCCGAATCCTTACATAATACTCATTCGTACGAGGCACACATCGCGTACATATAAAACTAATATAATATATAATGGGGAGTTTTTGACAAAACATCCTTTAATTTTTACAATTCCGTTTTGTACTTCTTTTTGGAATCCATTGCGTTAATAATTTCAAGCCTACCTTTTTTCCATTTCGAAACAACTTCGATCTTAACTCCAGTTCTCCAATGATTACCTCTTCATTGGACTCCAATGCTTTCGAACAAAGTGAATATTTCTAATTTTGACTGTACCTATTAGACGATTTATAAGTAAGAATTACATATTTAATCTAGTGTCATTTTCTTAAGTTTATTTTAATATAAATTTTAAACATGTAAAATTCTCTGATATGCAATTATAATACATTGGAAAGGCAGACCGCAGACTATACATAAACCATCAACTTCAAATAATAAAGTTAGTAAAACTTTAAGATGATTTCTCTTCTCAAGTATTTCTTTAGTGTGAAATGCTGCATCAAACTCAACTATTCGGTTTTACTGGTTACATCAATGCAATATTTTACTTGTTCAACTATGATACAATCTTATGACAAAAAGTTCAACCGTCTAAATCTAGTGGTTTATTACTTACATGTCGAGCTAATTCATATGTATATAAATAGGGTGCAGTTGTTACCAGGAGATGCAAGAAAGTAATTCCACAAAACTAAATTTAACAACCCGGCCTTGTTTAACACAATCGTTGTTTAGAATCTCTCCCTTTCAAGATGAACTGCGTTGCACTCTTTTGCATTTTCTTTCTTTTAGCCTCTCTCAATAATGCCATTGAAATCGACTTCTGTGTCGGAGATTCTATTCTTCCTAGGGGTCCAGAAGGATATGCTTGTAATTTATCCGGCTAATGTCACAGTTGACGACTTTGTTTATAGTGGTTTTCGCGGTGAGAGAACCATCATAAATAATGTTTTCAAATTTAATGGGACTTTAGCATCTTCAGATATATTTCCAGCCTTAAACGGTTTAGGCATCTCGATAGGAGTGCTAGACTTGGGTGTGGGTGGAGTTATCCCAGTACACTCTCATCGCACATCTGAAGTTATTGTTGTAGTGGAAGGAACGATTACTGCAGGTTTTATTGACACAAATAATGATGCATATTATAAAACACTAGAAGTTGGTGATGTCATGATATTTCCACAAACTTTGCTTCACTTTCAGATTAATAATGGTGAAGTTCCAGCTCGTGCATTTGTTAGCTTGAATGGTGCAAATCCAGGAATTCAAATCACTAGCAACTCCTTGTTTGCTGGTAATCTTCCTGGTGATATAGCTGAGAAAATAACTCTCATAAGTGCTCAAGAAGTAAATCGGATGAAGGAGATATTTGCCTCAGCTTAATCTGGTTTTGTTTCACATGGCATCACCTACATATTATTGGTTCACATGCATGCATAATTAATTTGTACTATGTTATAATAAAGAGTGTCTTGATACTATTATACTTTAATCTTCCCAAGAATAAATTATACTTATTATGAATTTCTGATTGTTAAATTTCTTAATATTTGATGTAATATGCCTTAAATACTTAATAAAGCAATTGAACTCTATTTTCTTCTTATATTGAATAACTAGGTTTTACACATGTGTTATGCCTCGAAGGGTAAGGGTGTTCGCTAGTCCAAAACTGGATCGGAGCAGGCCAAAATAGTGGAGGAGAGAGGGAGCTAGTGGGGGCTATCGCCACCACAAGCAAGGGCGAAGCCACATAGGGGGCTGGCAGGCCCTGCTCCCGCGGCCGAATGTTGTGACCCTTATATTTTTTAATAGGCCCCTGTAGACTTTTAATTAGGATAAATGCTAGTAAACTGCATTAAATAGCACTAATATGCTCTTGCCTTAGTGGTATGTAGACATAACTTTTATGAAAGAGGTCGCGGGTTCAAGGATGTGTAGTGGCATAATTGTGTTTTTTTTCCTTCTACTTCTTGGCCCCGTTACCTTTTAAACCCTGGCTTCACCCTTGACGCAAGCTCAATTTTTTAAATGTATATATAGTAATTAATGTAGTATAGTATCACTAAATAGACTTGGCTTAGTTAGTTTTTAATCACAAACAGAGTAAACAATACATGAAACTTGGGTTCAAATCTCCATACCAACAATTTCTTCCCGTTCATACAATTTCATAATTCAAATTGTTAATTCTATTCCCTCATCGAAAAATTTCTAGCTCCACCATTGGTCCGAAACCTGTAAAATTTTAAATTGGAAATCGGCGATTAGACTGGTTGTAGCTTGGGAAAACCAGTTCAAATTATTGACCGGTAAGAACAAAAAAGTATATGAAATATCATAGTTTATGAGTTAAGAGATTTTAATAAGGGAACAATTATAAGAAAAAACATTTTCTACCTGACAACATTAATTATTAGACATTTAACATAGCCATTATTGAGTATCTAAACATATTAGGAGAGAAAAAAATTTATGCCGTTAAATGCACAAGTTAAGCTAAAAGCAAAATAGGTTTAGTTTGGTTCAAACAACAAACATACTGGACTGCCACAGAAACCAAATATGGAAATTGGCAACCGGATCAGAGAACTGGACCGACGAGCACCGGTCTAGTCTGGCTAATATTGGTCTGGTCCAATCTGATCCATTTTTAAGGTTCCGACTAGGGGTGTGCACAAAAATCCGATCCGAAATATCCGATCCGAAAATTTGACTATCCGATCGAATATTCCGGATATCCGATCCGGTTTTTAAAATTCGGATATTTCGGATCGGATATCCGGTTTTAAAACCGGATTCTCGAATCGGATACGGATAGGTGTTTTGGAAATTCGGATAATCCGAAAATCCGAATTTTAAAAAAAAATCACGCTGACCCAATCGTTGCCCACTCCAAGGCCATTTATAATCTTAACCTAAAGCCAAGAATTACTATACTCCGCTGCTGGTGCTCGCATTTTCCTTTGTTCTCAATTTTCTCAGACTGCTCCTCGTCATTCTCCTTCGCAGCCAGTCATTTGCACCCAGATTGATAGCACTCTTAGCGTTGTTGGAACTTTTTTGGTTGGTTGCCTTCTTTAACATTTAGCTAATTTATAATGTCAATTTGGCACTTCCACCATGTACCAATTTATTATCTCAATTCTCAGTAGACTCAGTGTTATATACTCCTCTGTATCCTGAAAAGGTCAAGTGGCATTGTCATGTCTTCCTGTAGACTTTGTAATGATAGTTAATTCTCTTATTATAGGTTTTCAATCTATTTTTTAATTTTTGATAGGTTCCCTTTTATATAGGTAGGAATATGTTCCAAAAAGTAGGCAGCAACATTCAGTTTTATTGTTCATGAAAAGGAAAAGCGCATGTTATTTATAAATCCGGATTATCCGATCCGAAAATCCGGATATCCGAAAGTTCGGATATCCGAATTATCCGGACCGGATTCGGATAGCATTTTTTGTTATCCGGATTTTCGGATCGGATCGAATCCGGTATCCGGTTTTGCACACCCCTAGTTCCGACTGTTTTTAAACAGAGTTTTGTATATTTCGATTATAAATTCACAATAGTATGTTACACTTTAAAAATTTACAATATTGATCGAAGAAGCAATAATAGTGTGCTAGTAATGAACAAATCATTTTGTTGCATATTATTTGAGATTATGCATTTGAAACTTGTCGCTGACAATATATGTATTTTTCTAATGGATGAGAATGATAAAGGATTCTAATGCAATTTACATTTTTTGTCACCGAAAAAAAAAATCTAATTTAATTTTTTGTTCTATTTTTCTCGTTGTTCTCCCTTGTAATCAAAGCACTGTTATCACGGCTTAGGTCAAGTTCTTTTGAATCGGATTAATTGAAAAATATTTCATTTCACTTCAGTTCGGTTCTACTCCATTTAAATATTTCAGTTTAATTCAGTACAATTCAATATGGCTCCTTTTTGTCTCCCAATTTCAGTTCAGCTCAGTCCGAATTCAATCCAAAAAAATAGAGCCTTATTATACAACTAGATAAGTATTACTTTGAGCCATGCATACTTTTTTTATAAACGTATAATAAATAAATTTTCATAGTTAAACTATAATTCTAAATTTCTAATGCAGTCTATGAAAAAGTTGCCATCAATTAACCATACTATAAATTGCAATGGAACCATCTAAATCAATGTCCAGTTAAGAAGGCAAGTGCTCGAAGATAGAAAGCCATCTCCTCCCTGTTAGAAAATTGGACGGATACGAAAGCTCTGTTTCTTGATGGAATGGATCTGAATTGGACCGTATTTGTGAAATAAAAAGAACTGAACTAAACTGAAATTAATGAAGCTGGGCAGAACTGAATTGAGCTAAACTGAAATATTTTTTAATTAATCCATTCCAAAATAACAGGGTCTTAGTAGGTTTCATGATACAATATTCTCAAAGGACTTATTAGATATGCTTCTTTAAAACCATGGACAACAAAATATCACGATAATAATTTTGAGATACGACAAACATTATATTTGCGTCTTGGTTGTCAACAAGAAACAATTCAACGAAATTTTGCATTTTTGTTTTGGCTAAAGAACAAGGGAAAAAGTCTATATGAAATTCTCTAAAGCAAGTGGGGATAAATCTTTCATAATTTCATGATTATGAGATTCACACATATGGCATCTCCATTGTTATAGAAAAATCATGAAATGTTATGTCGTTCCATACTTAAAGACATGTTTTTCACCAAAATACACAAGTTTTAGTTAATTAAACACTTGTTATTAATTATTTTTAATTAGTACAACATCATATTTTATAAATATAATCTAGCCAAATCAGATGTTAACTATGAATACATTTATAATATAAATGTACCAACAATTCTCCCCCATTATTTATAGTATAAATACCTTAAATTCGTCAACTCGCAATATAGACAAGCAAACAAAACCTCACGCAAAAAAAATAAACATCATAAACATCAGGAGAGGAAGGAATATAGTTTGAATTGAAACGATGAGGGCAATAAGGAGCCTGATGACTTGAATACCAACAAAGATCACAAGAATCAGAAGTGGGGGTAGAGCCTAATTTTTCTTAGAAGGATTACTTTCTGTGTAAGATACGTCATTAGATTATATAGGTGGCACAAGAATAATTTACCAATGAAACATTAGACAATTTACTCATACCATTATTATGTCCTCCATTTCCAAGTCCTTCCTGAGTACCTACCACCCTGACCATGACCACCTTTGTTTTTATTATTTTTGTCCTCGTTGTGACAACCACCATTACCTTAACCGGACGACCCTAAAGTCCCTGACTGAACAGCAACCACTCCCGGATGAAGACTAACTGACTCATCATAAGCCTTCAAGGCCTTGAGGCGTTGTTCTTGTTGAATAACTTAGGATGTAGGTCATCAAAAGTCAAGGTAACTTGAAAATTGCAACAAAGTGGTCATAAGTGGATCACGATCTAACGCAAACAAAGTATACTGATAACATCATATTGAGGGACAGGACACTGAATAGAAGCCAAAAAGTCCAATAACCTTAAATTCACGCAAAAAGTATTACATCGATTGTTGTTCAGTTTTCTTCATTTGGGTTAAACGGATTTTAGGTCCATAAAACAATCCTTACTAGCATGTAAAAATCAAGATTTCAAAACCTAATCCATATTTCCACAAACATACTCAATTCATGCACATCCAGCATTACTTTGTGCTCCAAAATTGCATAAAGCAACAGTTTAATATATTGATATAGCTGTAAATACTCGTAAAACTGAGAATTTGGCAATGTAATAGCTTGCTCATCAAAGGAAAGTATCGGAAAAGTACCTTCACCAGACAAAGTAGCTAATGTGTCATTAGGAAATAAGTAATATGTGTTTTCCATATCCAGACGTCCTCAAGCGTCGTTAATTTGACAGTAACAACATCAGGTATAAATTGTTGGATCTTCGTTGGTGAAAAGTAGGTTGAATATTGCGGCAATAGAGATGCCAATATCGGTTGAACGGACGAATCGTTCACAAATCCATGTGGGAGTTTGGTCGCGAATCGTGAGGAGGAGGCGTCTCCAGCAGGATTGGGCGTCTGAACCACGCTGGGAAGTGGCAGAGTCATGATTTCAAATTTGAGGGTGCACAATTAAAGTAGAAAAACATAGCAATATTATAAACACGTGATTGGAACATATCCAAAAAAAAGCGGATGTATATCATACTACATCCATTTCACAAAGATTGTTAGATTTTATATTTTGACGCTATTCACAAATCTAGCTCTTACCATCGTTTGTAATTTAAATATTATGAATTGTAAGAATATATAATAATAAATATTGTTCAAAAAGGAAGGATTATATTATATGCAAAAATACTAAAAACAAAATTTAATAACAAAAATATTATCTATAATTAAAGTACGAAAGATAATACCTACTTCCTCCGTTTCGCAATACTCGCAACGTTTCTTGTTTGCACACTATCCAATGCATACTTTGAACATTATTATCTCTAATTAATGATAAGAAAAATTATAAAAAGTTGATATTATGATAGTACGCATTAAGACGAATCGAATAAGACCCCACTTGACTATATTTTTTCTTATACACTTGTGGAAAAATATTACATAAGATTGATAGATGAATAGTGGTTACTATGCTAATGTTGCGAGTATTGCGAAACGGAGGAAGTATACATTATCAAACTTCCACATAAATTATCACACTAGCATACTATCAACTTACCACTAAACTTCATGTAGAATGAAACATTTAATATAAGTCAGAACATGCCTTTAAATACTAAGAAATGAAATCATATTAATTCCACCTTCCCTAAAAGATTAGTTACGTCCTCGTAACTGAAAGCATACCTAATGAAATAAGTGGGGATATTGAGCGCGCATCACATTCTCGGATTCTCATCTAAGCTTATCCTTGTGGTTTGACCATAACACTTTCGCCAATTTGATGGAGGAAAGAAAAAACAAGTAAAAAAAAGAAATGAGAAAGAAAAGGGCAAGAACAATTTACAAGAAGATTAAAAAAATAATAATAATAGAAAGTAGTTAGAAAAATAAGACCAAGGATAATAACAAAAAAGTCACTAATTAATTGAGGTAAGATAGCGAAAAGGAAAAACAATTAAATAAAATGAATAAGAAAGAATAAGAAAAAGGAATGAGAAAGAAAAAGAACAATTTACAAGAAGAATGAGAAAAAAAAGCAATAGAAATTAGAAACTAGTCAAAGAAGTAAATAAAAAAAAGAAGAAGGAATCCTTACTCTTTTAAAAGAGAGAACTCATGACACTGTTATTAGGAACAGTAATCTGAGTCACAAAAGAGTAAAATGTATTGTTCACAAGAAACCTTTGGAAGCTCTATCCTGTTGTGCGCAAAGACTTTGTCACCTTCACCATTTCTCTTTCCTTTATCCTCCTTTCCTCCTGGTTTTCCTCTCTGCCATTCATCTCAGTTATCTTCACTTGCCCTATCCTATTCTTTTCTCTTTCCTCTTTTCATGCTCCATTTCTTCCTTTCCTGCCCTAACCGTCTTTCTTCTCTACCTCCCCCCTCCACCACTGTACCCATTCTCTTCTATTTCTCTCTCCTCTTTCTTTCTTACTCTACAATGGCGGACCAGAACTACTATATGAGATTCACTAGATTATCAGCAAAGCGTCGAGCTGCTGAAGCGATGTCAGATCAACCGCAGCAACAACCGCCACTGCCGAGTTAAGATCCAAGCAAATGGAGTTGAATTTGTTGAACATTATGAAGGTTGCTTTCCCTTTCTAGATTTTCGAATCTTGCTTTCTAGATTAGTCAACCTCCAGGGATTGTAGCATTTGCTAGCTAAGTAGCTATGAACAATAATTGACTATACTATTTCGTTTTTGGGAAGCTCAAACTGGCAAATGCTATCTTAACATTCAATCCCCGGATTCTGTAAGATTTTCTTCTTTCTTATCATGTTCAAGTTTTTATCTATGCAAGATGAATGCTAAAACCATCTTTTTGGCATTTCGAAAGTGGGTAGCAACAATTAGTGTTTAGGTGAATTTGTTTTTGCTTGAACATATACTGAGATGAAGGTTTTAGTAAAGATTTTATTTTTTTTTCCTTTTTTTGGGGTTACACAACAGGTTAATAGACTTCAAAAAAGAAATAACTATTTAATTTTGTTAGTTTAGACTCTCTCTACACCATATTGTTGGTATTTCTAAAAGGGTAGCAAAAATTTGTCTTTATGTGAATTTTTTGTTGCTTGAAGATATAGTGATACGAATGTTGTTGACTTGTTGTAAAGATTCATTTTTTTTGGTTGGGTTGAACAACAAGTTAGTAGGCTTGAAATAACCCCGGATAAAAGTACTTGGCTGCAGTTGGGAATCCTCACGTTCGGTTGCTCCGTATTATGATCCTTTTAAATTGGGAAAATTATTGGGAAAGCAAGAAGTGGAAGGGCATCTTTGCCAATGGGATAATGTGGCAATAGTTATGAAATATTGTGGAACTTGTGTTTTTGTCTGTATCATAAGTTTTGAGATGTAGAAGTACCTGCAGGGTGGCTTGTAGTCTTGTAGCTTACTTTGGTGTGTGCCTAGACTAGAGTTAAGACAGGGGAATCATAGGCAGGGCCTTGAATGCCACCATAATACTACCATAATTAGGTCGAGCACCCTGGTTATGAGAATGGAGGAGTGCAGCTCTAACCCCTAGATATTTATGGTTTGGGCTTGTGAGAAAACATGTGAGCCATCAAACGATCGAATTAATTTCCCAAGCCATTTGGTATAGGAATTTTTCAGAAACCATTACACATTTTGCTTGAAGCGTCCAAATGGGGTTATTGTTTAGTTGACTAAAGTTGTTGTCTGACCCATGCAATGCCACCAGGTTACTGCTATAATTACGGTATACTTGTGTTTTGTGTGCGTGTGTGTATGATGAGGATGGATGAGAAGAGAGCAAAGGGAAGGACTATATTATCAAAAGAGGGCTTGAGATGGGGAATTAATGTGTCAGTATAATATCAAGAACTAAGAGGTTCTTGTGTTCCCCTTTTCTTAATAGGGGAGATGGAGATAAAGGACGAGTGGAAGCTGTCAAAGAATTCTTGTTTTCTAATATTAGTGTAGATATCCATGCTTGCTTTTACTGAGTCTTCCCTTTGTTCCGATACACTTTATCCAATGTTGAGACAAAAACTAAAAGGAATAGGAATGGAAGAAGGTGAAATCTATGTCACTGTTGATAATAGATTGACTTGAGGAAACTAAGATCAAATTGGTTCTTAGAAATTAGAATTTTCTTGGGATAGTTTGAGAAAGGAGATATGAGATTATCTGGTCACTTGTGAGCAAAAGATCCATATGGCATTTTCACTAATCAGCTTGAATTTTAACTTCCAACGAAAATTTTATCGTCCCTGCTTGCTTGTTATTCAAGAAAACAGTATCAAGAATCAGCTTAGTCGTACAAGCACAATTAGTTGGGCTACACTTATAGCCTTATAGGTCGCCGGAGGTATCATTTAATTAGGGAATGCCACCTGTGTGGAAAGTTTGTATGAGATTATAAGAGATATATGCAGTACATTAGTTAGAGGGCATACTTGTAAATATAGTTTCTTCTTTTAGTTTGTTGTAAAGAGGTATAAATACCTCTCTTTTCCTCATTTCTGTACTAACAAATTTATAACAGAATAATGATTATGTTTTTCCTCCTTTTCATTTTCATTTTCTCTCTAAATGAGAGCTGAACTTGTGAAGTTCTTCATGGTATCAGAGCTAATCTTTTTTGTTGAGATTGGTTCGAATGCGATTCTTCAATTGAATCGACTCCATTTTTTATTTCAAGCTGCGAATTGTAGTTTCCTGATTTTCCAATTGGAATCTGCGATTGAATTTTTTCTGACCAGCTTCAAAATGTCTTCAAATGGTGAAGCTAAGGTTATTTCATCTACTGGAGGTAATACTATGATCATCTGAGAGTTTTTGGTTGCTTATGTTATGCTTTCAATAGAGATAGAGCTAGAGATAAGTTTGATCCTAAGACCAAAAGATGTGTTTTTATTGGCTATCCTTTTGGTCAAAAAGGATATAAGGTCTATGACCTCAATACTCATACTACTTTTGTTTCTAGAGATGTTACCTTTTGTGAAACAATCTTTCCTTTCCTAAACACAATCTACTCCTTCTCTTAATGCTTCTACTTCACCTGCTCTTGTTTCTTTTGGTACTGATAATGATGAAATATGTTCTAATTCTTCTACACAATCTCTATCTCATAATTCTTTTCTTGCTTCTTCTATTCCTAAACATATTTCTTCTCCTCTTAACCTATTGATTCTCAGTTTGAACATAATTCTCCTTCTTCTATTTCTACTACTCATTCAATTTCTACTCTTCCTGTTATTTCTGCTCCTTCTGTTTTACCTTTGAATCCTCCTAGAACTTCTACTAGAATCATTAAACCTTCTTCTAAACTTCAAAACTTTGAAGTTCCTTATTTGCCTCACAAAAATATCCCTGAAACTGTTTCTTCTTCTTCTTTATCCTTTTCTGTTTCTACTTTACCTATTCTTGAACCAAAATCATACACTCAAGCTAAAACATCTCCTGATTGGGTTGCTGCTATGAATCAAGAAATTCTTGCTCTTGAGAACAACAATACTTGGGTTGTGACTGATCTTCCTAAGGGTAAAAAGGCTATTGGATCCAAATGGGTTTTTAAAACAAAACTGAATCCTGATGGTACTGTGGAGAGATTGAAAGCAAGATTAGTTGCTATTGGTTATCAGCAGATTGAAGGTGAAGATGTTTCTCAGACTTTCTCTCCAGTAGCCAAATTAGCTACTGTAAGAGTTGTTATCTCTGTTGCTCTCTCTCTCACAACTGGATTTTACATCAATTAGATGTTATTAATGCTTTCCTGCATGGTTTTTTGGATGAGGATGTCTTTATGAAACCACCTCCTGGTTATGATAAAGTTTCTCCTGGTCAAGTTTGTAAACTTCAAAAGAGTTTATATAGCCTTAGGCAAGCTTCTAGAAAGTGGAACAAGGAGCTTAACAAATTCCTTCTCACTTTGGGATTTATACAGCCTATCCAAGATTATTCCCTCTTTACAAGGTCTCAAGATAATCAGTTTTTGGTGCTGCTGGTTTATGTTGAAGATATATTAATTACTGGCTCTTGTGGTGTTCAAATTCAAGAGGTCAAATCCGCTCTTGATCAGGCTTACACAATAAAGGATCTTGGTCCTCTTTCTTACTTCTTGGGGATTGAAGTACATAGGTCTACACAAGGTATTCTCTTATCTCAGAAGAAATACATTAGAGATATTCTTGAAGATTCTGGTGTAGATACTTGTGGTATAGTTGCTACACCTTTACTTGTTGGTTTGAAATTATCTCTTGATTCTGGTGATTTGATCTCTGATCCTACTATATATAGAAGAGTTGTTGGTAGATTGTTATATCTTGGAATTACTAGACCTGATTTATCATATGCTACTCAACATTTGAGTCAGTTTTTAAGTGCTCCTAGGGTTCCTCATATGAAGGCTGCAATACATGTTCTGAAATATCTTAAAGGCACCTTAGATAAAGGTATTTTCTACAAGGCAAATACTATGCTACACTTAACTGCTTACTCTGATTCTGATTGGAGTGCTTGTCAGTTTAGTAGTATATCTCTTAGCTCTTATGCTGTTTACATTGGATCTCATTTGGTTTCTTGGAAAACAAAGAAACAAGCTACTGTGAGCAAATCATCTGCTGAAGCAGAATATAGGAGCATGTCTTTTACTGCTAGTGAACTTGTTTGGTTAGCAGGCCTGCTGCATGATTTAAAGGTGCAGATCTCTCTTCCTATTACTCTTTTTTGTGATAACAAGTCTGCTCAACATATGGCACATAACCCAGTTTATCATGAGAAGACTAAGCATCTCAAGAGAGATATGCATTACATCAGGGAGCAAGTTGCTGCTGGTTTCCTTGATACTTCTCATGTGTCCAGCTCTTCTCAAGTAGCAGACATTCTCACAAAAGCTCTTCCTTCCTCTCAACATGTTCTGTTATGTAGCAAGCTTGGTTTGGTCTCCCAAATCCAGCTTGAGGGGGTGTATGAGATTATAAGAGATATATGTAGTACATTAGTTAGAGGGCATACTTGTAAATATAGTTTCTTCTTTTAGTTTGTTGTAAAGAGGTATAAATACCTCTCTTTTCCTCATTTCTGTACTAACAGATTTTATAACAGAATAATGATTTCTGTTTTTCCTCCTTTTCATTTTCATTGTCTCTCTAAATGAGAGCTGAACTTGTGAAGTTCATCAGTTTGCTTATTGGACATTGTGTAGAGTAAGTCCAACATGAAGAAATTGGTTTGAAAGAAGGCTTTAAGTTGGAGATTTTCCAGATCATCAATCGTCATTCAGCACTGTGTAATATTTGTCATGTTTAAATGCCCACTCCTTCCCATATATGTTACTTTGTTTATCCTCTCATACGAAAATGGTCTCATCCAAAAAGGCTAATACTTGTGTTCAGTGGCTTGGCTTCAGCCTGTCTGTGTTTAAGTGACTGATCTGATGAGTGTTGCTGCCTACCATGAGGATGCTGAGAAAGTGAACATTCGTGTTATATAGGTAGACTCTTTGGAGATTAAGAGCACCATGACTATATCTTGAGCTCTAGATAATGTGATAGAGGGTTGAAGATATCACAGCTTGTAATTCTTTGCAGAATTAGCTTACCTGCTTAGTTATCAAAAAAGAAATACTAGAAGGTTAGAAATGGGAGATAAGAAAATATGCAGAAGAAAGGGCAATAAAGGGTAAAGAAACTAGGAAAGAGAGAAATAGATTGTAGAGGTATAATAGGGGCAAAAAAGGGTACATAAGCTTAGTTATCAATATAGAAATACTAATAAAAAGGTTACATGGACTTTTATATATGATGCTACTTGTTAGTATGCTTGATAATTTAAAAAGATTACTAATACTTTCAAGATTCATGATCATGCATACTTCTTCCGTTTTAAAATAGATGATACACATTAAAAAATACGGGTTTTTAGGGAAAATTTTGTAAACTTAATTAAGTGAATTAAATTGAGGGGTTAATTAGAAGTGGGGGAGTGGGCCATGTAATTAAACTAATAACCTCACCAAAAGTGTCTTCACTATTTTGAAACACCCCAAAATTTTGTCAAATCACACACCAAAACTGACTAAATAAGATAAAAAAAAGTTTATCATCTATTTTGAAATACCTCATTTTGGAAATTGTATCATCTATTTTAAAACATAAAAGTATTCAGTCAAATTTCTCATCCATATACCATGTTTCCTTGATTGTGTTGATGCAGCTATAGCTTTTTTGTTTGCATTCTGCCAAGTTTTACTTGTGCTTAGTTTCATTATTTTTAAAGGGTATTGTTTAATTTTGTTATTTTTTGAGATTTTTGTTTTCGGTAGTTGTTGTTTTTGTCAAATGTGATTGTTGTAGATAGTTGGATAATTCATGATTAGATTTATTTAGCTGAGTTGTATGTATCCGCAGCTGGTTTCATTGTTGCATTTGGTGACTGAACCTTAACTTTCAACGAAACAGAAGCTATATTGACTAATCTTAGAAAAGTAAAGAACAATATAAGATGATATAATGCATTGAGGGGCAAGAGGCTCTGTTATATGTACCATAGTTGGATCCCAACTAACAAGGTGTCTTATGAGTTCCAATTTTGTTGGAGTTTCCTGCGGTTCCCAGATCCCAAATTGCTAAACTAAGTTGCAAGATTAAGTTTTTATTGCTTTTGTTATAGATTATCTATTTTCTTGGTTATTTCATTCTTCCTCAATGTTTTTAGTTAAATTTTACTTGAGCTTAAACTGTTAATTTTACATATTATGCTGGTTTTTGAAATACCCACATGAGACAACATTGTTTTTTGAACATGTTGATCTTTCTGAGCTTAAAATACTAAGTGAATACCACCCAGATTGTGAGGTTATTTACTTCGGGGGTTTCTACTCTTGATTGGATCTTAAGGTTTGAGATATCGTCCATTGTTAAGTTAATCAACTTCATTGATACTTGATTGGATAGTAGCAGATTTTGGTAGATCTTGTTTGTAAGATGGTTGAAGAAGAAAGCCTAAAACTGTTTTGATGGAAATCAAAGATGGAAATGAGCCCAAATCTGAATTTTCGGATTATATGGGCACCATTAATTGGCTCAAAATGCTTGCCAAAGAGAGGCATTGGAGCTTTTTTTATAAGTTGGCATGTCGTTTTTCTCCTTATTATCGTTCATCATAGATAATTACCATTTGTGTTCATATACTTTGGCCTTTTTAATATAACCTTAGATATTACTCTAGCTATGTAACATTTTCCAAGGCTTCAATATATCTACTCATCGATAGATTCTTGCATATTGCATTTGCTATCTACAACAAAGACTACCTTTTGAACCTAGAAAAGACTAACTAAAAGACAAGTAATACAACCTCGCCAATTACATAGCCCTATTGGGGGGCTGTGCGCTTTAGCGCGCGGTCCAACAACTAGTATTATTAAAAGAATAAACAATATTGATGACAATAAGATTATAACTCATGACCTCCCTACACTTACTCTTAACTTCAATGCAACCACACCAACTATCCAAACATATTTTTATAAGTCAAAGAGGGGAAACTATTATTAGTACACTGTTTAATCTTATTTTTTTCCCCGAAACATCCGATTTTTTATAAAAAGGGGGGAGCACATGCACTCCTCGTGCCCCTAGTTGGCATCGCCAGTTCTAATGAACTGAAAAAACAGGAAGCCGCCGGATAGTTGTGAGGACAGCAATGGCTGCGGATGGGCAGAAGAAGACTGTTAGAGGGTCGCGTGAAGGCCATATTCCACCGAAAGAGAAAGATATGCCTGCGATGTGACAGCCGATACTGTGGTGAAGCGTGGCTGGTGAATTAGAGTTGAAGGATTGGACATGACGGGCAGCAGGGGCTAAGAGATTGGTGTCACCGTCATATTGGATCCTGCAACCAACGTGGAAAGAAGAGAATTCGGAGCATAAAAATTAAAAAAGTAAAGAGTGAGAGATTTCAAATTGTTAACCTAGGCTCTTGATACCATGTACGAGTATTTGGAATAACGATCGGCTAACCAGTTTAGGTTGCCTGACACACTTATATATATTGTCAATATAAAGAATAACATAGTGTTCTAATTACATTAGATCTACCCTAATATTTACTTTATCCCATGAATACTCACAATTTTATTCCAATAATATTTCACAACTTTTTCCATTTGTACTTCGAAACTATATCATAACATAATGTAACACCGACCTCGATAATTCTCTCTTTTATAAAACTTATATTTTCTAACTTAAAATAGAGAATTATCGAAGTATTATCGTCCGTGTGAAAATTTATCGGCTTACTCGGAATTTTACAGCGGAAAACATCAAAATAAATACTTTAATAAATACTTAAAACCATAATAACTGTCAAAATATTATTCAAACTTCAAACTTACTTTAAAACCAACTTAAATAATTTACAATAAATAATTCATAGAGTAACTTAATAGCTAAGACATAAATGAAAGCAGCAATAGAAAAGAGAAAATGATCTCTTATCAACATCTCCCAATTCACAAATGAGTATGGATGCATCCTCTTCAAACCTGTAGGCGAATATTCAATTGATGGACTGCTCGCCAATTAAGGTTCATAAAGGGATCAATAGGCACAACCATGATCGACATACAAAAAACCACGTAATCACCAAAAAGCTGAGTACATACATCACATCATAAACCACGTAAACCTAACATGATATTACTAAGCAATAAAATATGATTAACAATGATATAAATAAAACGTCGACTCATAGATAAGAATTGACTTCACAAGACTACAAATATAACTCATTTAATAAATTAGAAAAATTGGCAAATAAGAGATGGACACTAAAAAACAGATCAACAATATTAGAAAACATAATGATTTTAAGAATAAAGATTCACATTTTTATCAATTTGTAACCACAATCCTATTGCTTTAGTATCTCTTCTTTGCATGCATCGCGTGCATACACGACTCGTATACATCCATAAGGAAAAACTCCTTGAACAACTCGTTTATCCCAGAATCATTCAAACATAGATTTTAAACTTCTTAAGCTCATTTCCTTTAAGGATTATCGATGATATCTAAAAATGGTATAACTTTCACTTTAAACAATTCACCATTATAATTCGACCAAATCGAACATATACTACTTCCAACTATCTCCTTCTCTAACATTCGTAGTTGTATTTCTGAAATCAATATAAAAATTCTTATTCTAGTCGTTTACCAATATAGAGTTCATGAAATCTCAATAATAACTGAAAGTTCTCAATATTCGGAAACCTTCCAAATAATATCTCATTAATCACTTAACTGTGTTCCTTTAGAATGCATTCGATCAGTTAATGCAGCGTATATGAAGTTGTTTGATTAGGAAACCCACAATTATAGTTACATTGAGAAGTAGTGGCGGAGCTAGGATTTTGTCATCAGGATACATTAACTAATTAAATAAAAAAAAAGCTGGAAAATTTGTCGGAAATAAGTCAACTTTTTCGCGGTCTTCTTTTAATAAGTTAAACTTTGAATAATCCTGGAATAAGTTAACCTTTTAAGAGTATTTGCTTTTAACAAGTTAAAACCTGTTTAAGAACACAAAAATTGTTGGGGATGGAAAGTAGAAGAAGAGAAGGAACACATAAATAATAATTTAAAATTTAAGAAAAGCCTCACATATTACCGGATGAATGATTTATAAGTCATTTGACTTGTTAAAAGTTTAAGTAATATCAAAGTTAACTTATTCCAGGATTATCTAAAGTTTAACTTATTAAAAAAAAGACCGGGAAAAGGTTGACTTATTCTTGACAATTTTTCCAAAAAAGTTTAGTAAAAGAAGGATCTTTCTAGGTCTTGATTTTTTTGATCAAGTAGTATCACTCATCATTCCTACATTCAAGTATATGATATGAAGAAAACAAATTAATCAACCAAACAAGGTTACAAGCCATAATTTATATTCTTATCTTGAACTCTCATTATGAAACCAAAACTTACAAACAAAAAATTTAAAATTATGATATGAAGAAAACAAAACAAAATTAAATTAAAAATGTAACATTTATTCATGATTTCGATTCAACAATATACTTCTTACCAAAGAAATTTACAAAATGAAGAAAAATAAAAACTTTAACTGAGGCTGGCGGTGGACGAGTGGACGGGTGGATGGCATGGGCAGACGTTGGTGGCACTGTGACAGACCGTCGGACGCCAATTAGAGCAACCAAACAGTTAAGTGATATAGAGTAAATTTTGTCAGTTAAGAAAGAGAGTTTTAAAAAGTAAGTTTGTAATTACAAAAGAAGAGAGATAGAAGTGAAATATAAAAAAAAGTAAAGTAAAGTAAAGTAAAAGTATAGCTGGTCCTGTCATTATATCATGTGATGAGAAAATAACATTTCTTCAAAGTTGCAAAGCGTGCAAAGTCTATTGTTCTCAATGACGAAGTGTGTGTGTGTTTGTACCGTTTGACTTCGTTTTTCTTTTCTTTTTTTCTTTTTACTATTATTAGACGTTATTGTTATTATTTAGCATCAAATATTAATATATTATTGATAATAATAATCACATATTATTATTAACTATTACCGTTTAACTTCCAACCGTAGCCCCGTTTCAAAATCGGATTATTTCAAATCTTTCGACTGTAATATTTCCTTTTCACATCTATAATATACAAATATACTTTCACATGTATAATGCGCACAGAAGACTAGTATATTGAAATCGAACATTACTCGAACATTACCTATTACTTATATGAAACTTGAAATTTCCCATATGAGTATATGAAGGTGTAATAGTAGTAAGTTCCAATCTCATGGTCCAATGACATAGATCAAAGAGAAGAGGCCCAGCTGAGACCCCCAAGGCAGAATTCGCTGACTCTCTTTCTCTTCTCTTCTCTGTTTGCTCTCTTTACAGTTTGGTGCCGATTCTTCTTCTCCGGCGATGCGAAATTGCGAAAAACTCCATTGACGTTCTTCCTTCTCTCAACTCCTCTTCGATTCGATTCGATTCTCTCTCCTCTTCCAAAGAGGAAGGAGAAACTGATTGATAAACCATACGAAGAATTACGATTTTACGGTACCAGATATGATTACGCGCCATAATTTGGCAGACCAGCTCAGAGAATACCAGATTCGATCCAAACATGATTGGGCTTCTGCTTCATTCTTCTCCTCCACTTCCAATTTCACTTCTAGGTATCATTCTTATCCAATTTCTGTAGTTTGATCGCCAATTTAGTTGCTAATTCTCGCTCTCTTAGATCCGTGTTTTCCAATTTTGTTCCGAATTTAGTTTTTGATGAGTTTTAGGGTTTGATAAGACTATTGATGAATTTAGTAGTTGTAATTCTTGTAATTGTGATGATCCTTGAGGTTTTGTTAGATTAGGGTTCTTAAGGTGTTTTCTGAATGATATTCTGAAATTCTTCTACTTGATATCTGATACCAGCTAGAATGGAGGTAAAATGGTGTTACAGCTTTTCTTAATGCATAAGCTGCATGTATATTCCTTACACTTTACTATTCATTCTGATGCTCGAGAAGCAATCCTTAAGCGCAAACTGATCATTTGTTCCGATTTGATGCATACAAGTTAAGTTGGCTAAACATAATATTGACTTCGTCTTGTGACTCGGAAGTAAGTAAATGTTTGGAGTGAAGATGATTCAGTGTTTGAGGTGCTGTTTTTTACTAGATTTTGGGCTTCAATTTATGCCCATTGTGTATTAAAAATCTCGTAGAGGTCACTTGCACGATATGCTGGGATGTCGGTTCATGTCATCATTTGATCCGTCTCTCATTATGAGGTGTTGATAACGCATTGTTTGGATCGGAAGAAAGGGGAGGAAAGGGAAGGAAAGGAAGAGAAGAGAAGAGAAAGGGATAAATGGTTGTGGGAGGGAAGGGGAGGAGAGAGATCCATTTCCCTCCTTTTTTATTAAGAATAATCCCTCCAAAGATTTTGAGAGAAAATGGACCATACCTTTCCCCTTCCCCTTCTCTCCCTCCCCTTCCTTTTCCTCCTTCTTTGCTATCCAAACAAAGCGTAAGTGAACAATTTAGGTGGATCAGAAGTTACATATGCCTCCGTTAGCATGTTTTTAGATACATTGGGCTTAGCTTCAAGGTTTTTACGCCAAGTGGCTTCACCCTTTGCCGTTTATTCTACGCATGGCTCAAGCATGTAGTGGTTGATGACTGGCTTGTAGCTTCTTGGAGGAAACATATATGAGAGGCTCCAACAATTCTCCCTCCTTGGAATAAGCTGTACCTACTTATGACTTATGAGCTGGAAGAAACACTTATTTGTGGAGAACAGTCATGTGCTCAAGGCGCCTAGTATGAAGTAAATATGTAACTTTTGTGATGTGGGGTCTTGATCCAATACACACTCTATACGAGTATAGTCAGGCTGTGGCATATATCTAATGTTGTTTGAGCCACAAGGAGATTGAGGGTCTGCTTGGATATCTACCAGCACAATTCAGATGGATTGAAGTTTGGGGATGTCGTCCGAAAATTTCTTACCCATTAAGAGAGTGTACTCTGGTGCTTGGCTAGTTGGCTGGTTATGGTTTACATGATAGAACACTGCTTTAATAAGTCGATGAGTTTTGATTTTCCTTAAGTTTCCGGTTTGAGGTAGTTGCTGCACTGTTTTTGTTGCGACCTCTTTGTTATCCTGAATTTGTTCATTGCTAAACATTGCTGAAGGCCAACATCCTTAATTAGCTGAGTTGATTAAAACGAAAAAATTCGGAGTCAGCTGCACACTTCACATTTAGCTACTGAATGCTCTGGGAGACTATATATTAGTTGATTGAGGTGACAATCTCAGCTATAACAATTAGACTCTCTCTCTCTCAATTGGGAATGTAGGATAAAAAAGAGGAACTACTTTATCTTGGTGTGCAGGAAATGTTGTGAAAAAATGAGATTGGCAAACATTAAAAAAAGAGCAAGATACCCCCTCTTTCCCCCTTCTAAAGAATCCAGCTCCCTTCCCCCTCCAGTGACAGTTTTTTTTCTTCTTCTGGCCTCTTTGCTTTCTGTGCGTTCCTCTTTCCCTCTTTGTGCCCTTCCCTTGGCGTTACTTTGCATCTTCAGCTGTCCACCCAAACAACTTATGGTTTCTGATAAATATGTTTCCTTTTTTTTTAGTATGAGATCGGATGTAATTGTTCTTCATTCGCTCTTTCATTAATGATCAGTACTTTGCTATTGAAAAGCATCTTGGCGTTGCTCTTGATTGATTTTTTGTTTCAGTATGGAATAGGGTGTAAGCAGTGGTTCTTTGCTGTACCTCAAAGTCCTCATTATTGTTAAAGTGCGTTTTTTGGGGCTTTTTTTCAGTCGCGTTCTTTGCAATTACCTCAAGTGTGAACGCACCCCCACCCCTTCCTGATCCTGTAGTGAAGAAAGTTACTGACTGTTAGATGGGTTTGTTTCTCTTTGGCAGGGTGGATATAGTGATCTTCGTAATCTGGGAGCTCGTCATTCTCGCATTCCTGGTTTTCTCAGGAATCTCGCTGTATTTCAGACATGTGCGACTTGCATTTATTTTGTTATGTGTCACATTGTTACTACTTCTGTGCATGAAAGTCTCAAAGCAAATACGTTTGGCACGTAAGAAGAAACGAAGGATGCTTCTACCATTATCAATGTAACGCCCTTTAGGCAACCCTATCTATGTAAAAATGTGAGATTGATATACCATTTTTATTCTTCAATTTTTGCGCTTTCATATTTTTCTGATTGGTGTCAGAGTTCAAAGTAGATGATAGTTGTGTGATTTTGTGTCAACCCGCGGCTGTCAAGATGTTTCAAGTCTGCAATATGAAACAATATATCACAGTATACCCCATTCTAACCCAGAAGGCTCTTCACAGTGTGATAGTATCGCATTTTACGTGCATAGCTATTATTGAGGCTTTTTTCACACAACGCATGGTGGTTGGTGGCTAGTGTAGGTCATAAACGTTGCATTCATTTAGAAAAGGACGTGATATTCTGAAAATTTTACACATCACAGCATATTTCACAGAAGCCACAGGGGCAAGTTATTCTATTGTTTGTTGCAATTTACAAAACTACTCTGCTACTGCTGTTTTCATCAAGTTGTATTCTGCTGCCAAATTGACGACAACTCTTTGCTAGTCATTCTGTCTTGAAGAAGTGGACTGGAATCCCTGTTATCACTATACTCCATATAGCACCGGTCACCAGCATAACGCTCAGAAGTATCCCAAGACATCCTAGCCCCCAGTTAAGGTTCCACATAAAGCTATATCTTTGGGGTTCCTTGATTTTAATCCACATGAAACAGGGATATGATAAGGTGAGAGGCAGTGCAATACCTCCTAATAGACTTGCTAAACTCGGCAAAAATGGTAATGCAAATGCTATGAAGACTACTAAGCATCCAAAGAAGGCACGGATTCCCGATCTCAACCAACGAGGGCATGGTTTCTCCTTGTAGCTTGTGTATCGGGACTCCATGTTGTCAAACACCGGCATTGCATATATCTGGAATGAGCTGAGGCTGTGGATCACAACTAGCAGGCTTGTGAAACACAGTAGAAACTTGGATGTGTCGTGCCCATGGTATTTATGCAAGGTATCTAGTAGCCCTTCGTTTGTAGGTATGATCTGTAGTAATAGAACACCAGATTAGCAGACAGGTAAAGTTGACTATACCGGATTCTGGTAATTAGAGAGTTGAATTTTTCTTTTGATTTGAAATCAGAGGATTTTTTTTCAGGACATTGCTTCTACCTATCAATATATCTGCTATGTTTTTGTAAACAAAAAAACATGTAAAAAGTATGTGGCATTTTGTACCTTTTCTTAAGTTCATGATGAAATTTTTGAAATGCGTTTTTCATAAAAAAAAATGTATTACCCTTCTGAAGGATGTTCGTTTTACCAACATCCAAGGAGGCATAGTTTAACTGCGTAAAATAAACCTGTTTTATGCAGTATTATCTGTTGTGTGTGTTTTAATCGTGCTACGATGCTGGACTGAAGAAAACAGATGTTAGATGATGTTTGAACAAACCAAGTTTCCATAGGCCCAGTATCCGCCAATTGCGAGAGGAAACAAGCACAGTACAATCACCACATAAGCAAACTTCACTCCTCTCCACATTGGTATTCTTGATGGTTGCTTTGTACTAGTTGGCATGGTTCCCTGTACCAAACACACATTTTATTAAAATTTTCTCCATATTCTTTCGTTTACATATATGCCATATATATGATATATACCTGTATTTCCAAAATCAGGTTATGCCCTCTGAAAGAAAAAACAATCATCCCAATTGCATTTAGAACCCTACATAATCTTGCAGCATGGGATCCATCATGGGACGGTTCGTAGGATACGCTCATGGGGCGATCCTTACTTACAGATATGACCGATATAAGTATACAGTACCCGATGGCGGTTACGGATCCGATGAGTGAGACTCTAGCAATTGAGTTCAAGTTGGGGAGCTGAGCAAGTATGACAGCAGAGGAAGTGAAGACCATGTACCATTCTACAGTAGTCAATGGGTTAGTCTCTTTGCAAGTGGGCCCACATACAGTTTCATAGAAAATCTTCATGGTCCCACCTCCAACCATGACAAGAGCAACGCATGTACCACCTGATAAGTACATAATTGGGAACAAAGAGAGCAGTTTCCCTAGCTTTTCACCTGCATTATTAGTGTTAAGCATCTTTCGTTGGTGCTCTTTTGACTAATAAAGTAGGAAAGCAACCAATTTTAGAGCACATAATTTGAGTAGAAAACGTTCCAAAAAAAGTTGTGGGAACCCAAAAGTCTTAGGGCCTAAAATTCAGTTCATTTGTTTAGGGTTTGTGCCTTTGTGGAATGAATTGATTTATCTTGCGTGTAAAGGAACAATACTTTTCTAACATATTGGAAATTTGCTTGAAGATGCTAAATCGGATTTTTCTTACTTACAAAGTGGCGATATTTGATCAAAGAAATTTATAAGCAAATTCACGTGTAATCTAATACTATTATTCAATGTGGAGTGACTTCTTTTTTTAGTTCACTTTGTACGCTTTTGCTTTTTGATAATGAAATGTTAAAACACTTGGTACATATAATAGAGATGATGATCTATCTAGGTCACCTATTTTAGGTACGCCCACTTATCCTATTCCCTTACAAGTATTGTTCCCCAACCTTGTTCTGGATCATCTTTTAGTACATCCAATATCGATCATCAGGTCTAAAACATTTGATAATATTGAAGGTCACTGGATTTTATTATAAGATTTCAAAATGATACCATTTCAAAAATATATTCATTTGATACCATGTTATCAGTAATACCAATAACGTTTTTTACTTAATAAGTTATTGCATCTATTGAGATAGAATGATGCTTACCAAAAGCTACCATTGATAGTCGAAGGTATCTACTATAGCGTATGCCGTTGTGTGATTCATGCAGTTGGATTAACAACCATATCGTATACAACTGCCATATGAAAGCCAAAGAAAGACAAGTAATCCCCCATATCCTGTTAGAACATTGAAGAAAACATACGGTGAATAATTACATGTCTTATAAGATAAACCTTTTGATAAATCGATTATAATCGTTTTTTAATGAAAAACTAAACTTAAAGCTACAATGTTATAGTCAACGTTAATGTAACAAACAAAAAGAAAATATATGATGAATTTGTACCCATCAACTATAAGTTAAACCTTATTATGTTTCTTCTATCAAAATAGCTAAGTTTCGGATATGATGTTACACATTCTTTGAATCGAAATCAGAAGTTAACGCTATAATGTTTTAAATTCGTAATATCAACAAAACACGATTTATTCTCTTTTTTTTGTCTACATCTTATTGCACATTAAAAATTAAAACCACTGATATTACATTGGTAACAATAATATTTCATTATTCACCCAAAAAGGACACACATCAAGCCATGGCTAGTTTTGAAAATTAAAAAATGATTGTAAATCACTAAAACATAGGCCGACATGAGACAATCTCCCAACTTTATTGTAAGGCTGAAGCCACTATTTTCGACAAAAGTTTGAACAGCTACCATACATGTAAATATTACTATTGTCCATATAGTTAGTTCACATAATCACTTCCCAATCAATTTTTTTTTTCCCCATATATGGGTGAAACCGTGAATTGTTTCTTACTATGTAAAGTGCGACATGTTTGCACCAACCAATCTAGTTGCAACTTGTCGTATATCTTTTAAGTTTTATGGGAATTGACTTTGTTCTATTCTAGGTTAATTCGCTTCGTTAAATACTAGACTTTTACTACCTTTTCCATGTTTTGGTAGATGCTAGCAAATATTGATGATAATCTCGATTATATAAGGGAAGAGGGGATACGAACCAAAAGAGAAAAATAATACTAACTGCTTTACTAATTCAATAATCCACCATTTTAGGGCCTGTTCATTATCGACTTATCGTTTTTTATTATCATTATTATCAGTTTTTTTTAAAAAAAAAACAGGAAACCACAAAAAGTGGTTTTCACTTTCTAGTTGTCAGTTTTCAAAATCTTTATGTTTCCAATAAGTTTGACTAATTCTTGATTTGTTATAATACATATATCGTATGACTTTCTAATACAAAAACCAAAAAACTGAAAGCCACAGCGATACTGAACGGGCCCTTACTAATTAATTTTTATCCTCTTTTTTCGCACGCATCTCGTGCATTTGACACTAGTTGATTTATGTTATAGGTGTTTTTGTAAGGAAAACTTCAATGTTACTATTAGTATTGCTTTAAACATGTTTTTTGAATTTACCATTGTCAGTTTATAGAGGTGGTATTTAAAGACAACAGATATTACGAAGAAATACATATATTTTACTATTTCCAGATGAAGTTTCATTATTATTAGCATTGAAATGATCGAGACTTTCTTTCTTAAATGGCGTATAGATATATATCATTATCTATTATTGGCTACCAATCATGCCGTTATGAGGTAAGCATTTTACTATTTACGTGCAAATACTATTGGAAATAAGTTAAGTATAGTTTCATGCATTTAGTATGCAATTGTTTTAATATAGTGCCATTTGTTATGTCTTACTTTGAGATATGTGAAACAAGGCTTTCAATAATTTTCCTTTTGAAAATACGTATATAATATGATTGGCAATTTAGATCATCAAAACATTACTTAGCATTATAGTATAAGTATATAAATTATTGTATTTAAACTCTTTTGTTGGTACTTCCTAATCTTTTAAATCAGAAATATTGAGTTTGAAAGGAGTAAATTTGCGGGCATATAGCGCACGGAACCCCGCTAATTATGAAATAGTATTCAAGTTAAATTGCTAAATATGAAAGGAAGTATATATAATCTCTTAGGAACCAGCAAGCTTTTACAGTGCATGGAATTTAGTACATAGCATAGACCATATATAATTTGTCTCGCATCCCTACAAGGCTACAAGAAATAAGTTTTCCTATATATATATATATATATATATATATATATATATATCTTTTAAATAACAGTGACCATTTCACATATTCCTTAGAGATACAAAATAAAAATTTCTCATCAAAATGAGGAGATTTGTTTTATGATTAATTAAAGCCTCTTTAGTTTCATAATTATATTACCATATAATATGTATAGATCTATTGATATATATGGATGAATAATAACAAGTCTCAAGTGATGCACAAACTTACATTACCTTATTGTAAGACGTCAAAGGTTATCTTCAAAAAATCATAAGGAGTCGTTCATTAAAATAGAAAAGCTATAGCAGTTTACGATAAATATATATTAGACTAGTCCACTATCTTTAATTTACATAAATTATGTGTATCAAAAGGTAGTTATGGATTTTAGAAAAAGTGAAACTTACCAACCAAGGGAAGTGAAAGCTAAGGGAAGAAGAAGAGCTTGGAAACCAATCCCTGAACATAAGGTATGAAAGGCAGCATAAAAGGCGTTACCATTTCTAGACTCAGTGATAGGAAGCCAATTATCTTGGATATCAACCTTTGTAAGATGACCCACTTCTTCCAAGTGATTATGCATGCTTTTAACACCATTTTTCATGGGGCTGGATGATATAGGACTCATTATTTGAAAAGCTAAGGGGCTTTTGGTTATAGCACCATGGGAGCTTAGCCCGGCCGGTGCAACGACCAGCGGCGACTGGGAAAAGAACCATTGGAGTTGTTGAGGAGCTAATGATACTTCATCACTAGAAACCATGGTTGAGGACTAAAATATTTTGTGATCTATCTTTTAGTTATACCTTATTTCTTTTAAGCAAAACAAGGAAGTTAACATGCAAAAATATTAATTAGGGTTTTGTTTGGGACTAGAAGGGTATATATAGGCTTTTCAGGGTTTGATTTAGGTTTAAAAGTGGGAGATGACTAGGATTAATAATGGGTGAGGTTCTTGAGCCTTTCATTTGGTGGAGCATTTATAGTTAAGTTTTTATAAACAAATTGAACATGCATATAATAAGATAATTAAAAGTACTTAAGTTATATTTTTATGATGTTAAAAGTTACATGTTATTGAAAGTTATCCAAATCTAGGAGCATCAATCTTTCAACTCCATTCTTTATTAATCACTATATTTCTCATTTTACACTATTTAATAAATTCCTTTAATTATCTATTTGATTTATGTACAAAGATAAAGATAGTCATGTTAAATATTGTAAGATTGACTCATTATATATTTAATTAATATAAAAAACCTATATTTACTCAAACACAATTAGAGATATTAATATAAGAAGTTGTGCATTAAAAAGTGTAAAACTCGGCCATCAAAAAAAGAGTGTAAAACTCTATATTTAGTTATTAACGAATGGAGGAAGTACTTTATAAAAATATCACCCGAGTCTTATTACACACTTATTATGAACATGATTTTAACTTTATTTCTAATATTGCTCAGTTATGAAAGCATAGTACTATTATTGATAGGTTATATTTATAGAAGAAGGTTTAACGGTTAGATAATCATATATTAAATGAGTAATTGTATTGGAAAGGAATGAAAATATTAGTGCAAAATTTTTAGAGTACACTAAGGCCCTGTTCTTTTGGACTGGATCAATTTGAAAAAGTTTCAGTTCACTACTTCAGTTTAGTTCAGCTCCATTAATTTCAGTTCAGTCCACTTCTATTTAGTTCGTTCCGTTCAACTCGATCCTTTTGTCTCACAATTTCAGTTTAATTCAGTTCCACTCAGTCCAAAAAACGGAGACAAAACATACATAAAGTTATTAAAAATTAATAACTTACAAAAGACGTAGAAGCATATCAACACCATGGACCCAATGATATATAGTTGTTTCTGTCCAAGACAGCAACAGTGAATGTGGTGGTGGGTACTTGGTGGAATCGTGGCTCCCAAACGTCCTTCGTGGTGGTGGTTACCTGCAAAACAAGGAGAAACCTCGGGGGTGGTTCCGAGGATCGCCTCTCCGATGCCTAAGTCAGTCCAAATTGAGCACAAGATCTCTAGTCGAGAGAAAACGAGTATCAAGTGCAAGTATTTTGTGAGTGTTTGATTCAACGTACCTTACCCATGCATGGGCATGGGTATTTATATGAGACATGGACTTGTAACTGACCTAGTAAAGTGAGTGGGCCTCTTTGAAAGTGGGCCAAGGTGGAACGAGGCCTTCATTAAACTCCAGCCTAAAGGCTATGTCCGGAGCGGTCTGCCTGAGGAGGTCTGCTCTGCTCCAGGCGCTCTGACGTGGAGTGGCAGGCTGCTTCCAGCTGGAGGTCTGCTAGGTAGACCCCATACAATTTGCCCCCCGGACCCAGTATTTGCAGATTGCAATATGCTGGGTGCATTTGTTTTTGTTCTGGCGTTCTGCTCTTCGCGGAATGATACGTGGCTGTCTGTGAGCTGCTCTTCACAAACTCCAGAATGCTTCCATTTTTCCCGCCCATTTGGTTGGGGTGTTGAGTAAGGGTCATTAATTCATTTTGAATTGAATTGAATTGATGTGACTCTTTGGGTTCCCAAGGAATGTAATGATGATAAGTTGGTGCTGAGTGGACGAATTATGCTTATTTAAAGGCTGAATCGACCTTTTGTGGAACTTTTCAGTTTCCTTTCCTTCGAACTCTTTGCTTTTCAAACTTTCTTGTTGTTCTTCGAGAAATTCTTTTCGCCCTAGCCATTTTCGAGTGATTTCTCTTGATTATCCTGGGAGATATCTGTCTGCGTTTGGAGATTAATTGATATTGTTGCGTTCGTGGCTTTCGTCTTCTCTTCCTTGGCGTCTTCTGCTCTCCATCTAGGTAAACTCCTTTTCCCAGATCTACTTTTGGTTTTTTCCCTCTTGGATGGTTTTGATGTGATCTTTTCTGTGTTTATGGATTTCTCCCCCTTTTTCCTTCTGTACGCACTTATTTGCCTGTGTTTTTGGGGTTAGGGTTTCTTTCCTTTGGTCTTCAGATGCGATTGTTTACTTCTTTGTTTCATAGATCTGTTTGGTGTTGTTTCGTTTCCGTTCTGCCGCTCTGAATGATAGGCTTTGTCCTGCTTCTTCAGCAGGACTCTGCTCTGGTTGGTAGGCTCTGCTCTGCTTCTTCAGCTGAGTTCTGCTCTACTGTTGACATTTAAGATTTTTAGGGTTTGCTTTGTTTACCCTGTTATCCTCTTTACTTGCTGGGTTGTAAGCCTGCGATGTGTCTTCATTGTTTGTACTGCGTTATTTGCAAGAAAATATCATATTTCTTGGCTATTTCTGATCTTTACATACCATACACATCCTCATACACATCCTTGCCCCCCAGTCTGGTAGCTCAGTCTGTAGGTCTGAGGTGCCAGACTGTCTTGTGTGGTGACTGCAAGTCTGATGTGCTGTCGTCTGCTTCTTGTGTTGTGTAGGATGTCTACTTCTCACTCTGCTGCTTCCCGTGGGAAGGATGTGGTATCTACCTCTTCGTCCGAGCCGGATGAGCCTTATCCGGTGGACACTCAGTCCCCGTTTTTAAAGTTGGATCTGCCTCGGTGTAAGGACGAGGTGGTTCCGGAGGAATGGGAGATCTTTGACCCCTGGGACGGTCTTTGTAAGGAGGTGTTGGGTCCTGAAACCAACAGATTTCCTCCCAACTACAAGTTTAAGCCCACTCTGCCCGCAGTCAAATGGAAGTACAGCGACCATGAGATGCGGAGTCTTGCCCTTTACGACAGCAAGGGTAAGCCTTATTTGGCGAAGAGATCTGCAGAAGCGTTCAAACGGGCGCATGCTGCATACTACCTGGAGATTGCTGCGGAGATCAAGCCGCTTCGCGGGTCTTGGGTAGTGCTTCCCCAAGAGGGTCAGAGCCTGGCAGATGTACCAGAGGGGTACACTGCTGTTTATATGAAGCAGCTGGAGTTCGGGCTTAGATTTCCCATCCACTGGTTCTTGGAGTGGGTTCTCTGCCGGTATCGTATGGCTCTCTGCCAAGTCAATCCCCAGTCTCTGAAGAAGATTCTGGGGTTTATTTGGGTTTGTGAAGCTCTGGGCTTCCCCCTCACCATGAAACTCTTTCAATGCCTGTTTTACTTTAAGAGGCAGGGGGGAGTATAGCTTTTTCACCGGCTCGGTGCGGGCCAATCATCTGACGGTCTATCCCGTCGATCTCAGTCTGAAAGATTGGCGGGATAGTTTTGTCTTTGTTAGGGTACCGACGGAGGAAGGGCACCCTTATCAATTTAGGGCCCCTCTGCGCCCTGTGGAGCCTAACTTCCAGAGGCAGTTGGACCCGAATGTGCTGAACTGGGACGAGAGGGTAGCTTACTACTACTTCAAGTCCAGATCCAAGGTTACTGCCGGGAAGCAGTTTCTTCCCAAGTACTGGTTACCGCATCACTATGTGATGTGTCAAAATGCCTTCCTGAGGATAGGCCATCTGTCCCCTGATTATACTACGGGTAAGCGCTCTGCCAACTCTTAACTCTGCTTCTCATTTTCCATTCTGCTGTGATTCATTGTTTGTACTGTGCTGCAGCTCCGTGCAGACAGTTTGTTCGCCAAGTGATTAAGGGTGGGTTTTGAGCTGGCGGGCGTGTTCTGCCCCTTTCCATTATTTTCCTTCTGCATTCTGACTTGCTGTAGCTAATGAGTATTCTAATGTTGCAGAGACTCTGGGGTCTGCCATTCCTTGGGAGCTGGGTTTGAGTCAGTCTTCAGTATGTCGTAGGTACCGTCCGGTACCTGACCCAGGGACCTACACCGTCCCTGACTTCATCAGGGAGATTAACGCTACCCCCTTGGACCATCCTTCCCTCCGGACCAAGCGCCCGGAACTTGTGGATAGGTTTACTGGGGCGTCCCGGCCGCAAGGGGGCCCCTCTGCCACTGTCACAGAGATTCAATCTGATGACGAGGAGGAGGAGGCGGCGGCTGTTCCTCTGCAGACCCATCGTTCCCGGCGTGCTGTGCATCTGCCGGGCGATGATGATGTTGGTGGATCTGCAGAGGGGGCCAGCACTCTGCAAGGGACTGTTCTGATTGTTGAGCCCCTGCAACAGCTTCCTCCTGCGCAACCAGGTATTACTTATGATGAACCCCAAGGTATTCTTTCTGCTTGTGTGCATTCTGACCAGCATTCTGACCAGGAATTTTTTTTTTTTTTTTTTTTTTTTACTTTCAGAACCGCCTGTGGTGGAGGATGTGCCCGTGGGAGGGCCTGACCAAGCGGCGACAGAGTTTGACAGGACGGAGAAAGAACCTACTCCAGTGGGTGGTTCTGCTCAGCCTGATGAAGCTGGTAAGGAGTCCCATCGAGCCATGACAGAGTTTGACAGGACGGGGGCGGAGGCTGCTAAGACTGTCACGACTCAGTCTGCTGAGGATCAGAGTGAGGGCCAGTCAGGTAGCTGTCTTCTTCAGACCCAAACTGCTCTTTGTTATCGGTTTCTTTTTACCTGCACCTTCTTGATTTCCCTGTTTTTATTTTAATATGATAGGTTCTGCTGGGAAAACCGTCCCTACGCCCGTTCAGACTAACCAGGAGACGGTGGAGCCTCTCCAGCATGAGAGGGTGGAGCAGCAGAGCTTGGCTTCCGTCCCAGTGGTGGAGACTGTCTTGTCTCCCCCTGCCCAGAAGGCTACTCCTCCTAGTAGGAAGGCTGCTCCTCCTCCTCCTAGAGGCTTTAAGCAGGTCCTTGCCCCTACTCCTGAGGATCTGGCGCGTGTGGTTAGTGTTTCCTTTTCCTCTCTTCCCTCTTGTAGAGTCAATTCGTTCTGTGCCTTACTTTGTTGACGGCATTTTTTACCTTTTATTTTCTTCAGCAGCAATTGAGGGCTAGGAAGGTGCAGTCTGCTGCGGCTCTTCAGACCTCTGCTCCCACTGCGGGCCAGCTTAAGCCCCTTGCAGAGGGTGCTCATCAGACTACGGCTGAGCCTAAGGTCTCTTCTCATTCCCAGAAGAGGTCAGCAGAGAGGCAGAGTGAGGAAGGAGCTCCTCCTCAGAAGAAGACTCGTCTCCCTGCTGACTCCCCTCGGATCGTTGTTGTTGAGGACGACGTCGCCACCAAAGGTGTGTATCCTTTACCTGGTCTTAGCTCCGGCCTTTTCCCTTCTGTAGAACTGACTGGACTTTCTTTTGGCTCAGGTTCTCTGCAGAGGGAATCGGCGGACGACCAGCACGAGGCTCAGGGGCGGGAGCAGATGTCCGTGGCCTTCCCTGATCCCAGTGAGTGGTTGAAGCTTCTGGCAAGTCGCTTCTCACCGGACTATGCTGTTCAAGATGTCCCCCTGGTGAGTTGTCTGTCCTTTTTACAGTCATCTGTTTATGACATTAAGATTTCTTTCTGATCTGCTTTTTCCTTGATTACAGGCTGCACGGGCCGGCGCCTTCATTGGGGAGTTCTGCCATGCTGTAGGGCTGGGTAGACATGAGGCAGATCTCCCTGAACTACAGCAGCTTAAGGCTCAGGTAGCACAGCAGAGAGCAGAGTATGCCAAGCTGAAATCCCAGAACTCTCTGATTGTGTCCACCTGCCGCGAAACTGAGGAGGAGAGGGATGCTCTGATTGTGGAGCGCGACACCTTGCGGACCGTCAACCAACGCATGGAGGGTCAGGCGGCGCAAGCAGAGGCTATCGCGGCTGAGCATTCCCGCCTCTCTTCTCAGCTTAGTGAGGCGTTGTCTCGTGCTTCGACGGTGGAGACTAAGCTGAAGACCTCCGAGGCCCGGCTGCAGGCAGCGTTGAAGGAGCAGGAGCAGCTCAGGGGTCAGCTCTCTGCTATACGGGCTGATCATGAAGGCTGCTCTGCTAAATTGGCTCTGCAAGCCAAGGAGGCTGAGGCAGCTCTAAGACAGAAGGAGAAGGAGCTAGGGGCAGAGTTCTCCAAGTTGCTTTCTGAGAGGGAGGCTCAGCAGGCTAAGGAGGCTGAGGTAGCCCTAAAGCAGAAAGAGGCCCAGCTGCTGGCGGAGGAGGCTGCCCGGGCTGCTCAGATGGAGGAGGCGTTTGGGAACAAGTACTGGGAGGACTGCAAAGTTGCGGTCCGCAGGGTTCTCTGGCATTTGCAGCCCTCTTTTAACTGGGATGCCTTTGAGGACGCCTATGCCAGTCAAGTGCATATGCGACCTCCGGTGACTCAGGAGCTCAGAGATCTGGAGTTGCTCTACTCTCTGCCTTCAGAGGGAGAATCTTCAGAGCAGCAAGTTGATGGGAGCTCTGCAAAGGATGGCAGCTCCGTTCCTAAGCAATAGGAACTCGGGCGGCTATCTCATGCTTCGCCTCAGTCTTCTTGTGACTCCTGTCTGAGCTGCTGAGGTAGGTGAGCTGGGAGCCTGTGCTGAACTGATTGCAGTCCTCCGTTTTTGCCCTCCGATGATATCCTAATTGACTTATCTTGTAATATTTGTAACTAAATAGTCAAACATTTCCTTTTCATCTGTATTTGCTCCCTTCTTTTGATTAGGTAGCCGCCGTTGTTGTAGTACTATGTAGCACTCTGATTTGGCTTATAGCCAGATCTTCTTATGTAAGATTCAATTAGTCAGCAATTATTTTTCCTGCAATGCGAGTTGCGTTCCTCTGTTGACTTTTGTGCTTTCTATTTGATGTATACCAAGTTTTGTTATTTCTGCTAAGTACCTGCGTTCTGCTCTGATGATGAGTCTGCCGTGCCATCAAGCAAATGCATTCAGGCGTTTTTGTTTACTTGGCTTGGTGGCCGGTGAGATTTGCTCAGAGCTGGGACTTTAGGGGCCTTTACTCTTCTGCTCTGCCTTATGTATGACAAAGATTCAACAACAGCAGAGCAGAGGAGGTATTTTGACGCCCTAAGTCATGATGATTCTGGGAGTTTTGGGGTTCGCCCTTTAGCTCCTTCTGCCATCTTTTTCGTGTCGGGGTACGCTTTGGTTCTTAGGAACTCTCGCGTCCCCATTAGCCTTAGGTGTCTATGACTTATCCTTGCTGCTTTTTGGGCCTTCGGCCCCGCAGGTTTAGAGGTAGAGGTCTATGACATCGGTAAGTCGAGTCGGCATCCGATCACTCTGCGGGCCTCAGGGGCTCTTGGACAGAGTTAACCTTTTGGCCGACTCCCTTTCTTCATTATATAGTTTACTTTTGTGTCTGAAGAGCCTCTTCAGCCTTCAGTCTGACTCAGACCCTGTTTTCTTTTGCCAGACTGTGGTATTTTTTCTCAGTCTGCTAAGGGTCTATCTGATTTTGTCGTTTTGTTTTTCATAAAGAATTGATAAGGGGACGGGGGTTTAATGCGAAATGGAGAGTGGTGGACAAAGGGTGGCTCAAAGGCCTTTCATTCATGGGCGTTTTGATACAATCTGGGTTATACGAAGTATTTTTTCAATATTCGGGCGTTCCAGTTGCTTTTTAGTTCACTTCCATCCATTCTTTTCAGTCTGTAGGTTCCGGGGTGTAGCTCTTCACTAACCTGGTAGGGTCCCTCCCACTTAGCCGACAGCTTTCCGTGTATTTTGTCTTTTTGCACAGCTGCTGCATTTCTGAGTACCAGATCCCCTACCTCCAGAGGCCTGGCCCTCACTTTCCGGTTATAGTATCTGCTGACTCTGGCTTTGTAGGCTTCCATTCTGAATCTAGCTTCGTTTCTGTATTCATCCAGCAGATCTAGATTTGTCCTCAGGGCTTCGTCATTCAGACCTGGCTCAAATAGGCTGATCCTCAGACTCTCGGACCCGATCTCAACAGGCATGACAGCTTCAGAACCATATACCAGGTGGAAGGGGGTCTGCCCAGTCGATTCTTTGATTGTGGTTCTTATCGACCACAGAGTGTTAGGCAGCTCCTCTAGCCACTTGCTTTTTTGCTCCTCCAGCTTCTTCTGTAGGCCTATCAGGATCTGCTTGTTAGCGGCTTCGGCCTGACCGTTGCACTGAGGGTTGCAGACTGAAGATAGGGCATATTTGATCCCAAACTGCTCCAACCACCCTGATAGGGGTATGTTGTCAAACTGTCTCCCGTGGTCGAAGACGAAAGCCTTCGGAATTCCGTATCTGGTGATGATGTTCTGCCACAAAAATTTTCTGACGGCTGCTTCTGTGATGGTGGATAGGGCTTCTGCCTCTACCACTTAGTGAAGTAATCTACCCCCACAATTAACCATCTCTTCTGATATTGGGCCGTTGTGAAGGGTCCCAGGATGTCTAGCCCCCATTGGGCGAATGGGATAGGGTTGTAGATTGGCATGAGGTCGTTTGCGGGTAGCTTGATGTTCGGTGCAAACCTCTGGCAGCTGTCGCATTTTTTCACCAAAGCTTGAGAGTCAGCTTTCATTGTGGGCCAATAATAACCGGCTCTGAGAGCTTTATGGGCCAGAGCTCTTGGTCCGATATGGTGTCCGCAGAGTCCCTCATGAATCTCCCTCAATATGTAGTCTGCATCTCTCTGCCCTACGCATTTGAGTAGGGGCAGAGAGAAAGACTTCCTGTATAGCTCGTCCCCGATCAGGCAGTATCTGCATGCTGTCAGCTTGAGTTTTCTTGCTTTCATTTTTCCTTCTGGTAATTTGCCAGTCTGTTTATACTCAGCGATCTCCTTGATCCACTTTGGCATATCTTCCAGTTCCAAAACTCGCTCTGCATCCTCGCAAATTGCACTGGTGGGTCTGACTTCCACCAGAACAGACCTATTCAGCTCTTGCAGACTGCTGCTTCCCAATTTGGACAGGGCATCTGCTTGTGCGTTCTGTGCTCTAGGCACTTGTTCAATTCTAAAAGTTTCAAAATTTGAAATCAGAGACCTCATTCTGGCTAGGTAGCTCTGCATCGTCGGCTCCTTGGCCTCATACTCCCCCTTGACTTGGTTGGTTACCAACTGAGAGTCAATTTTGAGGTGGACGTGCTTGGCTTCCAGGGTCTGGCAGAGCTGCAATCCAGCGATGGCCGCTTCGTACTCTGATTCATTATTGGTTGCCGAAAACATGAACTTCAGGGCATATTCAATGATTTTCCCCTCTGGGGTTCTGATGACCACGCCTGCCCCAGAGCCGTTGATGGTTGCAGACCCGTCTGTAAAGACTTCCCAGGCTCTGGGCTCTCCTACTGATTCCTGATAGGCACACTCTGCTAGGAAGTCAGCTAGAGCTTGTGCTTTTATGGCGGTTCGCGGGGCGAATTTGATACCGAACCCTGTCAGCTCCAGGGCCCAGTTCATGATTCTCCCTGATTTGTCTACCTTCTCCATTGCCTTTTCCAGAGGCATATTTGTCAGCACAGTGACGGGATGTGCGTCAAAATATGGCCTCAGCTTTCTGGTGGCCAGCACTACTGCGTAGGCTGCCCTCTCTATCAATGGGTAGCGTGTTTCTGCACCCGTGAGGGTGTGGCTTACAAAATATACCGGCTGCTGCTTCTTGTTCTCTTCCTTCAGCAGGACTGCACTCACAGTTGCAGTTGTAACGGCAATGTATAGGGAGAGAGCTTCCCCTGTCTTGGGTCTGGCCAGTGTTGGCAGGCCAGAGAGGTGTGACTTCAACTTCTGGAATGCCTCCTTCTGCTCTGCTTCCCACCTGAACTCTTTGTTCCCCTTCAATATTTTGAAGAATGGGAGAGCTTTCTCTGCACACTGAGCTATGAATCTGGACAGGGCTGTCATTCTGCCTGTCAGCCTCTGGATGTCTCTGATGCTTTTAGGCTCTGGCAGATCCATAGCTGCTTTTACTTTGTCGGGATTCGCGTCGATCCCCCTTTCGCTGACCAGATAGCCCAGGAATTTCCCTGACCGTACTCCAAACACGCATTTCTTAGGATTCAGCTTCATGCTGTGTTTGCGGAGGTTGGCGAAGGTCTCCTTTAGGTCTGCTATGTGGTCAATCTCAGTTTTACTCTTGGTGATGACGTCATCAACGTACACCTCCAAATTCCTTCCCCTTTGACCGGCAAAGACCTGATCCATCAGCCTTTGATAGGTGGCGCCTGCGTTCTTCAGCCCGAAGGGCATCATGACATAGCAGAATACCCCGATAGGGGTGATGAATGCCGTCTTCTCCTTGTCTGCGGGGTCCATGAAGATCTGATGGTATCCGCTGAACGCGTCCATGAAGCTGAGCAGAGCGTGCCCACTGGTAGAGTCTACCAGCTGGTCGATTCTTGGCAAGGGATAGCAGTCTTTGGGGCAGGCTTTGTTGAGGTCTGTGAAGTCAACGCACATCCTCCAGCTCCCGTTCGTCTTCTTAACCATTACCACATTGGCCAACCATTCTGGATATTTGCAGGGCTCTATGAACCCTGCCTCAAGCAGCTTCTGAACTTCTTCCTCGATGGCTTTATTTTTCTCCGCAGAGTAGTTCCTCCTCTTCTGCTTCACAGGTCTGTATCCTGCGGCGGTGTTTAACTTGTGGTTGATGGTGGCTGGGTCCACCCCAGGCATCTCAGCTGCCGAGAAAGAGAACACATCTGCGTTCTCTTTCAGCAGACTGATTAGGTTGACTCTGGTTTCAGGATCCAGGTCTTTGCCTATCCTGACTGCCCTGCCTTCTTCCGGTCCCAAGAGTACCTCTTCGGTCTCTTCCCCCGGTTCAGGCTTATTTGCCTCCTGCTCTGCTTCTGGCCGAGCATCGGCCTCACTGATAGCAGCACACTCTTCCTCTCTTTGCTTGGCCTCTTTGGCCTTTCCTTCATTACTTTCTTTCCCGGCTTCTTCAGCCTGGTCCTTCTTGGCTTCTTCGGCCTCTTTCCTCTTTCCTTCTTTCTTTTCCTTTCTCCTCTTTCTCCTGGACCCAGAGTGGTCAGGAGGAGGAGGTCTTTTATCCTTCTTTAGGGCAGTCAGATTGCATGACCTAGCTGCTCTCTGGTCTCCCTTCAGTCTGCCCACTTCTCCAGTACTGCTTAGGAAAAGCATGGTCTGATGATGGGTTGACGGGATTCCCTGTACTGCCTCGATGAACTTCCTTCCCATCAGAGCGTTGTATGGTGACGGGAGGTCTACCACCAGAAACTCTTGTACTACTGCTCTCTTCACTCCGTTCTGCCCCTCTGTGGTCACTGTCAGATGTATCTTCCCCTCTGGGATGATGGAATTCCCCGTGAATCCGACGATTGGAGTTCCTCCTTGCTTCAGCATTGAACGATCTAGCTCAATTTTATCGAAGGTATCCTTATAAAGGATATTCACGGCGCTCCCGCCATCTACCAGTATTCTTCGTACATCTATCCTGCTAATCTCCAGAGTGACCACAAGAGGGTCAGAGTGCGGGAAGCTGATGCCTTTGCAGTCTTCTGCTGTGAAGGTCATGTTTGGTAGATCTGGGCTCAGCTCTGCCTGGTTGATGGAGTAGAGGTTGGGGTGGGTGAGTTGCCTTAGGTGAGCCCTCTCTCCCCCTATCGAGCTAGAGCTGCCAAATATGACGTATACCGTCTTCTTTTTCCCTTCCTTGATCTCTGCTCGCTTGTCCTGCAGTGTCTGCCCTTCGCTCTGTTGCTCCTTCTCCTTGATCCCCTGATTCCAGGCGAGGTACTCTTTGAAGTAGCCTCGTCTGATCAGGCTTTCCAGATCATTTTTCAGGCTTATGCAGTCTTCTGTATTGTGGCCTGGCGTCTCATGGAAAGCGCAGAACTCTGCCATGTTTGAGCCTAGGCTTCTCTTCTTGGTGGGTGGTGGTCTGTGCCACCTGCTGTCATCTCTGTGGGTCAGAAAGATCTCAGCCCTTGGCGCGCTGAGGTTGCTATAGTTGTTATATTTCTCTTGGGCCTTCAGCCGGTCTGCTTCTCTCTCTGCTTCTTTTTGCTTTTCTCTCCCTCTGTTCTGATGGGGCCTGGGGCCTCCAAAATTCAGTCTGCCTCCCATGAACTGGTGCTCATTCCGCCTGGTACCCTGTATAGCAGGTCTGCCTGTTTCTGCTCCGTGCGTCGATGCTTTGTTGAAATCTTCGACGGCTATGTATTTTTCTGCCAGGGCCAGGGCCTCGCTGAGTTCTTTCATGGTGACCCATTTAAGATCATCTCTGAATTTACTGGTGTGGGGTAGGGCGTTCCTCAGAGCGTGCAGAGCGAGCTTCTGCTCCAGCTCTGGGATATGCACCAGCTCTTTGTTGAACCTCCCTATGAAATCCCGCAAGCTTTCATTCTGAGTCTGCTTCAGCAATAGCAGCTCGTGTGTGGATTTGTTCCTCCTGCTTCCGCTAACGAAATGCTCTTTGAATCTCTTCTTCAGTTCATCAAAGTTAGCAATCGTTCCTTGGGGAATAGTCCTGAACCAGGTTTGTGCTATCCCTGTCAGAGTGGCAGGGAAGTGTCTGCACCATGTGGCCTCATTGTAATTTCCTAGTTCCATGTGGGTCTCAAAGGCTGCCACATGCTCCTTTGGGTCTCCCTCCCCTTCGAACTTGAGATTGGACGGGAGCTTCGCTTTTGACACCCTGGCCGCAATGATTTCAGGTGTGAAGGGAGACTTGGAAGGAGATCTAATCTCCTCTGCAGGTGAGACCACAATGGGTCTGGAGTTGACTCTCTGGGCTATGAGTCCTCTGAGGTCTGTGGGGGTTCCATTATCGCCAGAGCCCTCCTCTGGTATTGTTCCTAACCTCAGGCTGACATGCCTTCTGACCGTTCCGCCACCAGGCGCAGACAGGGCCTCTTCAGCTCCTGAGTTGTGCCTGGTTCTGGGTTGCGGCTGGACATTCTGGGCCACGCCCCTTGGACTTCCTCTGTGGACAGATCTCCGACTTGAGCCTGCCGTATACCCTGTGGGTGTCTGTTCTTTGAACATACTGGGATGATCTTGCTGCATTATTTCAGTATCCCACTCTGCTTCCTGCCAGCCCCTCCTGATGTACCCGGGTCCAGAGCGGCTAGATAGGCCATACTCCGACGTCGGGGTGGGTGTAATGTTCGTCATATTGTACCCGCATAAGGGGTCTGCCGTGGCTGCCTCCTCTTCAGATGACAGCCGCAGGTGCCTTCGAACTGAATCGTGTGTTCCGGTTCTTTTTCTCTTTCGAGCAGGTTGGCTTCCAACAGTTTGCATAAACTGTTGAGCAGACTGCAGCACTTGAAAAGCTGCTTGAAGTTGCTCCGGTGTGGGCATGACCACTAAGCTGCTTGGCTGTGGGGTCTGCCTGGTTTCACGGTGAGGGGTGATGGTGTTTTCCCTCCTGCCTGATCTGGTGGTAGCAGCACTACCCCTTCTTGTTGATCTCGTGTTTGTTTCTCTCAGTGGAGAGTTGCTTTCTCCTCCTGAATTGTCGGAACCGAGCGTTTCTGAGGTTGGAACCACCATTGCGAAATTGTAGATTGGGCTTTTCTACTCTTCCCCTCCTTCTAGCGCCATATTGTTTCTGTCCAAGACAGCAACAGTGAATGTGGTGGTGGGTACTTGGTGGAATCGTGGCTCCCAAACGTCCTTCGTGGTGGTGATTACCTGCAAAACAAGGAGAAACCTCGGGGGTGGTTCCGAGGATCGCCTCTCCGATGCCTAAGTCAGTCCAAATTGAGCACAAGATCTCTAGTCGAGAGAAAACGAGTATCAAGTGCAAGTATTTTGTGAGTGTTTGATTCAACGTACCTTACCCATGCATGGGCATGGGTATTTATATGAGACATGGACTTGTAACTGACCTAGTAAAGTGAGTGGGCCTCTTTGAAAGTGGGCCAAGGTGGAACGAGGCCTTCATTAAACTCCAGCCTAAAGGCTATGTCCGGAGCGGTCTGCCTGAGGAGGTCTGCTCTGCTCCAGGCGCTCTGACGTGGAGTGGCAGGCTGCTTCCAGCTGGAGGTCTGCTAGGTAGACCCCATACAATAGTGAAAGGCTGTAGGTTCCATTTGTATGGGGAACTTGCCTGAATGTTGCTTGCACTCCCCTTTATATTGCGGATGTGTGACATTATAGTATCCCCATGTTTTCCTTTTGTAAATAAGTATGTTGTTGTGACTTGTGCTTTATTTAGTCAATTTTCTCTAAGACATGGTTGACCATAAGATTTAACATACCTACAAGTTGTGGTTATGTGTAATAATTTGTCTAAACTTTTGCCGTTGTAGAAGAAGTTTTGATCAAATTATCTAAGAGCAATTCCTAAAGTTACCTAATTGAATGGAAAAGGTTGCTATTTATAGTTATTCACTCTAGGAATCATGTTGATGGGCCTCCTCATGGCCTAAGTCATGCTTTTATAAGGTTAAGGGTATTTTGATAATTTTAATTGTGAACTCATCTAAAATCGAGCCAAACAGTGCTAGTACCTTAAAAACAATGATTTTAACTCGTTTCAAATTTATATTTCAACTACTAAAAGCTATTAAACGCTACTTTACCAAACAAGGGTTGAATAGCAAGATACTTTACCTTTTTTTTACTAGAACAATTAATAGAAGTATTTCACCAGGGTTGAATATTAAGGCTACATTAACTTTTTTTTAAAAGAGAAATGGTAAGTTTGATGTATTTGTAGATTAATGCCTTGTTTAGTTGACAAAACAAATCATGGGAAGTGCAAATTCCTAGGAAGTAGAAGTACATGAAGTTGTTTGGTTGGCAAAACCATGAGAATTTGCACTTTCTAGGAAGTTCTACTTCCTCCAAAATGGAGGAAGTTACTTACCTAGGGGGACCTAGGTAAGTAGAGCTTCCCATGGGAAGTTCTACTTTCCATTATCAACCAAACACAATTTTACACTTCTTAGGAATTATGACTTCCTATATAGACAATGCATGCTGTACGTAAAACAAGGCCTAAGACTTATTAAAGATTCTAATGAGTACTTTACAAAGATAAGATAGGCAACTACCTGAAAAAAAAACTTAATTACTTAATGAATTTAATAGCTAAACTCGCATTTACCAATTTAAAAAAAATTGGGGAAAAAATAATTTGAATATGGGTGTTGAGTACAAAACAATCCCAACTTAAGAATATACGCCTTACGTTATAAGAGATGTCTAATTAAATTTGATCAATTGTTGAATGGGCCTATGTGGCTATGCCACAATGGACAATTGATGAGAAGTTGTTGAACAACTTACAAGCCTAAAGACAATTCTATCGTAAAACTAATTGATAATAAGTGAATAGCTCTTAAAACTTATAAAGTTAAATACTTTTTCTAAACTTATCTTTAATATGGGACAACACTTTTACTCATATGAGGATTTCCATGACATATCAACATATTACATATCTCATGCTATTGAACTAACTACTTTTAAGAAAGACTAACTTTAATATATACACTTTGATATCATACACAAATTGACAAACGAAATGACTTGAATCAAGATTTAGGTATAAAAAACTAACTTATTATCGTATTATATATCTTACCTTGATGGAATTACTATGATATTTTATCCGACCCAATAATTCAAATGGAAAATACGATCCGACTAGCCACCAAATTTTTGTCCGGTGACTCTAGCTAATGCTCTAAGAATAGAATAACTTAATAGACGGTTGACTAATAAATGGGTAAAACGACAAAGAAAATAAAGTGCCAAAAATGAAACAAAACAAAATAGACAATGCATGCTGTACGTACTACTATATTATTGGTGGATATGTAATGGAGAATGAAAATTAGTGATGCCAATTGAATTGACGTAAGTTGCACAATCCGGACTATGAATATATTATTGGAAATTCTACCAAAATTTAAAGGAGTTTCTCTTCTTTCCTGGTTTCTTGTGCTTCTCCTTTCTTTTGCTTTATGATGCTCTTTATCTTTCTTTTGAAACTAAACATTGAAGAAGAAACAACAATTAATGTGCAAATTGTACACTTCTACGCACTTCTTTAGTTACTAGTTACTACAAAGTTGCCTCCTGTCAATGAATCTAGACCAAAGTTTTATTTGTCCTTGTTTAGTTGGGGTTGTAGCTTAGTTTTCATGTTTCAATGTGTACGAGTATTGAAAATGATTGGCTAACCTGTTTAGGTTGTCTGACACTATTATATATATAAAGAGATAAAAACCGTATTTACAAGACTAAGAGTCTAATTACCAAATTACCCTAATACACCCCTTCAATTTTTACGAGTAGGAATCACGGATAGATTGGAACGATGTTTACAAAACAACTCAGAAGAAAGACCCTTAGTAAAAATATCAGCAACCTGTAATTGTGCCGGAACGTGCTTGACCTGAAGTCCACCTTTAGCAACCATCTCACGAACAAAATGATAATCAACATCAATGTGCTTACTACGATCGTGATGAACAGGATTGGCAGTAAGATACACAACAGAAACATTGTCACAATAGAGAATGGTAGGCCGTCGATGAAAATACCCTAAATCAGCCAACAATTGACAAATCCAAATTGTTTCGGTCGCAGTGTAGGCAACAGCACTATACTCAGCTTCAGTAAAAGACTTCGAAACAGTAGGTTGCTTCTTAGAGCGCCAGGAGATCAAATTCTTCCCAAGGAAGACAGCATAACCAGTAGTAGAACGCCGAGTGTCAGGACACCCAACCCAATCGGCATCAAAGTAGGCAACAGTTACAGTAGGAGAGCCAGTACTGTGAAGAAACATCTCCTAATCAGAAGTTCTCTGCAGATACCTGAAAATTCTTTTCACAACATGAAGGTGAGTAGTATGAGGCGCATGCATAAATTGAGAAACCGAATTAACAGCATTGGCAATATCAGGAGGAGTCATAGTCAAATATTGTAATGTACCAACTAAACTACGATAATCTGTGGGATCAGCAAGAAGTTCACCATCTAAAAGAGAGAGAGTGACACGAGAGACAACAGGAGTACGTACGGGTTTGACAGTATGAAGATGAAATTTATGAAGAAGATCAACAACATATTTGTTTTGAGACAACATCAAACCCTGAGGAGTACGCAAAACCTGAATGCCTAAGAAATAATGCAAATCACCCAAATTCTTCATAGCAAACTGAGCAGAGAGAACACTGATAAATTTCTGAAGCAAAGAGGAACTACTACCTGTAAGCACATTATCATCAACATATAGCAGGAGAATGATAATATGACCATTATTTTTGAGAGTGAACATGGAGGTGTCACAACTGCTGCACTTGAAACCAATAGAAAGGAGAAAGTTGATGAAACGAGAGAACCAAGCTTGAGGAGCTTGCTTCAAACCATAAATGGATTTTCGTAACCGACAAACATGATGAGGTTGAGAAGGATGTTCGAAACCAGGAGGCTGACGCATATAGACTTCCTCATTGAGGAAACCATGAAGGAAAGCATATTTAACATCGAGTTGACGAATAGGCCATTTAAAAGTAGCAGCAATGGTTAGAACTAAGCGAACAGTAGTAGGCTTAATTACAGGACTAAAAATTTCAAAGTAGTCAATTCCTGTCTGTTGATAATTACCAAAAACAACAAGTCTGGCCTTACACCGCTCCACAGTGCCGTCAGAATTATATTTAATCTTATACACCCACTTACAACAAAGAGCGCTTCTATTGTTGTTGCAAGGCATAAGTTGCCATGTATCATTCTTAATTAATGCTTCATACTCATCACGCATGGCTTGTTGCCAGCGAGAATCCTTGGACGCTTGCTTAAAATTAGACGGTTCAGACTCAACAACGTCGGTTTTTAAATTCATTAAATTCCTAGTTGAAATAATTTCGTCTTTTAAACGACTAGTCATGGTATGAACATTAGTAGGATCGACACACTTAGACGACTTTCTAGGACGACGAGGGGGATTGACGATGGGAGACGGGGAAGACTCGAGACTATGGGATGCAAGAGATGCATCCGACACATGTGGTGACACAAAGGAATGATGCGTAGCATCATGGGGGGAAGGGGGCAGCAGGTCTGCTGCGAGCGCAGGGGAGTGCCGCGGGCGGGCAGCAGCACAAGCGAGGGGATGCGTAGAGGCTGCGGACGCAGGCTCAGCCTGCAGGCAGCGTACGGGACTCGCGAAAGTGTATGCGGGCTTGGGACACGCCTGCGGGCTGACAGCAATGATAGAGCTGGGGAGGGGCTCAGCTGCGGGCGTGGGTGTGGGTGCGGGTGGGCGCGAAGAGGAGGGGTGCAAACTAGGGGAAGGAGACACACCCGAAGGTACAAGGGACCCACTAGATGAAGTGAAGGGTTCAAGCAACACATCGGAAGACGAGTCACTGGACTTGCTAGACACAAGTGAACGATAAGAAAATTTACGTTCAAGAAACAACACATGACGACTCGTATAAACTTTCCAAGAAAGAGGATCAAGACATCGATAACCCTTATATTGTGACGCATAGCCAATGAAAACACTTTTAATCGACTTAGCCTGTAATTTATGTATTTTAGGATCTAAAAACAACGAAAAACAGGCACAACCAAAACTTTTTAAAAACTCATAGGAAGGAGGACGATGAAAAAGTTTGGCAAATGGGGATGATCCCTGTAATGCCGAACTCGGAAGACGATTAATCGTATAAACAGTCGTATAACACGCATCGACCCAATATCGAGTTGGCAACTCATATTGAATAAGCATAGTACATGCCATCTTGATAATAATACGATGTTTCCTTTCCGCAACACAGTTCTGTTCTTGAGTTCTAGCACAAGATTTTCGAAAATAAATTCCTGAGTCACAGAAGTGTTGTAGTAAAGGCGTGTTATCAAACTCACGTCCACCATCACTTTGGAAAAACTTAATTTTGGAATTAAACATATTCTCGACAAGTTTTTGAAATGCTATAAAAGTCGAATAAACATCATATTTTAGTTTAAGTGGATAAAGCCAAGAAAAACGCGAATAATCATCAACAAACACCACATAATAATGAAAATATTGATTTGATTTAACAGGCGATTTCCAAAGGTCACTATGTATCAAATATAAGGGATAGGGAGCACGATGAGTCACAAACTCAAAAAACAAACGATGTATCTTTCCTACTTTGCAAAAAACACAATCGTCATGGAACTTAGAATTACATGAAATCAAGTTTTGTGAACGTAAATTTCCTAAAACTCTAGCAGAGGTATGACCAAGGCGAGCATGCCAAACATCTCCAGACTCCTTGGTTGCAATGAGAGCAGGGACAGACGACTCTGGGCAGACTCGGGAAGAATCTGAACAAACTCGGGAAGAAGAATCTGACTCAAGAATGTGAGGCTGAAGAAGGTAGACACCATTCCTACTGATTCCCCGCAACAGAACCGCCCCCGTTGTAACATCCCGTCTTTTACCAACTATACTTTAACTTAAATAAATGAACTAAAAGATAAAACCAGTGGTAGCGGAAATACCACCGAGACGGAAATGTCACTCTAGGGTAAATTTAAACTATATTAATAAACAATAATTTCATAAAGTAATCAAAACCTAGAAATGTACAGAAGGATGAGGTCCCATACCCTCATCTCCATCGTCTCAAGATTTAACGAGTTCCAAACTCAAAATCCATAATGCAAGACATTATCCAAAATAACCTTGTTGAACATAGAAAGGTAACTAAACTACTGCTTAAGACCCATAAGACTAGAGGTCCTAATATATAACTCATAATGCTCGTCCACTATGACAAGCACTACACTGAAGCTCACAAGGCCGGATCGCACAACCCCGGTCCAAACGGTAAGTACTCTAAACTCCAACATCTGCAAAATGTTCAACAAATATCCACAATCGGTGGGGAGTAACTAACAGCTCTCCCAGCCCAATATAGGATTCAAAAAGTAATCTTAAGTACAGTTACAATAGACATTACGCTAGCTAATAACTACCTAAAAACCAAATAACAGTAAGGACAATAACAGAGCAAAACACTACTGGCTACATGCTTCAAAATTTAAATAATTTCAAGTAACGGCATAATAACTCAAGAAAACAAACATAAACCAGAAAACAGAATAATAAAATTGATATTAATAAAACTAACAGAAGTAATATCAAATTAACAGAATGATAGAACTTCGAGTAGTTACAACATCAAATTAATAACGAGAGAGCGAACGCTAGTGACCCGCAGCCCACTTCCTCAGGAAAAGTCAGATCAAATCTCCAGAACGGCCTATGGGTTACGTTCTCTACCGTCTGTGTCTAAGAATGGCCAAACTCCCGATGCGGGACTTTACACGCAGTACCTCCCGACCTCTCGGACGACAACAAGTCCTAGGTATCTCCAATGTAGGGTAACACACAACGTGATGTCCCCTAACCTCTCGGAGTGCATGTTCGTTACCTTTGGGACACCGTCCCTCAGGCTACTCAACTCAAATAAAACCAAACACCAAAAGTACTAAAACAGTACATTATTCTTCAAATCAACAAAGGCGTTATCTGAGTTTGGGTACGAAGTTAATTATGACAAGTCACAATACCCTACGTACATAACTCTTGGCGAAATAATGCTAAGGACAGTATTATCCTCCCCCGAGCATTACGACGTCGACAACTCAATATAAATAATTCAACATCACTTCTTTAGGAATACGCAATCCACAAAATCCACAATCAAATAAATATAAAATAATTAAATTGCCATTTATGGACTTACAAATAAAAATATAAGAAAGGTCATTAAAGGCCTTATAGTTCCAGGAATGCCGTTAAAGGCCTTACATCCATATCGCCACCGTTACAAAACAATTTAACCAAATAGACTAACAACAAACTAAATAAATAAATTAATGTTTCAACTCAATATGAAAATAGTTGATTTTCAAAATAATAATATACAACAAGGATAAGACATAACGAATTAGTCCATCAAAAGATAACAAAAGTAATTATAACAAATCATATAATCTAAAGCATAGCAAACAAGTCAACTAAGCCAAAACACGAAACATGAACTTGAATGACAGAGCATACAACACCTAATTAACAACTAAATGAAAGAAATCAATGAAAATCATGCAACCCAACATATACTCATACATATCACTCATGAATCAACCCACACATACATTTACAATGCACAAGCAACACCTCGTCACGCTAGGTGACCTTCACCAGCAGCATGCCCTTAAACATCCACCCAATACACATAATTCTTCTTAATTAGCCCATTAACATACAAACTCCTAGAACAAATTAGGACATACTGGGCACAAGTTTAGACATAAAAAATAAAGCAAAACATCACCTAAAATTCACTCTAATCACATGCCTAAATTGATTTCTGGGCAGCAGCACCCTGCTCACTTTTTAGCCAAAAATCATATCAAACTTGGTTAAAAACACGGTGCTTTAATTTAGGGAAATACTCAACATGATACTAATCCATTTTAAGCATGAGAATCAATCAAAACAAGGCATCAAATAGTCCTAATTTCCACAACATTGGGGCTGTTCTTCAGCAGCCATGTTCATCATTTCAAGCTCAAAAACTCATTGAAACTGCATACTTACACGCCTACTTCAACATAACATAAAAACAAATCAAGTAAGTTTGATTGTAAGGATTTCGTATACCACTAATCAAACAAAGATGAGTTCAATTTACAAAGATATTGAATGAACACAACAATTAGGCATAGATAGTAATCAAATTAAATCAAGAAAACTAAAAACAGTCCCCTAATATAAACCTGTGTGAGTATGCTAGCACAAATTGTTTAAACTACCTAGTTAGATACCTCACTATAATGTTCAAACTAACGGTACTAAGACTATGATTTTCATCCTAAAGAGCTAAGTGAACCGTTAGTTACCTCGGCCAACTCGAGAAGTGCAGAAACTAACACAATTTCGACACAACCTTCATGACTCGTCTGACCAAAACAGGAACTGCACTCACGTCACTTACTTTCTTCAAAAACTAATTACACCACGAGCAAGATCCTTCCGAGTAGATAAATTTTGACTACTCACACGTCGAATTCCGATAAGAAATGAAGGAGATATGAGGCAAATAAAATGGGTGTCCAAAAATGGCCGAAAATGCGAAAGAAGGGGAAAATGGCGTGAGGAAGGGAAGGGGTGCTTTTCTCTGCTGAACTTTGACAGCCTTTTCTTATGGGGGTTTGAAGGAGTGATTAAGGGTGAGTAATGGGTGCATTAAGGCCATCATAAAGGGGGTTAATGGAGTGAGTGAAGAGGCATTAGTAATGGGAGTATTAACGTTACAAAAGTCATGGAATTTCGGATTTAAAACCCTTCACCTCCTCTTCATTTGGTCAGTTAAAATTGGTCCATAAGGGCTAACAAGGTGCGTGCAAATTCTTACGCAAGTCGGTTATCTATAAATCTAACGCTTTGAAAATAAAATCACACATTACCTAATTTATATAAAATAAAATTACTAACTATATTATAAAATAAATACACACACTAAATAAATATACATTTTCCATTTTGACCCCAACGACACACCACATTGTACACATTCGCATTTCCGAATATACTTATACCATTTTTTATAAAATAAAAATAATTTACTAATCACATCGTATCAATTACATATACATCACAACTATACACATTTTGGAATTAAAGTACGTATGCACATCACATTGTCCACCTATATATTTTCGGGTTTCAAATACGACTATTGATTTGATAAAATCTAGTTTTCATCTGCAAAGTTTATATATAAATATATAAATAACAACGTACACCATATAAATTAGCGCACGAAATTTAGTGAAATTTCGGGGTGTTACACCCGTGGTCTTGTCCTTAACACAAACAGAAGACTCGTCAAAACAAACTATGCAAGAATTATCCTGACACAACTTTTGAACGGGCATCAGATTATGTTTTAACTGGGGAACATGACACACCTTCGTGAGACGAAGGGGGCGACTAGGGGAAGATAGAGCCAAATTGCTAAGTTTATTAATGGGAAGTCGTGTGCTATCACCAACAACAATAGAACTCGAACCAGTGTAAGGAATAGCATTAGATAGCTTACCATCCTATGAGGTCGTGTGGGAGGCGGCTCCAGAATCTGGATACCAAACGGAGTCATTTGTTTCACCACCAACCGACAATGCAGCTACGGCACGTGTGACACCATCAGGAGAAGAAGGCACAAAGCTATGATTGAAACACTGAGGACAATAGGCTGCTTGGTGACCTGGATACCAACAAAGACCACAAGTATCGGAGGAAGGGGTGTTGGCTAAATTGCCGTTAGAGGGAGTACTTCCTGCTGAGACAAACCATTAGCAATATAGTTGGCACAAGAATAATCAACATATGAAACATTATGAAAATTACCCATACCATTATTTCGGCCTGCATTGTCACGACCACCATGTCCTCCATTGCCACGACCACCATTCCCACGACCACCTTTGTTACGATTATTCTTATTCTTGTTCTTTCCACCCCCTGGACCTTTAGAGTTCGAACCACCCGAAGAAGATGATTGAGAACCCCAAGAACCAAACTGAACAACAACCAAATCTTGATGAGCAGTGGGAGCCTCATCATAAGAATGTATTGCCTTAAGACGTTGCTCATTTTGTAATAATTTGGGGCGAAGATCATCAAATGTCAAGGAAGCTTGAAATTGCAACAAAGTAGTAACAAGAGGGTCGTAATCACGGTCCTTGTCCAAAGCAGTTAAGGTATACTGAACAAGATCATACTGAGAAACAGGACACTGAATAGCAGCTAGAGAATCAACGATAACTTTAATCTCACGTAAAAACGAGTCCATAGACTGTTATTCAGGTTTCTTGATGTGACCTAAACGGCCTTTGAGTTCCCTAGACCTAGCCATACTAGCATATAGGAAACGTGAGTGTAACCTATTCCAAATCTCAACAGCAGTACGTAATTCATGAACATCCATCATAACATCACGAGAAATCGATGCATATAACCACAATTTGATTTGTTGATCAAGTCTCATATACTAATAAAAATGCGGATTAGGCAAAGATTGACCAAGATTATCAAGATAAGTAGAAGAAGGAACGGGAATTGTACCTTCGACGATACCTAGTAATTGATGCGTCGAAAGAAAACATGTTACTTGAGTTTTCCACATAAGATAATCTTCGGGTGTTGTTAACTTGATGGACACTTAACGTGTGATATCGTGATGAGTGAGGGAAGCCGCGGTAGGCATAGGATATTGCGGGAACGTAGGCAAAAACGAAGGAGAGACGACACTTGACGAAGAGCTGAACACGGGCGGATATCAATTGGTGGTGCGGTGAGTCATTGGACTCTGTGGAAGAACCGCTGCATCAAGATGCGAGGGTTGCCTCGTCGACAGCATTGGAAAACCATGGTCTTAAGAGAACAAACCGGCCCCTGTGAGAAACGCGCCACCAGACGAGGTGGCGATGTGATCACCGATTACACCGTACGGAGCAGGACTGAATTGCGCCGCCAAGGAGGGAGAGACACCGCTGAAGGGGGCGCGAAAGGACCCTGCGACGTGGCAAACATGGACGTTGTGGCGTCCAAAAGGCGGGGCAGGCGCGCTGCCTCTGACGAGGCAGTAGTGACGCATGGGCTGTGGCTTGGCGTCTGTGGGCTGCCGGAAATAGGAGCGCCGGTGGAGACACCGGTAGGATTGGTGGCAGACATTAATGCTCGCCGGAAAACACTAATACAAAAATTAGGGTTTGTGAAAAAAACGGTAGTTTAAGAGAAACAGAAGAGAAAAAAATTTAACCTAGGCTCGTGATACCATGTACGAGTATTGAGAATGATTGGCTAACCTGTTTAGGTTGCCTGGCACTATTATATATATAAAGAGATAAAAACCGTCTTTACAAGACTAAGAGTCTAATTACCAAATTACCCTAATACAATGAAATCTTAAAGGTGATAAACTCTAATCAAACATGACGAGCCTAATAGGTCAAGGCATTTTTCTCAAAAAAAAATAAAATAAGAATTGTTGTTGCAAGGGTTAAAGCATCCCACGTATTTATCAACAGTTTAGCAAATTTAAACCTTTAAACAAGACTTCGAGATATCAAATTATTTGGATTATGGACATGTTCTCTCTGGCATAAATGAGCTGACTAAACTGATTGGAGCTGAACTGAACTGAATTGAATATAGTTGAGCTGATTTGAATTGGACTTAATAGAGCTAAACACAATAGAACTAAACTGGTTTGAATTGAATTGTAATTAATAATTTATTATTAAATAATATAAAATATATTAAATAACAATTATTATTATCATTATTATAAGTAATAAAAAATAATTGATAATTATTTATTTTTATTGATAATATTTTGGTCGTTATTAATTGATAAATATAAATAAATAAATTATAGTAATAATATTAATAATAAGTACTTTGTATATTAATACTTGATGCTTATCATTCAATAAAAACAATGGTTAATAGTAATTAATATTACTATTATAATAATATGAATTAATAATATAATAGTAATAATTAATAATAATAATAATAATAATAATAATGAGTTAATATATAACTAGCAAAATAATACTCCCTCCATTTCTTTTTGTTTGTCTCATATATTGTAACTCCAAATGTCAAAGAAAATGATGTCATAGGTATGTGGGTGGGAAAACAATTAAAGAGTCCACTTATTTTATACTCCCTCCGTTTTCATTTGATGTTTCCATTTGGAATATGGGGGGAAAAACCAATGTAAATTGAGGTGGAATAGAATTTTTTTAATTTTATATTGTATAAAATGTACTTTGGTACCTTTTTGCTTTTGAAAAAGTAAGAGAGAGAAAGAAAAGTGGGTGATTGAGAAATAAATGCTTCTAAAATGTGTCATGTTGATGACAAAAAGTAACAAAGTGTAGTAAATATTTGGTAGTTGAAGGGTAAGATGGAAAAAAAATATTCTTAAAATGGAAAAGATTCAAAGTGGGAAGAACTTTTAGAAACATCACAAAAAGGAAAGTGGGAACATCAAAAGGGGACGGAGGGAGTAGTAAATGTGGTGATTAAAGTAGGTGAGAGAAAATTATAAGGTACGTGTGAGACCAAAAAGTGATTTAGTAGGGGTAGATGGGTAATAATATAATTTTCCCATATAGGGAAGATGAAAAGGTAGGACAAACAAAAATAAACGAAAAAAATGAAAAGTAGGGGAAATAAAAAGAAACGAATAAAAAAGGAAAGTAAAACAAACAAAAAGAAATTGATGCAGGACCCAAGGTCCCTGCCAAATCTGAGAAGGAATAGAATAGAGAGAGAAGAAAATAGACAGAGATAGAAAGGGGAAGAAGAAAGAATTGTAAGAAAGAAAGAGGGAAAACTTAGGATTTATTATTGATTCCCTTAATTCTAGCTAGTTTGTTAGTTGTTAAAGTCTGTAATAGCAGCTATAAATACATTGTCACTCTTCTGTAGAGAGACATTCAATAATAAATCCTAAGTTTTCCCTCTTTCTTTCTTACAATTCTTTCTTCTTCCCCTTTCTATCTCTGTCTATTTTCTTCTCTCTCTATTCTATTCCTTCTCAGATTTGGCAGGGACCTTGGGTCCTGCATCAGTGGTATCAGAGCCGTCCTCCTCTGCTGAAGCATAGCAGCTTCGAATTCCATTTTTTCATCAAGAAATCTTCATTTCTTGAATATCTTGTTCAATCCACGCTCACCAGGTGTTTGCTAAAATTCTTCTGAGAAGCTCTGGCTCCTGTCAGTAACAAGAGAGTAATAACAATGGAGCAACAAATTCAAACTCTAGAAGCAAAAATGGCATCTCAGGTTCAATGGAATGTTGAACAGTCCAAATGGAACGCTAATGTTTCTCAGAAAATGGATGAGCAATCCAAGAAGATGGATGAACTCTTGAAGTTGTTGCAGGAAGAAAAGCTTTCTACCCATTTGTCTGAGTCTCCACGGAGTTTGTCTCATGACAGGACCAATTCCACCAGGTCCTTAGGTATCAATCCTAAAGTTGAGTTTCCTAAATTCAATGGTACTAATTCTGCAAATTGGCTTAAGAAATGCATGAAATATTTTAGCCTTTGTAAAATTCCCATTGAACAATGGGTTGATTTAGCTTCTTTGAACATGGTTGATAAAACTGAGGTTTGGGTGTCCAATTATATGTCAGTAAGGAAAAATATGGTAGTTGATTGGAGTGATTTTGTGACTAATGTTAAGGTCAGATTTAAAGATGGTCTCGGAGGTAATGTAGTAGAGCAGTTTAATAGGTTGCAGCAAACAGGTTCATTAGAGGATTACATTGATACTTTTGAGAATCTGAGGTCAATATTGTTACAGAATAGTCACATTCTGCCCGCTACATATGTCCTTGATAGTTTTATCAGCGGTCTCAAACAAGCAGTTAAACCCATGGTGAGAGCCTTTAAACCGAGTACCATTTCTGATGCTATTGAGATAGCAAGACACCAAGAGGAGGTCTTAACCCATTCTTCTTCTTCTTATCCTAAACACAATAAACAATCCTATACCCCCTTTAAACCCTTCAATCCTGTACCCTCATTGCCAGACACGAGCGCAAAATCACAACCCCTTTTACCAAACCCATACACAAAACACCCAACCACCCAACCTAAAAAAACCCTTCAAACACATTTCAGTTGATGTCCGGGCTGAGAAAATAGCCAAAGGACTCTGTTATTATTGTGACATGCCGTATGAAAGAGGCCATAAGTGTAGCTTTAAAGAACCTCAACTCTTTACAGTTGAAATTTCTGCTGACATGGATGAAGAGGAGTCGAATACTGATGATAATGACCTAACAATGCTGGAGATGGATCCTTGTATTTTTGTTCATGCTTTGTCTGGAAATCAATATTTCCAAACTATGAGAATGCAGGGGGTTGTGCAGGGAAGACCTTTGCATATTTTGATAGATTCGGGAAGTACCCATAATTTCTTAGACTTTTCAACGGCTAAGAAACTAGGGTGTATGTGGGCCAATATTGAACCTCGAGTTGTCACAGTAGCGGATGGCATCCATATAGCTTGTCAACACACGTGCAAGGGGTTTAAATGGTCTATGCAGGATCAGGAGTTTGTTACTGATGTACTATTGATTTCTTTAGGAAGTTGTGATATGGTATTAGGTATCCAATGGCTGAGCACTTAGGGTCCTATTCACTGGGATTTCAAGAATTTGACTATGGAATTTACTGTGGGGAAGCAGCAAATGAAGTTCAAAGGAATGGCACCAAGCAAGTTAAAAGTCACGGAGGGTGAACCCGGCCAGAAGCAAGCTGTTACAGTCTGCAGTTCAGCTCTGCTTATCAAAGGTGAGGGAAGTGTCACTTCAGCCTATACATGTAGACCAGAAAAATGAGCAGATGTCGGAGTATCCTGAGCTGCTGAAGTTAAAGGAGAATTATAAAATAGTGTTTGAGGATCCTACTGACTTACCTCCTAGCAAGGGGGTATTTGATAATAGGGTGCCACTGATCGAAGGGATGGGTCCTGTAAACATTAGACCGTACAGATATCCATTAAAGTAGAGAGATGTGACAGAACAATTAGTACAAGAAATATTTGATAGAGGTGTTATACAAAACAGATCCAGCCCATTTGCTTCACCAGTTGTTCTAGTTGGTAAAAAAAGATGGCACTTGGAGGCTATGCATTGACTATAGGGAGTTAAATAGGAGGACTGTGAAAAATAAGTTTCCTATTCCGGTGATTGATGAATTGATAGATGAATTATTAGGTGCAAAGGTGTTTAGTAAGCTAGACTTGAGAGCAGGTTATCACCAGTTACGAATGCATTCAGAAGATGTGTTTAAAACTGCCTTTAAAACGCATACAGGCCACTTTGAGTTTTTAGTGATGCCATTTGGTCTCACTAACGCACCAGCCAGCTTTCAAGGATGGATGAATCATGTCTTTAAACCATTGTTAAGGAAGAGTGTCTTGGTATTTTTTGATGATATTCTGGTCTACAGCAAAACCGAAAATGAACACTGGCAACACTTGGATGAGGTGTTTACACTGATGCAGGACCCAAGGTCCCGTCCAAATCTGAGAAAGAATAGAATAGAGAGAGAAGAAAATAGACAGAGATAGAAAGGGGAAGAAGAAAGAATTGTAAGAAAGAAAGAGGGAAAACTTAGGATTTATTATTGAATGTCTTTCTACAGAAGAGTGACAATGTATTTATAGCTGCTATAACAGACTTTAACAACTAACAAACTAGCTAGAATTAAGGGAATCAGTTACAAAGTAGTTTAACTACTTAAAACCGTATCAGAAATGAAGGAGTATTTAACAATAATAATAAGGGTAATTAGCAAAATAAATTATATCAACAAAAATAATATACAAATTATTAAAATCCCCTTAAAAAAATATACAAATCATTAAAAGAGAAATTAGTCCAACCAAAATCCACATTTTACTAACAAGTCTATTCCATCTCACTCTAACTCAACATTATTCTTAAACACTTCGTACCAACCTAGTTTTTCCTTCTCTCCTCTTTTTTTATGTCACTTTTACTCTCGAACTACGACAAATATATACCTTATCAAAAGGGAGCAAGGTGTTACTATTCTAATTAATAGTAACTTCCTTAATGAATAGTAATGGATCCTTAATATGGATTGTATGTGTTGGGCTGGATTTTTTTGGCTGTAGGAAACCCACGCTGACTGGGTGTTTTTTGGTCAAATTTTCTTTTGCTTTTAGAAACCCAGGCTTTAGTTCTAATCAGTCTCCAAACCCATTGCTAACTCTGACCTCCCTCTTCATCTTCCTGTACTCCCAAAAATCCATCTTTGTCTTCCTCTTCATCCTAAATTCTCCAAAATAGCGAATCTTTGTCTTCCTCTTCATCCTAAATTCTCCAAAATAGCGAAGGCTGATTAGAACTCGAAGCTCTTCGATGTGCTTCTTCATCCTAAATTCGTTAAGGAATTTGCTAAATTTGCATCCTAAATTTCGTCAAGGAATTCATCCTAAATTTGCTGCTTCTTCATCCTAAATTCGCATCCTAAATTTCGTTAAGGAATTCATCCTAAATTTGCTGCTTCTTCATCCTAAATTCGCATCCTAAATTCTTCAAAAGGCTGAAATTTTCGCATCAAGCCATGGGCATCAATAACTAGCAAATTGTGGTCAAATCTTATATGAACCAGCAAATTTTCTCATCCATCTGGGTTACTTTTGAAACCATCCATCACCCAACTCTAAATCTATGCGGATTGATAACCATGAGAAGGTGGAACGGTTCAAGTAGAAGATGGTACGTATTTTTTCTAATTGTATTTTGGATTAGTCAATTATTTATGCATTTAGGTTTAATCAATTATGCGTTTGGGATTAATCGTGGTTTAGTCAATTATTCGTTTAGGTTTAACGTTTAAGCTGATTAGTTTAATTTTGAGGGTCACGTTTATTTACTTTTTTTCTATTTTGTTTACTCAAAGTCTGTAAATTTTAGATTTTTGGAGTGCTAATCAGTTTAGTTTTTGCCAATCTATTTAGTTTAGGTTTGTATATTTGAGACTGAGGCTTCTACAAAAAAGTATTGCCCAAAAAAATTGGTCAAGTATCATTGACTCTTTTCACTAGGCCTTGATTTTAGGGGGGGGACATACCTTGTACAGTATTATAGGCATGGTGTCAACAGTAAGAGTAGGAAAGTGTGTATTTGTTTTTTAAACTCTGCTGTTTTATGGCTCCTTATATATATGTTACTTTCTCTATTTTTAGATATAGCAGCTGGGGAACTTCTGTCCATCTTTCTTTGGGTATGGCTCTTTGTTTGAGTCTTTTATCAAAGGTATAACTTAATTTTCTATTTTCCTTTATTATCCTGTTATTTATTATTTTTAGGGTTTATATATTTATTACGATCTGGCTATTGATTTTTATGTTAATCCCTTCTTTAAATTTGCTTTCTTTTAGGTTTTCCTTCTATCAAATTGCTAAATTTACAAGTTCAATTTCAGATTTCGTATTTTTAGATCTTGTTTTGGTTGCTTTATAGGGTTTAATTTGCAACTACGTTAATCTTATAATTGTCATTAGCTTATTTTGTACTAGGTATATTGTTTGATTTTGATTGGTTGCTAAATTACTTCTCTAACTGATTGCAGATTAGGACTGGTGGTGGTTTTTGAGGGTTTGTTGATTGCATTCTTGTATAAGGTAAAGAAATTTTAAACCAAGTGTGCTTATGAAGTATTTGTAAAGTTGTTGCGATATTGGCTCTTCAATTGTGATTATGTTGTTAAATAGCTATAACAATGTGTTGAAGAAGGGTTTTTTTTCTCGAATTATGCAAAATGTTACAAGTAGATGATTGATTTGGATTTCATGTTCTTTTGCTCAAGTGAATGATTAAGTAGTGGTGCAAAGTTTAAAAGGTTCTAGGAACTAGGAAGGTTTTATCCTCTGCCCTATATTTGGTGATTACTTTGTGTAGTTTTGTGAGATATCTTTTAGGGATAATAGGGCTACTCTCCAGAGTGTCACCTTATCCTCAAACAGATATAAGTCCAATAATGTGTGATTAGAGTTTTTGATGAATTGCTTATATAAGTCCAATAAAGCAATGATGATACAAACGTAACGGATTAAGGGATTCAAAGTCGTAGCGTATGTTTGGAATGTTGACATTGGTTTCTTTTTTAAGCATTGCTATTGTAATAATAAACATGGAATTCAGAATTTTATTTGGTTCTCTTTTCAACAATGGAGATATGAGATCCTAATAAGGCTGGAAAAATATAGTCAAGAGATATGAGAAGGTCGGAGGGAAGCAAAAGCACTTTTAGGAGAGCAATAATAGTGATGTTAATTACAATTTTTAGCTTATCGGATGATCATATAGGAAATGTTAGTGTCCTATTGTCCTTTTGGAATTTGTTCAAATTGCTCATGATTTATAGAAATGAAAGCTTGTCAATCTACAGGTTTATATTATTTCTTATGATGTATAGAAACTGTAGAAAAATCCTTTCAAAAAATAAATTATGTCATTAGACCAAGATTTATGTTATTGAAAATGTTAGCTGGTGTTTTCCTTTTGTGTCTCAACTATGTTTCTTTCGTTATATGACTTCTAACAAGAAAAAAAACAAAGGAAATAAGGCATTTAAATGCACCAATTGTTTGGTACTTCGAGTTCAATCTTATAAATAGTAATCATAAGCAATATCTAGGAAATAACCTAGATATTAGAATATAAAGTTACCTTGTATATATTTTAATCCAAGCCACTAAAAGATCTTATAATTATTTAATATCTGTAAATGACTTGGATTATTATGAATTTTACTATGTATATGTAACTGCAAAATTTTGTAGTTAATATTTGTAAAAAATAAACTCGAAATATATGTAAAATCTTATAGTTAATATATGTACAATCTTATACTCGTAGATGTAGTTAATATAAAGTTGATTCCAAGACCTCTTAGAACTAGGACATATGTTCTGACAAACTAAACTGAGGTTTACACCCTTAAATCGCCTGCTTGATAAGCGTGAAAAACAAAGTGTAGCGAGTAATTTGATACGGAGGTAGTAAATAAAACTTGAAGCATGACTTAACTCCTTCTTTGGAGTCATTCAAAGGGGATTGGGGAAAGCTTAAAAAGTTACCACGGTTAAGGTATTCACCAAAGAAAACATTTCTTTAAAAGCAAAGCACATGCTAAGGAAAGGAAATGAACATAAAACTTCCAAGTTTAACCTTTTGCGTGACTTACTGCTATATATTCCAGAGGACCAGAACAGTAAGTATGATGCAAAATGTTACATCTGAAGTTGGGGGAATTATGGAACGTGTATCTTTATTTCTTCTAACTTAACCCTGTTTCTTCCCGCAGTAGCAGCAGCTTGTACAACAGTCTTTAACTTGGTTTCCTTCTAACGAACAGTAAGTATTCAGTTTTCTTTTTTCTTTTGTTGATGGTTATGTTCATTCGATGTGCTTGAGGTCTCAAAAGAATCTCTTCGTTATTTTGCATATTTCTCAAGACTTCACAAAATGAAGATAAATGTATATGTTTTGATAGCTACGAGAACCTGCACATTGACTTGTGTTTCGCTTGAGTCTATCGTCATGAGCTGTTATTGTGTCTAATTGTGTAAGTGCCTAAGTGGGCACAAAATGAACCTTGGTTGTTATATGGATTACTTGTCTAGAATTTCATTTAAACACCATCCCTGTTAAAATTCCAACCTGTTTTACACTGGAAAACAATGCCATATGACTTCATATAAGTATGTTACCTTACATGTCTTTATTTTCCTTGGGGTTGCATTAGAATCTTAATAGTGTCTCGGGCGCCTCTTTTACATAAAGAAGACCTCATTTAATATTGTAGGGAAAAAGGAATAAGCTTCCCCCCCCTCCCTCCTGTGTACGATCCATATCTATCCATTGATTGGGCTTGTCTCTGCCCCTAAAAAACCTATAGTTCTCGTATTCCTCCCCACTCTTCTATTTGTTACCTTATTAGGAGATACTCAAAATAGCTTTCTTTTCATGGAATGTAGTACTTTATAGGTTCCTATGCATAGGAGGAACTCATAACTAAATGGTCGTCAACAAGGAGAAATTTGGGGCACCTCATCTATCTTTAAATGTGAGTTGTAGTAAAAGTTATGTTAATGAGAAATAAATGGGATTCTTTGATCACACATTTTAGGCTATTTTTGTATAACATGTGTATACTTGATCGTACTTAGGGATTGAAGAAAGCCTAGCCCATTTTGGAGGCGAGTCATAGGATGGTTCTAGAGTGATAGCTCTTCAAATTTGGTGTCTCCAATTTTTCGTTGTTTCTTGGTATACAAGAGTGGGAACCTAAGACTTAGCTCCTTTGAAATTTACAGGTTATGGAGAATAAGGCCGTAATCGCAGTACCGTTCAAGCCACTTCTTAAGCAAGTAACAAATTGTCTTGGGTTTGGAGATCCTATTTATAACTTCCTCGACCAATCTAAGAATATGGCATACGTTGTAGTTCCAACAGATTCTGAAAGTGTAGCCTATTTTTTTCATGGTGGAAAACGTGAAAGTCTCGAAGAGTCCACCGAACGAGCTGCTGAAAAGGCTGTTATTTTCCTGGTGAAAAAGTATGAGGTCAATGTTGAGGATATAAATTCTGTCGAGAGGGATAAATGTGAGAGCTGTTCAATGTTTTTTAAGCTACAAAGGGAAATGTATGAGCGCATCGAAAAGGGTTTGCCACAAATTGATGTTAATGAGATGCACTATAGTGCTATAGAACATCATGCAAGAAGTGTTACTATTAACTATATGGATATTTTGGAAATTGTAGTTTCAAAAGCTAAAATACCCGTTACTCCCATTTGGACCTCGCAAGTTGGCCCCTAGATGTTCATATGCTGGTTTGTTGTTCAGTGTCCTAGCACGATCCCTAAAATGGAGTGGCTGACAAGTGATTGTTGCAATTCTGCTCTTGCTGCAAAACAGAATTCGTGTAAGAAAGCCTTGGTATTTCTTAAGCCATTGTAAAACTTCGAAATTAGGGATGCAAATTGACATTTCATGGTCGGGGTATCTCTTGATTGTTGCCTTCAAAGGGAAAGTTATCTTACTGTCAAAGAACGTGTGCTCGGGTTTAAGGAAGATGCCAATCCTATTCCGGCTCTTAGGGAAGAAGAGTTAATGACACCTAGAGGTCAATGCTTCCAAATTCCTTGCTATGATGTTGCACCTCTACCACCTAAGAAAGCCAAGTCTATGCGAGCCACTTTAGCATCATCTTCTACTGTTCATGCTCCTAAGAATCCTAAATTGGTTATCAAGCGTAAGAAGTAGGATTTCGGGTCTAGGATCGTTGTTGCTAAGTAGGCTTTAGTGTTGCATTTTCAGCTGTTGGTTTAATGGTTTGGTTTTGTCTAATATAAAAGGCTTTGTAATGCTTTTGCTACTACTATAGGTTTACTTAGTGCCTCAGTGGCCATGATATTATATGTCATCTAACCTTGTTAAGGCCTTTGTAATGGTCCTCTTATAGGCTTCTATATAAGTTGAAGCTTCTGAATTTCTTGTTTATGAATCTAAGAATCAAATATGCTCTCAAATATTGAAGTGTTGTCGCCCAAAACGATGACTTGTTTGCCTTATTGTTTCTTTTTATTGTATATTTTATGCATAATAATTAGAAATTTCTTTTCAATATTGTCTCATAAGGATTTCTAAATGCTCTACGAATGGAAGATCCTCAAATGTAGAGGCATGTGAATACATCTTAGCACGTGAAACTATGGGTAACTCCTACACCTACTCTCACCTAATTTGCGGTGTTTACAGTTTAGATGTTCATTTTGGTTTACAAATTTCCTATTTATTTGATGTTAAGTTATATCAAAACACTATTGAAGTTAGGCTAAATTACAATTCTAATAGTAATTGGTGTTAGAAAATATGAATGAGACAACGTCCAAAAACGTGTATCGTAGTCAACGTGTAAAGTCAAGTCAAGCAAATCAACAAAAACATTCGGTTGCGAGACATAATAATGAACCAACGCTCAGTTGTACACCTTCGATAGGAACGCAACATAATAACGAGACTTTGCAAGATCAAATACCCCAAATAGATGTGGGATCTCGGAGAACGCCACATGTGCAAGTACCCCACATGGAAACACGACCTAGAAGAATGCCACCACCTGATATGTATCCTGCTTCTGTTCATGGTTCACGGAAGAGATCCAAGAGTAATTAAAGATTCTCCATAAATTCTATACTGATTCCTTAAACTTAAGTTCATTCATTTTTTAGTAACTTAACATTCATATTCTCAGAAGAGGTTGCTTCGGTTGCTAATCAGTCACCGTCGACTCAATCATCACAACTACCTCCACCAACATACTGTACGAAATGTGGTGCCAAAAAATTTGCATATGAGACACCACATTTTTGTTGTTGTAATGGGGAGGTCCAAATTGCCAACAATGAATATCCTTCAGAGCTCATGAGGCTCTTCAGCACTCAAGATGAGGATTCATTGCATTTTAGGACGTATGAAAGGCTGTACAATAATATGTTTGCCTTCAGTTCACTTGGTGGATCTATTGATGCAAAGACACAAAAAGGTATCTATGTTTTTAAACTTCATGGACAACTATATCATTTTATACCTGATTTGTTACCAGTTGATGAAAACCCGAAATTTCTGCAACTTTATTTTTATGATGCTGAACATGAAAAAGAAAATCGTTTAGGTTTGTTTCCGGAATTGAGATCCGACATCATATCAACAATAATGAATGTCATGGAAAAGAATCCTTATGCAACATTCTTTCGCTCGTTACGAGAAATAGATATCGAAGAAGATACTAGAATCCTTTTAAACAAAAATTCTGTTCTTGACCAACGCATATACAATGCCACTACAGCTGAAGAAGTTGCTGCAGTGTTTTCAGATTGCTCTACATCCAACGAATATTGTAGCCCATACATAATTGTTTCCGGAAAGTCAAATGAATCCCATAGAATTATGCATTACTATGGATGCTATGATCCTTTGCAATAGCCATTGTTGTTTCCCTTTGGAGATTGTGGATGGCACCAAGGTTTAAAGAAAGTGTCATATGGTGGCCAAGACCAAGTTCAAAACCTTGGACATCCTTCCGTCTCAGCTTCGTATGAAAGGGTTGAAGACTTACTCTTTGAAGAGGCCGCAAGTAAGAATTGAAAATTTTAGCACACGAATATTTATAATAGTAAACGACGCTACTTAATAATTGTATGTGCCTTTATTGCAGTTGCTACTCAAAGACCTCAAAAGCAAGGGGAGGACATATCTTGTAGAGAATATTATGCATATAAGTTGCAAATACGTGATGAAAACTACCTTTTGAGAGCGTGTAGGTTGTTTCAACAATTTATTGTGGATATGTATGTAAAGCTCGAAAATACACGTTTAGATTTTTCCGAAGAAATCAAACAACAATCAGAGCTGATCTTTATCAAGGAATATTGGATGTTTTCAACGCTGGCGAGAACAATGCATCTAATGTCGGGCACCGTGTTATCTTGCCGCCATCATTCATAGGAGACCCTCGGGACATGAAACGTCGATATCTCAATGCAATGGCTCTCATGCAGAGATATGGGAAACCTGATTTATTCATAACGATGACTTGCAATCCAAATTGGCCTGAGCTGAAGCAAGAGTTAGCTCCAGGAGAAACGATCCAAAAAAGACCTGATTTAGTAGCGAGGATTTTTCGAGCTAAAATGATTGCTCTAAAGAAGGAAATTATGGAGAGGAAATTTTTTGGGAAGTAGCCGCAATGATATATGTTGTTGAGTTTCAAAAGCGATGGCTTCCACATGCTCATTTCTTAATCATCTTGAAGCCTCAATCAAAAATTAAAGATCCGCAGACATGTTTGTTTGTGCTGAAATTCCTCCGATGAGTAATCCTCATTTGCGCAAGGTCATTTTGACTCATATGATGCATGGTCCATGTGGAAAAGATAACCCTGAATGTCTTTGCATGAAGAAAAAAGGTAAGATTACAAGTTGTAGGTATAGCTATCCAAAGCAATTCTCTGAGTACACCACACACAATGATGATGGGTATCCTATTTATCGGAGGCGAAACACCGGGGATGTTGTTGTGGTCAGGAAAACTAATATGGATAATAGATGGGTTATTCCATATAATCCATATCTTTCAGCTATGTTTGACTGCCACCTAAATGTTGAAGTTTGTTCAACTATTGAAGCTGTGAAATACTTGTATAAGTATGTTTATAAGGGCCATGATAAAATTTCATTCAGTGTAACACAATCTGGTGAAACAACTGTCATAGATGAGATTGAGCGATTCCAATCAGGTAGATGGGTGTCTCCTGTCGAAGCTGCATGGAGACTTTTCGGGTTTGATCGATATGAAATGCAGCCTCCTGTCCTACCCCTTCAAGTGCATATCCCTAATATGCAATCTGTTCAATTTCAACCAAATGAACAAATGTCTTCACTTGTTGGAGATGAGAGAAGATGTCAAACTCCACTCACTGAATTTTTCAAGAGGAATGCTGCTGACCCTGATTGTCCGAAATATTTGTATTCAGAATTTTGCGAATTTTATGTGTGGGATGCAAAGAAAAAAGAATGGAGGGATAGAAAACGAGGTTTAACAGTGGGTAGTCTCGCATTTGTTGCTCCAAGTGAGGGTGAAAGGTACCACCTGAGGTCATTACTCACACATGTTCGTGGGACAAAATCGTTTGAAGATTTGTTAACAGTTGATGGCTACAGGTGTGCTTCCTTCCAGGAGGCTGCATTAAAGCTCGGGTTACTTGAGGAGGAGGATGTTGTGGACCATTGTTTAAGTGAAGCTGTTAGTGTGCAAATGCCTCATGCTTTACGACGGTTGTTTGCCACAATTTTGATCTTTTGTCAACCAAGTAATCCCGATGCTATATGGCAAAAATATTACACTTCGCTATCTGAATATTATAAACACAAATTTCCTAGCTTGGAGGACAAAGTACTGCACCTAACTATTCACGACGTAGAACATTTCTTGGAAGGCATGGGCAAGTCCTTCAGAGATTTCAATTTGCAACATCTACATAATCTTCATGATGATGGTTTGAGGAGAACAAGGGACATTAGTGATGCACTTGATGCGCCAATACCCGAGAGATATATCGCAGCTAGAAAAGAACTAATTGGCAAGCAACGAGAGGCATACAAGTGTATAATTCAACAAGTTAAGATGCAGAAACCCGACGCCTTCTTCATAGATGGCCCTGGTGGAACTGGCAAAACATTCCTTTATTGTGCATTATATACAAAGGTGCGGGAAATGGGTAAGATTGTGTTACCAACTGCCACCTCAGGTATTGCTGCAACAAATTTACCGAGTGGAAGAACCGCCCACTCCTGATTCAAAATCGCTCTTGATTCAAGTGGCTCCATTGCTTGTGATGTTGCTAAAAAGGGTAGTCTTGCTACTTTATTGAAAGAAACATCTCTGATCATATGGGATGAAGCTCCCACGGCAAGAAAAGAGAACATTGAAGCCTTAGATTTGTTGCTCCGAGATCTATGCAACGAAGATTTGCCTTTTGGTGGAAAAGTTGTTGTGCTCGGAGGAGACTTTAGGCAAGTTCTGCCCGTTGTACCACATAAGTCATCGCGAGAGGCAGTTCAAGCGAGCTTGGTTTGTTCTCATCTTTGGCCTTTATTCATAAAGTTCAATCTCACTGAGAATATTAGGGCTAGAGAAGACCCAAATTTTGCCAATTTCCTATTAGCTCTTGGAAATGGAGAGTTGCAAAGTGATGAAAATGACTTCATTCAAGTACCGGATGAGTTAGTAATTCCATTTCATGAAGATGCTTCATCTCTTAATGAATTGATGAACTCCACCTTCCCAGATTTTGAAGCAATCTCTTTTGGGTCTGAAATTTTCGAAGACCGGGATATATTGACTCCTAAAAATGAAGACGTTGATTCAATTAACAAAGCTTTTATTGAGAAGTTCCAAGGAGAGGCGGTCTTTTATAGAAGTTTTGACACACTGATAGATGACAATTGCAACATTTATCCAACAGAATTCCTTAATACTCTATGTCCACCGGGTATGAGCCCCCACGAATTGATTGTAAAGGAAAATTGCCCCGTGATTTTGCTTCGTAATATTGATCCTTCAGCGGGTCTATGCAATGGAACACGGTTAATTTGCAAGAGATTCTTTCCTAATTTAATCCAATGTGAGGTTGCAACAGGACACAATAAAGGGCAACAAGTTCTTATACCGAGGATAAATCTCAGGCCATCTTCATCAACAAACTACACTTTTCAATTTGAGAGAAAGCAGTTTCCTATTAAACTGAGTTTCGCTATGACGATAAACAAATCACAAGGCCAGACTTTGAATCAAGTTGGCATCTATCTTCCCCAACCTTGTTTTTCCCATGGTCAGTTATATGTTGCACTTTCACGTGCTAGAAAAGCAAGCCAAGTCAAAGTTCTTGCTAGACCATTACAAGATCTAGGGTGTAACACCTTAGTCAAGAATGTGGTTTCCTTTGAAGTCCTACAAAAGGCTTCCATCATATAATTTCATGAATACAATGGTGAGCATTAGAATTTGTTGGAGTATTTTATTATATACATATACATGTTAGTTCTACTTAAATGGATGGAAAAAAAGATATCAACACATAATGTCATAGGTTAGCGGTTAGGGCTTCCAATCCACTTCAAAAATGCTTATAGTTTCCAATGTTTGTTCATATATGTGTTTAATTGTGCACAGGTGAACCTAAGTTTGGGTAAGATGAATGGAATATTGTGCGAAACAATTTGCTTCAATGTTTATTATACGGAAAGGTATTGTCTTCGTTCTTTGTTTCTTCCAAGATAAATTTAAATAACTACAGAAATCATTGAAGACTCACAAGTCATACTTATTTAAATGCAGCTTGAACGCGATAAGAGCGAAGAACAAGCTAGGCCAGCTTAGAAATGTACTTATGCTAAGCCAAGGCTAGAGATTTTTTTTGTTATTCAGGTTTCGATTCCAGTTTTTGTGGAAACAGGCTATGAATTAGACACGATGTCATTGTAATAACAACATGTTAATATATACAACTCTACTATGTAGTTAACCCTATGTGTTTGCATATTTTGTACAAGTATTTCATATTTGAAGTACTACCAAGTATTGGATTGAACTTTAAGAATAGGCTAGAGAAGGTCACAATAACAAAATAAAGCGCCATCCTCAGGTTAGTCCTTTTTACTCATCATTATATGAAACTTAGCCGGGATATCATTGTTGCATTGAACTTGCGAATTTACCTTTTACGTGTGTATTTTTTAACCCTTGCTTGGGTGTTGCCAGGATACGACGTCATTGCGGGTGTCTTTTGGGATGCTCGCTGGTATTTTATCCAGTTTACATATTCTCATTGCTGCATCAAAGGCCTTGTATATGATTTTCTTAATAAGGTAATAGTCTTGTCTAACTTTGTTCTTTAGGGGATATTTCTATTCTGGTTGTGAATCAATACTTTGTTATAATTTATCCAGATTTTTCTAGCTTCAAATTTAAGTACATCTCTCTTAATTCCCATGGGTTTCTCTTATTATGTTGTAAGTCCTAATTTTGGGTTGTCAATGATTGAGCATGGGTTTTGTGGCTTAAGTTAACCTTGTATTGGTGTATCAGCTAAGAATGAAACACCACTCTGTAAATGCCGAGCTAATTAGTAGCAGGATTATCCTTCGATAAACAAACATTTTTATATCTTCATTTTCTGCACACAAGAGCAATGTGTAATAGGTACATTGTGATGACTAAATTGATGCTTATACACCTCCTAAGTTTCTTGATCAATACGAGTTCCTGAATTTGTACTGTCTCACCCCCATTATGCTCTAAGTTTCGCCATTTTCATTTTGATCATTCTCTAAGTGCACCTCCGAGGCGTCACCTATAAAACATGAAATTCCATCTTTCTAGGATGTAGATTTGAAATTAGATGTGATGTCGAATGTTTTTGCTGGCCTAATAGCAATATCGTCGCCACGTGAGATCCTGAAATTGGGCCAATCTTGTAGGTTCGCGTCAGACCAGTCTTTCAAATAGCACTGGGTTTCTGAGGTCCTGAATTGTGTGTGTTGTCTTGTATTTTTATAATATTCTCGTACGAACTTGTAATTTCTACATATTCTTTTTTTTAAAAAAAATTACTTTTTAGTATTAATGGGTGAACTGTACTCAATGGTTCTTCCACTAATCAGGTAACCTTTGTGTGCTTTACTATTTTCTTTATTATCGTATACGTCTTTTAGCTTATTAGCAAATTCGAGATGGTTCTCCTTCCGATGAATGGAAAAAATGCAGGCGTTTACTTGTTACCGACACACCATCTCCTTTCCTGAATCCACCACTGAGCTGTTGTTGCCATGCCTACTATTACAGTTAGGAGATAGTGACTTCACAATGGCCTTGGTCACACTTACAGTAAATTCATGTTTTCTCTCTCCATTATTTCATTCCTGTTGTCGCGCCTCTATTACTAGCTTTTCTCCCTATATGGTTAGGTCTTTTCTGCTCAAGCTTTATTTCCCGATTATAAGCAGATAAGGAATTTGAAACTACAGATTCAGAATTGTTATAAAACAAAGTGTAAAACTTTTTTTAATCGATCACCTAAACAACAGAGAGGTCATTATACGAAAAGAGAGGCATCTTGGACTTGGAGACAATGACATGCGGAGATGAAAAAATTGATTACAGAATTGATAGACCTACGAATAGGTTAGCTAAATTAAGCTGCTCAACACACACTTTCCCTACAGAATAATGTTTATTGGCATCTAAGGATCATTTTCACACATGCAATATTCTAAATACATGCTTACTCGTACAGGTACGAAGATTACAAAAACTGCTTGCAGCGAGTTGGTGATGGAAAAGCTACTGATGCTGCTAGGCAAGATGTGGAATCTCTCATTTCGATATAGATTCAAGTGCTATCCATGAAAGCTAAGTCTTTACATAATATGCCCTTTTATATGGATCCTTGGCTTACTCTTTGCGTGCACATCACTTGGTGGCTGCTTGATGCAGTTGATACCTGTTTGTGTAGAGTAAGTTCTTACAAATGCAGAAAGGAAAAATTGTCTGTATTCCCATTAGTGTTATTAGCTCTTTAGTAGAGCTTAGTAATGTATGTGCTTGCATTAGTATCGATGATTATGTTCTGTCTTTATAATCATATTTTCTCATCGTGGTTAGAGATCCCTTACTCCTGACTTTTTTACCTTTAGCTTTGACAAAATCTTATTGCTATTTTGCAGCTCATGAAGAATCCATCTACACCTCAGCGGTTTCTGGTTACATCTTCTTTATGACTCGGTGAGATAGCTTCTAAATGAAGTATGATGTCTAAAATAGTGAGGAAAGTATATCAACAAAGATTCATGTTTACCTATTCTTGATGTGGAGCGGTACGTACTAATTGTAGTTCAGCAAAAAATCCACTGATTTAAGGCTTGGCTGCTAGATGTCTGCCTTTGAAATACATATAGGGTCTGCTTTATTGTTTTTCTCCATCAACGTCAACTCATAATCCTCGTTATATGCAGTTGGAGTTGCTCACTTGGCGGGAGGGTCCTATTGTTGATGTTTCACGGACCAACCTAATAGAATAGCTGCAGGAGTTGTCCATGGCAATGGTGCGTCCTAATTATGTTGAAGCAGGTTCGCCAACCCAAGCCTTGAGTCCTGGCTGGATGGCTCCCAAGTCTTTCTTTTCTTTTATGTATAGTTCCATTTTCACTTGCAAAGTTGCAAACGAGAAATTAGTGCCTACATCTTCTTGGAAGGGCTCTCGAACAAGTTCAGGCAAGTTACATCAACTCCAAGTTACCCTAACATACTCCATCTGTTTTCCGGCTTTCTTTTCACATCTGTTTTTTTGAAGTCATATTCACTCTTTTTCCTTTACAATTTTTTTGTTATCCGCCAATATCCCACAATATAGAGCCCAATCTGCTTTATCCGAGCTAAAAGGCAAATAGAATGGTCCCTTATTCCTATTCTCCTTGGTTATTGAATCTATAGTGAGTGAAATAAAACTTAGGAAAATGAAGGGAGTAGTACAATATACTTTGCCCAGGTTACAACAAAACACGGCAAGCGTACGCATATGGCGTGCTATTCTTGATGACATTTTGTGCGACTCTGAATCTATTGGGCCATGTGACAGCTTTCTTTTCACTCTGGGGTTCGATAGGAAACCATTCGCAAAGATCAGCCAGGAACACAGCACAGTTCCTGCACGCAAAAAAGGTGTCCCAGATTTTCGGCAGTCAGTTGCTGTTGTACCTCACCACTCCATCTATCCCAAATTTGAGTTTCTTTAAGAGCGTAAAGAGATTCCAACACATAGGCTCACCGATATCACTCATCCATCCCAGTTGAAAATGCATTGCTAAGCAGAGGTATTGATTTATGGGTACGATGAAGTTTTATATTGATTATCATATGTAGGCGTCTTCAATTTTTCCATCTGTCAAGACTGCTCCTGAGATCTTGTATGCGTTGCTCTGCTGTTGCTAGGTCTTGCTTGATTAGGTGTCATCTTTCTCCTTATGGTTGTGAATGTGTAGCTCACACATCTATCTTATCGATTGAGGGGTTGAAAAATGTGCTGCTTTTGTTGTGAGTTGCCTCATATTTACCAAGGAAATTAAAAGTATGAAGTCGGGTTAGGATAAAAGTTATAACTATTGTGCAATATAGATGAGTTTTTAAACAATTTTTACGGCTTGTTGGATTTCCTGTTTCTTGTTGGACCTCTAAGTTAGTGAGTGTAATTACAAATATAAGAGTAAATTTTACTTTTACCCCCTAGACAAATGACTGCAGTTGTGGAGCTAAGTTTTAAGTTTGACATATCATTGTTTTATCATGCACTTTTTCATATTCCAGTGCTATTTTATCGAGCAAGTTTCATTTGTATAAGTGCATCCCTCCTTTTGTCTTCCAAGAAAGGCAGTACGATACTGATTAGAAACTCGAAAATCAATATCTCAATATTTTAGATCATAATATCGACCATTGGCCGTATTGTGCCAGTACACTTCACCTCGTCTGGTACCATTACTTCCTTGTTGCTCTTGCTCCTCTCTTTTTCCTTGTCTCTTTCGTTGTTTATGAGATCCAAGGTGAATTATTTGACTAATTTAGCGAATGGGATGATTGACTAATTTGAGTATTCTTAAATCTCTAATTAGATATTTGAGCTCTTCTGCTTTACATACCTAAGCTTTCACTTTATGTTTTGTGTCAAGAAGTTTACAGCTTCATCTTGCCTTTGTGCATCATTTTTTCCATACATGGAGGAACTCATTTTTAATTGACTTTCTTTTTTTACTTTTCATTAGAGAAGATGATGATAGAATATAAGGGACATATCTCAGGGTTAAAATTCCCAAATTAAAAAGGAAAAATTGTCAAAAATAAGTCAACCTTTGCGTTGACCGCTTTTAACAAGTCTACCTTCATTTATTCCACTAACAAATAAACCTTGTAACCACTTTTGCTTTTAACAAGTTTTTTTACCGGTGACCTAGTAATAACTTGTTAGTTCAAGTGACTTGTCCACGTGTCTTATTCCCATTAGTCCCCTCCACAACCATAACCACTAGTCCACCACCAGCCTCCTCTGTTATCTCAACCCACCAAAACCGAATCACTGATACCAATTGAAAATCAGCTCAAACCCCCCATCCTTGAGGCTTATTTCTGTCCCAAACTCTTCATCTTCCTCGTCTGTGTGCTTTTGTATCAACTACTTAAATTAACTCTCTCTCTCTCTCTCTTCATTACCCTAGGAATGGTGGTAATCGAACCAACTAACGCAGAACCATAAACCTCCACAATCAACCATAAAAAACTCGTAAAAACAACACCAATGATGATGCTGAACCCGAAACGAGCTTGATGATCAACAAGGACGTTTCTGAGGGTTTAGCGAAGGCGATCATCTCTCCGATGGAACTGGTGGCGACAATGACAGGATCAACGTCAACAACAATGCGGAGCTGAAAATGGAGAACAATATGTGCCTTTGACGGTAACTAGGGATGATTCTTATAAAGATGCTTTGATGATCATCAATTGAAGTTGGCTCTCTCTCTTTCTCTTTGTCTACTATTTGATTATCAATTTGGTTCAATTGCTGGCAGTAATTTCAGCATATGTGCAATCTTTTGTGAATTGAAGAGTGTTATTTGATGATGTTATACTTTAATTGTTAATTTCGTTAGAACTTGATCAAAATGTGTGTGTTTTAAAGGTTATTCTATTCAGGTCACCGGAACTTAGTGTTGCTGGTTATGGTGATTTTTTGTCTATTTATGATGCCTCCGAGATATCGTACATGACCGTCATTTTATACGATGGTCTGATTCAGTTGAGTTATGTCATCTCTGAGGTTGGCGGATTGATTCTAGTGAGGGTGGTGGTGTTTGGGTGCTAGTGAGAGTGGTGGTGTTTGGGTGCCAGTGAGGGTGGTGGTGTCAGTGTGAGTTTGGGCGTGGGGGTGAGGATGAGGGTGAGGGTGAGGGTGGGGGGAGGGAGAGATGAATTAAGTTTTTTTTAAAAAAAAATTTCAATATCAATTTTAAAATTTAAATGTTCAATAAAAGAGTGACATGTGTTACTTTAACCTGTCGAACAGGTTACTAAGAGGTATAAGCCGGTAAAAACTTGTTAAAAGCAAAAGTGGTTACAAGGTTTACTTATTAGTGGAATAAATGAAGGTAGACTTGTTAAAAGCGGTCAACGCAAAGGTTGACTTATTCCGACAATTTTTCCAATCAAAAAATCAAAGGGACAAGGTATGGCTTAAAAAGACAAAATTATGGCTTTAGATTGCCTTAATTTTTGGGGGTTCCTTACTGACTTTTACTTTACTTGCCTCAGTACAACTGCACTACTGTACACTACTGTTCAGCACTGTTAGCTTGCTTCACACCAGTTTTTAAAGCCCAGCAGCCACACCACTGGATCGAAATTTATACTCCAAGTTCATATAAAACGTGGAGTCATAAATACTAACAAAGGGGGAGCTTTTCCAAAGGAAGATACTCCTGCAGTTCAGCTTTTCTCTCCGATTCAGGTACTTCAACACTTTCAACCAATTTTACACTTCAATTCAAATCTGCCACTTTCTGCTCTAAGGAACACTTTCACCCACTTTTAATCTCCAATTCAACTCTGTTATTGTTTGTATTCATTGTATAAATTTGTCTCGTAACTTTGTATGTAAATGTTGGAACAACTTTAGTTTGTCAAAAATACTTTAAAGTCCAAACACAAGATAAAAGAAAAAGGTTTGAGTGTTTCTGAAAGTTGCATCCAGAGTTGAAACAAAAATAAAGAACCTAAATCAATCATGTTTTGTGTATGTGAGCTGCATTTTTTAGGTATCTTGTGTACATTCTAAAACAACAATGATCATTACATATCCTTTTTTTTTAATTAATTAAAGCAGATGTGAGATTAACTTTAGTTGTCTTAAATATGCTTACAAGTCCAAAGTAAAAATCTTTTCTTTTTCTTTACATACTTTTTGGTATAATGTTTGAGGGGATGTTCTTGGAAACCTTGATTTTAGGGACTTGGATAGCCTGTGAATTTGGTTATTAATGTAGTGGCAGGCAAAATTTGGTGATAACTTTATCTGCATAAAGTTGGAAAACTCACAAACAAGTGCTTGGATCAGTTGGTAAAGGGGGTTATTCCAGCTTAATTAGAGGTCTCGGATTCGAGCCCTAAATACAGAAAGCACTTGTTTTGGCTTTGGATTACATGATGATTTTCGCCAATAATGGAAAGGTGGATGAAGAACAGCATCTTATTGGTGTATCATTTGACTTGTTGTTATTGCACCATGCTGTAGTTAGTTTGCTCCTTCAATAAATCCACAAGAATCTGATATCTGTAAACTTATAAAGGCAAGTAAAATTCTTTAGACGAGATCAAAATGGGTTCATAACTGAAGTAAGATGGGTAACAATTACCTATTCGCAATTGTATCAATATCTCAGCGTATTGAATGATTGTTTAGATAGATTTTTTTTCGAAGTGGGGTTGGAATCTCAAACTTACAAGCCTATTACAATATGACTGCTAAGTTCAGCACAAACTAATGAAAGGAACGGATATGCCTGAATGGGTAATATTTATTGGAGGCCATCAATAACGGCCTTGCATTTTTGTATGAATTAGTGGAAGAGTGAATTTGAAAATGCGATAATTAATTAAATAAAGGCTTTATTACATTCTAAACATCGAGCCATATTCTCTCTCTCTCTCTCTCTCTCTCTCCCCCCCCTAACCCCCCTAAGGCTTACAACAAATTAGGAGGCTGAAGAGAAGACCATAATGAGCCAAATGAGCATAATAACTGGGAAATGAATTATTGGGAAAGATAAAAGGTTCTGGGGGAAATTAACTAATTAGAGGTAGTTATTGTTAATTGTTTTTAATGGGTTATGATGGTATAATATAGTGAGAACATGATAAACATTAACTATCGAACTATCTACTATGCATGACAAAGATTTAACACTGTCAATCCTTAATCCACTGAAGCTGGAATTTTTTATAACCTCAGGGTACTAAAGGTGGAATATAAGGGTACTAAACTAGGACTACGCTGAATCTCTGGGCGCTAAACTTGGATCTTCCTGCTCTTTACATTGGTTTGTGCACATTGCTATTCTGCAAACACGCACCTTTTGATGACTTTTGTTTCCTGTTGAAGTGAACTTTTTGAATTAAGAAACACTCCAGCATGAACTTTGGTTGTACATCGGATATGTAGGAATTATGACTGGTAAAATAATAAACTTATCTGAAGAATTATCGTGGCGTGATATTATCACTGCCTTAAAGTTGAAATTTGCCCGCTACGAACACACGGACTCGTGGCAAACCAACCTCCAGGGTTAACACGACACTGACTCGCCGGTGAAGTACAGAGAGACAGTTTGAGAACGCTCTTAATATTGCCCAGTAATAGAGATTGTAAAAGAGAGTAGGAGGAATTTTTCTGTGTCCCAAAACAATACCAGATCCCATGTATATATAGGGATTGGGAAGAAGAAGTGGAAACAGATCATGGCTATTTTTGGGGAAGTGGAATGGGAGTAGTGGGAAGGTGGAAACAACCCACTAATTGGAAATGGAAACCAAAGCTTCTCAAGTCACCAACTCAAAAGGTAGTAGGAAGACTAATATTAATAAATCCATTACTTATCTTTTACTCTTCTTATTTAGGACTACAAACCTTTCACATTCTTTTGAAGCAATTAAGAGTTTTTCTCACAACACTTATGAACAAACTCCAACAATCCCCCACATGATTCAAAAGAAGAAAACAGAAAGAAACAGGGTTGGAAGATGATGATATGGGCAATAGATACTTAGTTTTGTAAGCATCAATGTCTTAGAGACTTGAATTGATACCCAGCGCATACAAATATGTCATATTGTCGTATTAGGTAGATTTCTCTTTGAACCTGCTACGGAGTTCATAATCAATACTTGCGCACTAAACCTTTTTCAAAATAAGAAACGTTCTCGCGATATATATATAAGTGCCCCACAATGCCTGGATTTTCATGAATGCTCTAGAGATCCTAAGCCTTAGGGATCTCATAGGGGATTGGGCGTAACCCCCCACATTCACATAGGTAATTCATCAAGTTTGTACTGCTTCAAACCACCTTATCAAGGCTATGAACTTATTAAGAGCATTTTGCTCATCCTCACACATTTTACAGTAAAAACAAATACTACATCACTTTTATTAATATAGGAATGGTAGTAGTATCTACTACTTGAGTTCTTTTATGACTTAGTTTGACCCTTGAACTTAGAAAATTTCTAAGAAGGGTATCCATCATAATTCACTCCACAATAGGCTTTAAACTCATTCCTTGTGCTAACTCTAGCACCATATTTGTACAAAGGCCTTTCGTGAGAGGATCTACAATATCCCTCTCAGATTTTACATACTCATGTGATATCACAATGTATAAACACAATTTATCTATGATTTCTCATATGACTATTCCATCTCAATGGAGTATAGACAGATTGAGGACACTCATTGCCCAATCTCATATACAAGTGATGAATCCATCAAGTCCAATTAAAGAACCACCACATAGGCTATAGATACATCATGGACAAACAACTCAACCTCTTAATGCATGGTGAGTGCTACACAAAACATACCTGCAAAGAGACATGAAACTTAACAAACACAATATAGACCGTTAAGAAGTGGCCAATGCCATCAAATTACCCCCACAATGGGCAAAAAACTTTCAAAAGCAAGTTTTTGACTTGACTGATTCAACTATTTGAATCCTAATTCATAGTTGACTTTGCAATCCCCTCTTGCGTTGCAATTCAAACCAACGCACCAATACTCATAGAAAGTACATTGACTAAAACTGCTTTGTATCATAAACTTTCTTACTGCAAGACAACATCAAGTAAGGAACATATTACTAGCATATTAGACTTGTAACTCAGTTACATCGTCATTTAGAAAAACGCTTTCTAAAACAAATCCACAACATTGTGCTTTATATATGGTAAGCTGACAAGCTAAGTGCATAAGCAATACATGTTAAGAACAACACAAAACCATCAAGTTTAGAAAACATACTTAGGAAAACACTTATTTCCTCTAAAATCAAACCAATGGGTTTCTCAAACTTAGCTTTTAATCCATGCTCTACAAATCCATTGCTCCCTAGGCTGAGGAGGAAGGTAATCAACTCAAGACACTTTGCATAATAGAGTACTACAAATCCTAATCAATCAAGAGATTTAGCAATGGACCCCACACAACACACTTAGCAGAATAAATAATCATACTTTGTATAGGCAAATAAAGTCCAAACAGAAAACAAAGTAAACACATGGAAGTTTCGTTCTCCAACAGTCTCAAAAGAGAGCCCAAACAACATTCCTATTTGTTTCAAACTCTAACTTACCCCCACATTGCAATATAATACAATGATAAATATGTAAATGAAAACATGCATTGAGCATTCAATAAACATATTATGCAAGTTTAGAGTTTAATAGAATATAGGATGATCAGTAAACTTCCCTAAGCACATTGAAGTCTCGATAGCATTCCATATGCGTTTGACCGCTCTCTTTTCAACCTTTGCCCTTTGAGGCATTTCATCGAACACTTGGGGTGCAATCAAGAAAATTATTCCCACACAACATACCAATGATAGTCTTAAAATAATAGTCTTGATAAAGGTTTTTCGAATCAAATCCAAATTAAATTATGACTTGGAAAACTAAAACTGCTCGAAAAACACATTTCCCAATCGAATTTGGACTCGACAGGGCAGTGCTCACTACGATGTAGTGAGTCTTTCTCAAAACATTATTTTCACCCAAAAAACACTACTTAAAAACGAAAATCGGAGACATTTGAGTTTTCGCAGATTTTTGCTGATTTCGTCAAAACCTTTCGCATAAATAAATTTGTCATTAAACCTACGAAAATCATACCATCCAACTAGCCTATTCAAATTAGGGTTTACAAAACCCTAGCATATTGAAATCAAAGCACGTAGAAAATCAAATCATAGAAGATATGATAGTTTTCACCCAAATTATAGGTTTAGCAGATGATTTTTCACAACGATGAAAACAACAGATCCAAAACATCCCAATCATAGAACATTAAAAGAGTAGTCTCAAATACCAATTATACTAATTGGATTTGAATTTACAGCCCAAAAAAATATCCTAATGAAATGCAAGTAATCTCCAAAACTAACAAACTCAAAGAAAAGTAATACTCAAATTTGAGTTGACTTTCAACTAATCAAAATGAACTTCAATGCTGGATTGATAAAAGTTGCTTAGCAAACAGCTTAAACAAAACCTATTGATAGAGCACCAACACGGCAACACTCACTAATAAACGAATAAGACGAAAATCACCTTTTCAACCATAAATCAGCAATTGGATCTAAGACACGAGCAAACTAATCTTAAAAACTCATTCATAAATACAATGAACAGATCCAAAAAAAAACAGCAACTTGGTATAAAGGAATTGCTCGCACATCAGTGATACAACAAATATAAAGAAAGAGAATACTCGCAAAATTCGGAAATCAACAAACCAGAAAATGCTCGCAATTCTCACAAAGAAATCATCGGGAGTGCTCGAATTTTCCAGCCATTAATTCGCTAAGAAAATTACGATATAAAATAATTTCAACTTTAGATTGTAGGAATTATGACTGGTAAAATAATAAACTTATCTGAAGAATTATCGTGGCGTGATATTATCACTGCCCTAAAGTTGAAATTTGCCCGCTACGAACACACGGACTCGTGGCAAACCAACCTCCAGGGTTAACACGACACTGACTCGCCGGTGAAGTACAGAGAGACAGTTTGAGAACGCTCTTAATATTGCCCCGTAATAGAGATTGTAAAAGAGAGTAGGAGGAATTTTTCTGTGTCCCAAAACAATACCAGATCCCATGTATATATAGGGATTGGGAAGAAGAAGTGGAAACAGATCATGGCTATTTTTGGGGAAGTGGAATGGGAGTAGTGGGAAGGTGGAAACAACCCACTAATTGGAAATGGAAACCAAAGCTTCTCAAGTCACCAACTCAAAAGGTAGTAGGAAGACTAATATTAATAAATCCATTACTTATCTTTTACTCTTCTTATTTAGGACTACAAACCTTTCACATTCTTTTGAAGCAATTAAGAGTTTTTCTCACAACACTTATGAACAAACTCCAACAGGATATACTGCTTATGCATATCTTTCATTTTGATTTCTATTTATTGTACGCTTGTGCACTGTGAAATTATTGACCTTGCTTTTAAGCTCTATAATGCATCGACTTAGGGGGAGGGGTGCTTTTGGAAATGCAATGATGAAGTTAGGGAGTTAAAGGGGAAGAAATTCTATAAATCGAGGACAATAGGGAGAGAGAGAGAAAGAGAGAGGGATTTATCCATAAAATTGTTGAGAGTTTATTAATGTTAGTTGGGATAGGCCAAGCCTCTCAAAAACTTGTATTACCTTTGCTTTTCTGTAATTTCCTTCTAATCAATACAAATCCATATTTAGTCCTTAATCATTATATTAATCCAGAATCAGCTATGGCAGTTCATTAATCAATCATGCTTTTGACTATATAAGTAAAACTGACAGAATCCCCTTAATCAAAGGTTTAAGAAAAAGCAAAGAAACTAACCCATATGTATAACAGAACAAGTAGTAACATTATTCTTGCTTAGTGTGTCTTTTCTTCCATTAACTAATGGGAATAACATGTATTAACCGCTGCATTACGACATCATGACGCTCGGATGTCTACTATCACAAGTGAGTTGCAATGACGAGGATCATACCAACTTATGTTAGGTAGTTGTTAGTTACATGTTAATCAAGCAACCACACGCGTCCTTGACAGCATGTTATGACACCCTTGTACTTGTATTGTCCGCCCACCGATCAGTTTATGTTAGTATCCAGAATTGGCAGGAACTTAGAATTGATATTATTCATTTGGATGGGCATATATAAGAAGTTTCCCATGTTATATTATGAATGTTACAATGATAAGCTTTTATGTTACTCCTATTCTTTTTGGTGTTTCTTTTTTGGGTTTTACTGTCCAGCCACAACGATCAACTTCACTGTGATTAGTATTCTTTTGGGTGCTTCGTTTGTAGGCTTTGCTATCCAGTTTTCATCAACTCATTATTATGTTTTAGAGGAAAAACCTATATGGGGGGATGTGGTTGATATTTTAATAAAAAGATACAAAGTCTCCAAATTGAAAAGATTCTCGTCGCACTTTGTTTCCAACTCCAATCTTCTTACCCAAATATAAACTAGGCATATTATCTAAAACTCATGTGATCTCAGGAGTGTAATTGGTTATCAGGATTTGTTTCTTCAAAATTGTCGTATTGGTGATTGATAACTATAGACATCCACATTTGGACATAAATTCATGTACATCAACAGGTTAGGGAGGATTGCGAAGCAGTGGTTTGCAATGTAATGTCAGCCTCTTTCATAACAACTCATATATATATTGTTTGATGTTATAGATCTCAATAATGAAGCCAGAGAGCAAGTACCTTGATCAATTAACAGACAAGACCAAATCTTACGAAGTAAGGGTCAAAGTCATTGACAAGGCTCGATCACAACAATCACCAGAAAAAGGAACACGATACCAACGACTTGTCTTAAGAGATGAAAAGGTATCTTTCCTACAATGAACTCTTCCGTTTTCCAATATAGTGGATAACAACATAGTGGCCATTTGCATAATTTAACTATAATTAAGCTACTAGATCAGTATTTTAATGGGTAATTGCTTTCATGGGTTGCATGTACTTAAAGAACAGGAAGAAAATCCTCGAGCGCAGCTGTCTATAAGACTATAACTACTTTACTTAACAATTTACTTCTCCAAATACTTCATATCTTATAGTAATAATTTTCGACTTTATCTTCTAGGGAAATACCATGCGCGCTTGTCTATTCAATGAAGAGATAGATGGATTTGAACACGTTCTGAAACGCAATGGTGAGTATGAAATTGCTGATGCAACTATAAATCCAGTGGGCCAGAACTATCAAGTGAAGCCAAATGAGTTTCAGATGAGCAATCTGAGCAAAGCTATCATACAACCAATCAACAATGAAGGGGTGGATCTATCCCCACAGTATTGTACCATTGCTTCAGTCCCACGCACTGCAGATGCTGATGACAGATATGGTACATGACTTTTATCTCGCTATTGTTTTAAATAGAATTTGATTTAAAAATAGTCGAGTTTGTGATAAGTAAAGATTATGGCTTGTCATCTAATGTTTATATCATCCGCTTAAATTAAGTCATCTTCAAATTACTATATAATAAGCTAACTTGGTAATCACTTTAACTTTGAGTTGGTTGGCTTTAAAAATATCCACTACGTTGTTGTAAGAAAACCCATATCGTTGCTTGAATTTTGTATCTTCCCTATTATTTTCCTTTATTTCTTACTCCAGTACCACACTCCTTCTCCTCTAATCTCTAACATAACTTCTACATTCTTCACCCTTTGTGCATGTCAAACCCCATATTTTGTGCTTCTAATTCAATGCACTCACATTCAAGTTCATCTGTTATTTCTTAAGCACGTTCACCATCATTCTTTTCACACGCCATCACATGATACATGCTGCAAGTTGCTTAAAATAGTAATACATTCTTTGAAATGCGCAGACTTACTGGGCATTGTAATCTTTGTTGAAGACATTCGAAAGATGAAAACCACATAAGATAAAGAAATTGAAGTACGCGAAATCATTATCACAGACCACAGGTATTACACTAACATTTACATTTTAGTATTTATTTTCCTTCTTACAAATAACTAAGTTGTAAGAATGAATACCTATACTAACATATTAGCTACACATGAATAAAGTACTGAGCAGATAATGATTGTATCTTCCTGGAATGATCTCGCTGGCCAAGACTGCAATATATTAAGCATGTGGGCTAAACAATTTGTGGTGATTGGATTTACCGCCTTAAAAGCTACCAAACACAAATGTAGCATTTTACAAGAACCATAATATTTCCATTCCTATATGCTATATTCTTGCTTGTAATACAATTATGCTTTCTAATAGGATTTTCACTTTCCACAACGATGTCAAGTTTGATAATACATGATCCTAAGGGAGAAAAAGCTGACGCATTACGATCATGGTAAGATGGCCTAATAAATTTTATACAGAACTATTTTGATTCTGGTGAATTTACAAGCATTAGCTCCATAGTATAGATTGAACTAAAAATAGTCAAGTCATGCCATATCTTTCTCATGATGCAAATTAAATATAACTCTAAAAGAATAGGAAATTTTATATGAAAATGGAACTATTTAATTGCTAACTTCCTGATGAATTGCTTATAAATGTATTTGTTATTCAATTTTTAAGGGGCAACTGAGAACAATACTCTCTTAGAAGATCGTCTTGCTAAGGTCTTGGAGGTTCGCTTTCCCCCAAAAGAGAGATCCATAGGTACACTTGAGCAACTAAGTCACAAAGAGGTATGATAATTTTACTCTAACTGCTATATACATAGCTCAATAAAATTCCACTATGCTTAATTGAATAAATTTTTAAGTTACATATAATTGTACAACTAAATATTGAATTCAAAGCAGGCCGCTAACACAATGCAAGAAGAACGACATTGGCTCAAAGTTATAATACCGGAACCAAATCACAAGCATGTACGTATTTATCTAGGTTGTAGCAATTGCAGTAAACGGGGGGACATTGCGAAAGGCGTAGCTTATAAATGTACAGCTTGTAACCACAAAGATTGCATCTCAACGCCAAGTAATGATTCCTTATAACAAGCACTTTACACTAACCCTGCTATTTACATGGACAATTTATAGGTTCTAATTTGTACTAAATTATCCAGGATGACCTTCACCTTTGATGCCTCTGATGGGACGGGCTCAATGAATTTTATCGCCTTCAATGATGATGTGGAGAAACTTTTCAAGACCAAGGCGTCTGAGATTTATGAGATGAAAAGAGATGTGAGTTAATTATCTATTTATCATGTATACATTGATAATATAAAATTTATAGAACACACAGAATTTACATTTGCAAATGACACCAACGTATGTCAACAGTTCAGGGTGGTTTGACAAATCACTTATAGACAGATACTTTCGGCAGTAGATGGAGTTATTTGTGGCCGACAAAAAACATAAAAACCAACTACATATCATATTAACATTTGTATTCTACTTTAAGAAGCTACTATCTGGTTGCCTCTTAGATTTGATTTATATATGCATGTACACATCATTAACTCATTAATTTAAATGTTATATTATTTTTATTCGTGCATGCTATTACACATCTAATTCTACTAACCATAGCTATTATAACTAACAATTTCAATTTTTGCAGGATGAGCTTAAGACCTTTCATAATATATCGAAGCAGTTGCGCAAAGAACCATTTTACATTCAAGTCGGACCAGACATCTCATTATCAAGGACAGGCTATCTAAAATGGATTCTCAAATCAATTTCTCTTGAATAAGTTGTCCGAATTGATAAAGCATTCATGGATGTTGTAGCTTTTTGGATCTTAAACAGCAATTGTTAAACAGTAACTAATCTAAGTGGGCTCTTATTGGAACACTTAGACTTTTGTGGTGCACAGACAACTTCAACCTTCCTAAGTGTTCCTATCAAATGCTACTCATATTTTGCTGAAAACTATCGACTATGTGAATTATCGTTGTAGTTATGAACATTTACAATTCCAGCTTCCGAAATTACTTGCATTAGATATCTCTTTTGCTCATATGCGTAAGCTAACAGTTGCAAAGTTGGACGGCCAAGGATCTTTGATAAAACTTTCTAAGTCAACCATAACAATATATTGTTACGCGTAATGTTTTTCATTGCCATTTCAAACAATAAAGGAATGATACTTAAATAAGTGAGTTCTCGGAAATTGTATTCTAAGAACGTGTTAGTTAATCAATTTCACCCGGTTTTGGGGGCCGCGTGCGTTTTGGGGTCCGCGTGCATTAGCACGCGGCCCCACAACTAGTAATTTATAAAAGTGGTTAACGACAACATCATTACTTCATTAGTGACTGCATCAGCACCATGATGTCAACATTATATTGTTTCTCCACAGTCCACACTACTATATTGTTATGTCAAAAAAAAAATTACTTGATTAGTGGTCAACAACACCAATAGTGCCTCTAGCAAGAATTGTGCATTGTTTATGTTCTCTTTAATGGAGGTCCATTTCTCGAATCCCAATATTCAGTAAACCGTTTTTCTTAACTCAGTGGTATACAAAGAGTCAAAGAATGGAAGAAATTCTTCAACGGCAACCAAAACACAGGCCCAGCCCTGGGGGTAGGCCAGGTGGGGCGACCGCCCAGGGCCTAATGGGGCCCCGTTACAATGAGATAATATATGATATAATAAATCACCCAAGTAACTAAATCAAAGCAGTAAGCGTAGCGTAACTAGCATTATAACCTAATGAGAGATGATGAAGTCAGGGGTTCGAGGATCATCACGTAATTATAGTGTTATGTTTTTTGAGTTTACACTGTTCTCAAACTTTTCCATGTTTGTTGTGAAGTTCCTCTTTTTCATGGTATTTAATAAATTATTTTTTATTCGGTACTTTTGTTCTTCGTTCAAAGCCATCATACATTCATACGGACTTTAGCTAATTTGTTTAGTTTATTAACACTTTTTCAACTACATTACACTTGGATTTTTGCAGAGATTTAGAAGTTAAATTAAATTATTATTGTTCTCTAAACAAGTTTATTCATGGTATTTCATTGGAGTCAAAATTTAGGTTATCTTTATGTATTTAACACTTAATATAAAATTGAGGAAATACAAAACAAATGATATAGGTACTGATTAGTGTGAAACTAAAACTTTTTTCCATTTAATAAATTTGTTGGTATATAAGTACAAGAAAATTATTTTTTATTCTATATTCGAAAATATATAGTTCATTTTGATAGGAGTTACGATTAATTGGGACCCCTATCTTTGCAAAAAATATAATACTATACTTTCAGAAAAGAAATACTCCTTCCGTCCTCTAAAGAATTCGCCAATTCTTCATTTTTGTTTGTCCAATTACATTTCCTTATTTGGATATAGTTCATCTACTATAATGCTTTGGGGACGGAGGGATTACTACCTTACTTTTCGTTATAAAATTAAAATTTAGGTCTCACACCAACCTCCCTCCTTAAACTTTGTGCCAAAGGAAATGGGAAATTCTTTGGGAGACGGAGGGAGTATTTACTATCTTTTGGGGGCTCTTATTTTAACCTTGCCCCGGGGCCTACAAATTGTCAGGACCGGCCCTGCCAAAACAACAGGGATTAAGCAATGCAATTTCTTCAACAATGGCTTTCTTACCACTGAATCTGTTTTTTTGTTTTCCTTTTTCTTTTTGGTTTAACACGTTTTTTGGGGCTTATTTTTATTTATTTATGGGGTGACTCCACCATATAGATGCCAATAGTTTCTCACAGAATAGCAATATGGCTCACAGATATAAAGGACCCTTGGAACTGTAGACTGAGATACCTCTACAAACTTACTACTTACTAGTATTACTGATCTGATAATAAGGTACATATCAAATATTGATGGGCACTTTTTTGCCCCACGCTATACAAACTATACTATGCTCATCCAAGTACACGAAATGGCGATGATATCATTTTTCAGTTGAGTTGATTCTTTATCTATCAAAAAACAGTTTCCAAGTGATCAAGCTTTGGATTATTATTGGGTTACAATGTTTGGTTACCCAAGAACAGCAATACACTGATGGTACAGACAGATCAAATTTTCCTACAGAAATAACCAGCTCAGAGTTTTGAACCAGAAGTAGCCATTTTGATGAGGTCTTTCCGAAGAATCTTCCCTGATGCATTCTTAGGTACAGAATCAATAAATGCCACTCTCCGGATTTTTTTGTAAGGAGCAACCTGCATAACCCAAAAATATATAAGAATTAGTAATTCTGAAAGAGCAAACAGGAAACACAGGTTGAGATCCCATGTCCCGTTATATATCCTATCTTGTGTCCATCTTGCTCAGTTTTTGTCCATCTCATTTGACTAACGTAAGGGTCTCTTCTGTTCCGTTTATGTTTACTACTCAGGAAGAAATAAGAGAAGTTCATTAGTTGATCGAGCTGTGAAAAAAGTAAAAGAAGTTCAAAAATATTAAGAAATAGAACAGAAAAGTTGGAAAAAATCAAAGAAAAATAAAAGTTCAAACATGTTGAGAAAATGTAAAACAAGTTCAGGAATAATACACTGAATAAAACATAACATCAATACTACTGCTACGAGTTCTCTGCCTAAATCTCACCTGTTTTGCTACGAAGTCCATGATCTCATCCTCTGATAATGTACTACCAGCTTTCCTCACCACATATGCCATTGGAAATTGGCCGACTTTATGATCTGGGAAGCTGTTGTGTAAACATGATAATTAATCTTATAAGATATCAGGTGTCATAGTGATTAAACACAAAAATACACTAAAGAAGCAACAAAGATGTACTGCATATAGAGTTGAACTTACGGAACAACAGCAGCATCTGCTATTTCTGGATGAGTAAGAAGCAGTGCCTCTAATTCAGCAGGTGGAACCTAAATCCAAAAACAAAGATGAATTTCCCGATTTTGCCGAGTATTCTTTAGGAAGTTATGCAGATCTAGATAATTCATGGCAAGGCCATACAAAAAGAGGACATTGCAGCGGGGTTTTTATGTCTGATTTTAAGTGTGCAATTTTATGTCAACTAAACAGGACCGAAATTGGTGTGACTACAGATTAAGTTTCAATGGTTCACACATCATAGTTTGTGAGGAAAAATTATGCAGGTATAACTTTGTACTACAACCTTTCGGCAATAAAAGTGGATAGTTTAAAGAACCCTCTAAAAATTGTGATTGTTTTTCTACTCTCCAAAAATCTCGCAAGTAGCCTAACAATTTATATTTTCTTCGAAGAAAACCAGATAGACCTTGAAGTAATGTCATGCTCCTAACTCATAGGCTTATTGGAGTAATGACAAGAGCTTTGACATAGTCTTTCTTCCCCAACAAAAACAGACCGAGTTCTTGATGAAGTAGAGGCTTTATTTTTTGCTGACGTAGAGGCTTCTTGAACTAGAGGTGATCAGGCCTCTCAATGAGTCAACAACATCCGAATGTTGGTTCAGATTTATTAATCCATAGCAATTACTTGTTTACTTTATATAGATCTACTCCAGTTGGCCTCATAAATGTGGGAACATTCTGAATTGCCCAAACTCTACTACAAGAACTATCAACAAGGGTACCTATCTTGAGTGTACGAATCTGCTCTTTACAAGAAAATTCTGCACGTTTTTGGCCCAAATTTAAATGTTAAAGCCTCCATACACATCTTGGAGTGTCAACTATCCAACAGATAGTACTTGAGATGTGTTGAACCCATTGTTAAGCACATGTGAGTATCCGATGGAGAAAGAGGACAGTCAATGACTATCCACTTTATAAGCCTAGGAGTTATTCCCCTATTACCATAAGCTGGTATAACATAGATGTCTTCTCAGGCAATAGCGAGGTATTGATTGCACTTCCTAGCCGGCCGCAATTGAAGTTCAATCTTTTCGATATTTCTTCTCCTCATGGCACTAGCCTTTCTTTCTTTACATTGATTTGATGCTGAAAATCCAATCGTTCTTCACTCGCTAGGGAAAGAGAACTCCTAAAAGCAGCCTTTCTCTTATCGTAGATAGCCGTCTCGTACTGATGTCTTACAGCGGATTGGAGGTCCGTGTAAGGATGTAATGAGGTGGCTCCATCACATGTGATTCTTAATCTCAATCCCAACCAGGGGTATGCTGGGAGGTAACCACGTATGTAAAGGTATAATCGGTAATTTGACAGCAGGTATGGAACCTCCTCAGGCTTGTAATTCAACGAAACTCTCCTCCTCCCAGGCCTAATTTCTGACTAATCTGAAAATTTACATGGTATTGGATGCAGGTCTCTTCCAACTGAATTTTATAATGCAACTGGGATGTCCAGCCCCTAAGAGGACTGTTTCTGAGTAATTGCATTTCCAGTAGCTCTGAATTTCTAAGGGCGCTCACATGTGAGGGGGAGTGTTGAACCCCATTGTATAATCTGTTCAGCTTGTTTCTTTAAAGAAAATTCTAGTTGCTAGATTCAGAGATGAAAGTAGCTAAGCCTCCATGCACATACAAATGAACTTGGCATCCAAAAGACACATCCTTATCTTTTAGATGACTATACTATTATTTTGGAAAGAGATAGCATAACGAAAGTTCTACCAGGCTTCCTAACAAGATGTATCAACATGACAAAGCACCAGTAAACAGAATTGATCGACAATGAAAGCACCATTAGCAGCAATACTGGCACCCAGATCCTCCAAAATCCAAACAATGCAAACCTCGACCTCCCGTGTGAGACTGTGCTCACGCCCACCGCAAAGGAAACAGTAAGGCTATCCGGAAAATTGCCACGTATAGGAATGCTAATTAAGAGAAAAAAGCCGGAACTGAGTTAAGTTGCGCTAATCTTGGGGGCTCGGCTCAAAACAGAAGACGGTGGTCAGCTTGAGCTCGAGGTTTGTCAAACTTAAGATATAAGCTCGGCTAGATCTCAATAGCTTAATTGAACCTGGCTCTTTTTGCAAAGTTTTTAACTCCAAGCCAGTAGGCAAATCATACTATCAAGACCAACAGCAAACATTTCCTCTTCAGTGAGGGTAGGCCCAAACGCCTGGAAAAATCAAAATTTGCAGCACGCTGCTTATAGGGGATGTTCTTCCCACTATAGGGGTGTTTGGCAAATGGCTTTTGGGTGGCTTTTTCATTGGCTTTTAGCTTTTGTTTGTGGTCAAACAGCCAAAAAAAAGTGTTTGGTAACTGGCTTTTGCAGTGGCTGAAAAGCCAAGCCAGAAAGCTGCTTTTACCGGCTTCTTTGGCTGACTTTTGGCTTTTGCTTCCCTTTTATACTACTCAGCCAATTAGCTCCTATAACACTATGCGTTGAACTGCTGAAAAGCCAATTAGTTCCTCATCACGTATACATTATGGAAATCTTATTACAAATTAAAGATGTGTTTCCATATCGTTGAGTTAGTGACGTTATCATGGAAAGCTTTCTACACGTCCGGCCTCTAGTAGGATAATACCTCCCCGCATAATTTTCAGTACATGGAAATGTATGTATATACACACAAACAGGCGCACATAAATACATAACACACTAATGTATCCATGAAAAAAATATCGAGATTGTTTATGTAAATAAATATTTATTATATTAAAAATAAACTCAGATTGTTCACGAGCTTCTTGAGCCGAGCTCAGGCTTGCTTGTCTTGGTTTGTTAAGGTCTCCACCTAAACCAGAGCCTAAGCCAAGCTCGAATAGTTTGGATTTACTTTGCAAGCCAGCCTCGCCATTTGCACCCCTAGTCCCACGAGTCTGGTGGTGTATTTACGTAACTTCACTTCTTATTGGGGCCACCACACACCACAAACTCAGCATAATTTTTCTAATAGAGAAGGGCTGGGAGAGGGAGAAGGGGCAAGAAAATACACATCCACACTCAGAAAAATAAAAGGAGCAACTAACTCAAAATGGAAAATTCTTGTACTAAGAGGTACCTGGTATCCCTTGTACTTAATCAGCTCTTTCAGTCTATCAACCACAAATAGGAAACCATCTTCATCAATATAGCACACATCCCCTGTTTTTAGCCATCCATCTGAAGTGAGAGTTGAGGCAGTCGCCTCATCATTGTTAAAGTAGCCTGCAACAGTACTGTAACAGATTAGGCGAAGGATCATAGCATCAGAAGAATATTGTGCTCCGCAGAAAGTTAGGACTTTAGGTCACAATGATATCTTTTTTAGAAAATAGAAACATTATATTACTAAAGATTATCGTGTATAAGTCTACATGTTCACAAATCTAAACTTATACATAGAGAAGCAATAAATTCTAGTTACAAGAAAATATAAAGCAGCTCCGAGGGTCATAGTAGGGACCAAGTTTGATATACGAATATTAGTTTTTCTTCACAATGCCAGAGTTAGGAGTTTGCAAGCAACCACGATGATGGAACCTAAATACAGTATTGTATCAAACTATCAACTTAACCACAATGCAACCACTAATGTAGAACAATATTGAGGGGAAAAGTTTGCAAGCAAAACAACGGCACTGAACACTTAAAGAATTCAAGAATAAGAGAAGAAATAGTGGAAAACTACCTTTCATAACAGTAGGGCCACGGAGCCAAAGCTCACCAGTCTGATTAACACCCAAGGACTTTCCACTCTCAGGGTCAACAATCTTTGCCTCAGTGGAGGGCGAGAGCAACCCAGCTGTGCCATACTTCCGACTCTCCTCTAAGCAGTCCGTTGATGCTCCAATAGCTGTGGACTCAGTAAGTCCATACCCTTGCATGATCACAACATTTGGGAATTTCTCCACAAATCCCTCTATCACTTCCTTTCCAAGTGGAGCTCCTCCAGACAAAACATGCCTCAATGAACTCAGATCATAGTTCTTCTTTATTTGATCTGCGTGGTTCACCATTGCCACCAAAATTGGTGGCACCAGCGGAAAGTAACTTACTTTGTACTTAGATATTGCTAGGAGCAAATCATTCATTTCAAACTTGGGCAAGATAACAATGGTAGCTCCAGCTGCTAGTAATCCTGTGTCCAAGGTATGAGGCATCAGTATTGGTTATCAAAACATATTTTGGTATATACAATCTGCCTGGTAAAGAAATATTGATGGCAGACTACTAAGGATCACAAATAATTCTTGATAATAATTGGTTTGAGCATCTAAATATAAGACTTGGGCACAACTTTCACCACTAATAATTTTAATTATGATGCATTTTTAGAAGAAGTTATTGAAGGTTCATATTTCAAAGATGAACATTGAAACAAATAAACCTATGTTACTTAGAGTCAGTTACTCTGTGCACACAACATGGATACGTATCCGAAAGTCTCGTAAGAGTGTATGCTCTTCAACTTAGGTTGAATCTTAACTTATTTTAGCTTATTGAAGTTAATTTTAAAAAATGTTTTAACTCATAGGAACTTATTAAATCTTATAACTTATCTTAACATACTTGGCCTCGATTACTCAACTTATATTTTCTTAAATAAGTTAAGATAAGTTGAAGCGAACTATCCCAAATCAATACAACTTCTATTATCACCCTAGTGTACCATGATTGCTCATTTGGAGTTCTAATTTTTGGACGTACAGATGAGCAATGAGCAAAAAGAATAGATTTGAGTGTACCATGTTCATAGTACACCCAGTTATAAGATGAATATACTCTCTTAAACCGGCTATATACCGAAATTTTTTCCATAATTTTGATCCAAATGAAGAAAAAAGTATCCATACCGATTGTTGAGGTAAAAATAAAGAGGTCAAGAAACATAGATTACAACATATCGATATGATACTGTTTTTTCCACAAATAGATTACATCTAAGGAGTTGTTCATGTCACCTTAATATAATAATATTCACATAAAAATAAGTTAACTTTACTAAAAAATACTTCCTCCTTTTTTTTTTTGTTGACACGTTTTGACTTTTGACACTATTCACATAATCTACTTTGACTATCTTTTGTGATTTATACATAAGAGAAAATATAGTCATGTGGGGTCTTGTTAGATTCGTCTCATTATATATTTTCAAAATATCATATTTTTATAATTTTTACTCATCAATTTTCCAAGATAAAAGTGATTGAAATCACGCGTTGGCAAACGTAATAAAAGAAACAGGTCAACTAATAAAAAACGGAGGAAGTACTAGTTTTAATCCACTAACCACATGTCCACATGGTGAAATGAAAATGGTCTTACATTATATGGAAGAGCTATCATTACATAATGAATAAGATGAAACTATTTTATCATTTAAAGGATATATTCACATGGACTGAGAGGCAGAATTGAATAATTATACCAGATAAGCATAGAATAGTAGCAAGTTTGTTTTAAAAAAAAAGAAGTAAGTAGCAATAAGAACTCATGAATGAATGGAGTACAATATAATTGTAATAAAGAGTTGTCACGTACCTGTAGCAAAGGCGACGAGGCCATAGATATGGAACATAGGAACAGTACAAATAAAGACATTACTATGAGACACACCACTCCTCTGATAATCATCATTTAATTTAAACCTTCCGATAATAACCTGAACCATAGCAATCATATTCTTATGAGACGAAATTACCCCTTTACTCTCCCCAGTCGTCCCAGAAGAATACAACAACGCAGCTCCGTCGTTTTGATCCTTCTTCACTACTCTCCCACCTTCCTTCCTCTTTCTCTCTCCTCCATCTCTCACCATCTCCTCCAACGTCATCGAATTCCCTAAATTACCCTCCCCCTCAAGTAAAACAATCGGGACACCCAAACCGGCTAGTTTATGCGCCAGGTCGGGCGTAGTAAAAGCGAGTTTGGCCTTCGAAGCGGCGGTTTGTTTGGCGATTTCACGGGCCGTGTTGAGTGGATTGGTGGTGGTGATCAACGCGCCGAGGGACATGACGGAGAGACAGACAATAGGGAAGGAGAGGGAGTTAGGGGATAAGATGAGGATGACGTCACCTTTACGGATGTTGTAAGTGAAAGAGAGAGAGTGTGAGAGTGATTCGACAGATGACCAGAGAGATGTGTAGGAGAGATGATTGCCGTTGGTGGCGTCGATGAAAGCTGTTGTGCCTCTGTGGGGACGGGATGAGATGAAGGTTGTAATGTCTAAGGATGTGTTTGGTGGGAGTAGGATTGGTGGCCGTTTACTGTAGAAGCTTGAGTTTGTGGGGGAGTATCCGCTTTTTGGATCCATTATTGGGGGTGTGGATTTGCTGCTGTCTTGCGCCATGAGTAACTGATCTCTGATCTAGTAGAGAGATTAAGTTATGGCGGAAGGAGACTGGAGATGGTCACGGTTGAGATTTGAGAAACATAGTTACTTGACTGATTAAACTTTGAAGAAGTAAGTAATAATAAGTTAGTCTTGTTGTGAGGTGGAAATGCTATTCAACCACCTCGGTTTACTTCACTAATTTTACTTAGATACTACTCCATCCGTTTGTTTTTAATTGTTACACTTAAATTGGTGAAATCTATGCAATGATTATTTTAGAAATAGATAAAGTTGTTTGGAAAATAGAAAAAGTATGAGAGATAATGGTATAAAGTAAAAAGTATGGGATGGTTAGGTATTTAATAGAAAAATAAAAAGACAAGTGGGTCCAAAAATTGTAACACCCCTGAAATTCCGCTATTATAAAACATGGTATAATAAATAATTTAAGGAAATTCCAAAGGTGTTACGCCGCAAATAATTAGTAATAATAATCACCGCAAGGCTAAAGGTTCTAACTGAAATAAATAGTCAACAAGATTTAACTAATTAAACTAACTAAAAATCTAAATAATTATTACAGACTGAAATAAAAATACTAAAGTCAAAAGAATAACAGCGGAAGTCTTATTAAACCTATTAAGCATAAATAAATCCATCGCACTCTGAACCCAACCTTGAGCTAACCACCTTCAAGTCCCTGCACATTGAACACTACAGTATCAGCCAAAAGGCTGAGCAAGATTTCATACAGTAATAAAATAAAATCATCCAATGTGCAGGCAAGATATATAGAAATATCTTACAAATTCATTTCAAACCTGTACAATACAAATATACAAAATAAAACAACCTTCCAATAAATCTCAACTTTCAACTTTCTTTCTAAAACAATCCTGTAAATACATTTAAAATGCAACTGTTTTGAAACCTGTGAGTAGGAAGTATTAAAGTCCAATGAGCTAGCTAGGCTCACGAGACAGGTAAACACCAAAGCCCCTAGTATGCATACCCCTAACTTGATAACGAACCAAGAAGGAAGACAAATGGCAAGTGTATTGATCAACATACACCCAACTACTAAATAATGGTTGAGACAAAACTCAACCTACTTCCAAACCCGAGGAATACCGCTTACCGGCAACCCCACAAAAACATTCTTATAAAACCTGATAAATCATAATTAAGTAAACATAGAAACATTCTAGTTTACTCAAAACCTGCAGTAATAAGGACATCCTCCTTTTAAATCTCAACTTGGCATATGAGGAACTTCCTCCCTTTTAGATCTCATAAATAAATCTCATTTTTCTTTCACAATATATATCTTCAAAACGATTTAAATCTCATTATATAAACATTGTAAAACCTTTTAAATCTCAATATATAAATAATATAAAACTCTTTTTAAAATCTCAATATATAACCACACAAAACCTTTTTAAAACTCAATATAAACTTTAAACCAATATCATCCAATTCTCAAAATAATCTGTACAAGTCTTAGTAAGAAATCTTACCTTTTCAGCAACCACAATCAACCAAACTCTATCTCAAGTCAATAAGGTTCTTCTACGAACCCACAATCTACAATATAACAAAGTATAGTATAAGTCACTTGACTATACTTCACATATTACACATAGAATTAACCTAGCCTAGTTAATGAGCTTTGACTAATTTTAAAAACGACTCACTAAGACCAAGATTACCATAAAAAGTCAACATCAGACAACTATATAATTCGACCATACTAAAATTCTACCTAGTCAAAACTGATACTCGAAAACTTATATTCCTTCATATTACACTCTATCACTAACAACTCAAAACATCTACGATAATGCCTACAACTACAATAATAGTCTAACAGCATACATGTGTAAGTACAACTAGGCAGTCTGTACACATCAATACCATACTAGCAGCAACAATACAATCATGCTAACTTGCCAACCATAAGAGCACCAAAATCGACTATCCCTATAATACATAATAATCATAGTAATTTGTAATAAAATTCTGTGAGTAAACACCCATAATATTTTATTTGACTCATAAATCAAACTAAAACTAACAACAACCCAACAAAACAATAGTTAAGAATAATAACACTCTAAAGTATTAATCTACTCAAAACAGTTTCATAACTAACTGGAAACACTAAACAAAGTGACCCAAGTTCAACAAAAAAGTACCAAAAGTATTGAACTTTGCAAGTAAATTCATAGATATGTTAATTAATCCGAATTACACATAAAACATAAGTCAATTAAACAAATTGAGCATAATATAAATTTTTCCCAAATCCATTTTATCAAGAACCCTAATTTAATAAAAACCCCAATTTAAAAATCAATACATAAACTGAAATTAAAATACGGGTAAGAACCTTACTTGATTAATAAAGTAATTGGAATTTAGAAGAGTATAAAAAGATCCAAAATTCGTCTCGTTTCACCCGAAATTCGACCCAAAACGCAGATCCAAGAACCTTAATTTTTCCTTCTTTGAAAAACTCACAAAAACGAGTGATGTTGAGGCTGGGTGAAGGAAGGTTGATGTGTGATGAAGGTTTTAACAGATTTTGTAGCAAACTCACAGATTTTGTAGAAACAAAAATTAGAGAGGGAGAAAAGCAAATTATAAGAGGAAGTAGATGGCAGAGGACGAAGGAAATACCCAGGCAAGGTTTTGTTTGCTGAATCTAATAGTAATATGCTTTTGGCTTTGACCTTCCTTTTCCTAATTTAATTTATAGGATTTGGTTTAACTACGGTCAACGGGTTATTTGACCAAATCAACTAAAGATAGGTTTTGTGACTATTTTTTTTAAGATAGGGAAGAAAACTAATTTAATAAAAGACTAATTTAAATAATTTTCATAAATATAATTTCATATAAATATTTACTAACAATATATAAAAATATGGGGTGTTACAAAAATTGTGGGAAGTTGGAATATTGAGATGTGAAAGTTTACCAAATATAGCAAAAGTGAAAGTGTAACAATTAAAAAGAAACGTACTAAAAAGGAAAGTGTAACAATTAAAAACAAACGGAGGGAGTATATGATTTCTGTCTATATGTGACGATCAACGAAAACTTTTTTCTCCATTGCAATTTCTATTTTATTTTTGTATTTTTTACATTTCTTAATTTTATTAGATTATATTAAGATAAGAAGAATAATTATTTAGGCTTCCTTCACACAGGATCCCCATCTTTGGGGTAAGAATTAATCCCTCCCTAGACTAAGTTATGGAAGATGGGAAGGCTCACCCAACCCTAATCCTTTCTTTATTTCTTAATAAATGCATGATATTAAGTGGACACGCTTGCTAATACTCAATTTGGACATTTAACAACCTTAAATAATATATTATTAAAAACGGAACTTTGCGAGATACTTCCTCCGTTTCAATCGGTCAACGCAAAGGTTGATTTATTCTTGATAATTTTTCCAAAAAATAATGTTTTGGATATATTCATTGAGAACAACACAGTAACAACTTGATAAATATAATTTCTCTTTATATGTTGATAATTAAACATGGTCAAATTTAATATACAAATAGAGCAAAAAATTCAATATGATGCATCTATTAACAAACGAAGGAACTAAAGAAGTATATTGTTAGATTAGTTTATTTTTTTCACTTGTTTTTTTCTATATCAGTTCAATCAATGCTCTTTAGCAAAAATGGTGATAAAACCTCTTTTTTGAAATAAATACCTAGGTAACTTTTTATTTTATATAAATACCACATTTGCTTTATTTTTTGTTAATTAATAACAACTAACGTAGTAGCTTAAAACTTAACGAAATTTATCCAACTTTAACAATGATTATATGTTAGTGGGTCCCACAACATCAACTATATGTAACTACTCTTAATGTCATTCATTTCTCCAACTATCATGTGCAAGTCATCTTCCTCGCAATTTAAAGTTAAAATCTAAGGTGAAGTAAAAGCAAATTGGCTCGAAATTTGAATGTTTGAAGGCAAATTTTGTCCAATGTTCATCCTTTTTCGTTGAATAGGGTATTTTATTTGTGGGAAAATTTTTAAAGGATATGGTTTGTGGTATGGCAGATTTGAAACTAGGGTTAAAATATTATTTTTTAGGACTAAAAGATCTCCAATTAGATTTGCAATTGATTAGGGTTACAATGGTGGAAAAAAACAAAAATGGAGAAGAGGGGTTATAGTGAAATGGGCAATTGAGGGAGGAGAGAGAATTGTATTGTGGAAGGTGAAGGGGGTGTTATATTCACTGTTTTAATGCTGACAAATAATATGTCTATTTCGTATATATTATTTAACTTAGACTTTATTTTAGAAACTTAGGATTTAATTTCGTATATAAATAGTTTTATATTCTATTATGTCTTTTGGGAATAATTAGTTTAAGGGATATAACCTGAGGTACCCCCGAGGTTAGGGCTAATTCCTCGGCGTTACCATTAATGGCATTTAAGACGCGAACACTGACTCTGGTGGCATCTAAGCTAGCTCGAAAACGAGGAGGGTACCCAAGGAATTAACCCTAACCTCGGGGGTACCTCAGGAAATATCCCATTAGTTTAATTATAACCTGTAGAGAAATAGTTATTAAACCTAGTCAAGTTATTTAAATTAGTAATTGTTTACACTCAAATTTATATATTAGTTTTTTGCTCTGAATGATCCTAATGTAATGGAATATTTTTCAAAAATTAAATTCCATGATGTTAGTAGTATTAGTTTGTTGTGATTGTACAGGTTTAAACAAGTCTAACTAAGCGTGCAATAAACATCAAACTACCGAGCTACAACATAGGAAATTATGTTGGCAGTTCCTGGATTCTAGGAAGCTCAAAAATTGACTGATAGTCCCTAGAAACTCAGAGGTCCAACTAACCACCATGTACTCAACAGTCAGCAAGCCAACTGATGCTGATTTAGTGGAGAATGTGGCTGACTAAGACGTGGACTTAGTGGGCAAGCTTCATGAGTATAACAGCTACAAATTAGGTAGATCATGGGTTACTTTCAAGCACCCATAACTACCTAGTGAAGCAAAAATAGGAGCTGCTAAGATCTCCTATTTATAGCACAAGGAAGATCGAATTAAACTTAAAACTTTCCAGATTTACAATGCTTTATATCTTAGAAAGTTTATTTCGATTTACTCTCTTCAAAGCATTTATCATTGTATCATTTTTTAGTGTTGGGTGAGTGAAATTTAGAGAATAAATTTTTTGTAATCAAGAGTGAAGAGAAAGAGAAAGAGAAGACTTCGAGTGAAGTAAAGTGAGGAAAGTCACGCGTTCACTGGGAACAGGTTCCTAGAGGAACAGAGTGAGGATTTATAATAGGTCGTAATTACTATTATAAATAAAAGGCAAGGTTTCTTCCTAGAGAATTTTTGGAGAGAACCTTGTTAAAGCATCTTCTTGTGTTCCCTTCATTGCTTATTCTCTTTATTAGCTTTTAAGTTTCAATTGTACGCAAAAGGTTTAAAATCCCTATAACTACAATTCACCCCCCTCTTGTAGTTGATCTAGTGTTCATATTGGACTAATAATTGGTATCAAAGCTTGTTTCTACAAGATTAGCTGACACTAAGGAGACAGTTCCTGAAAGATATGAACACTACGGGAGAAAAGGTAGACGAAGGTTACTCAACCCAACGTTCACTCATGTTCAATAGCAAGCATTATCCGTACTAGAAGAATCGTATGGAATTCTTCGTAAAGGCTGAAAATTATCAAGTATTGAGAGTCACTGAAATAGGTGACTTTGAAGTTACCGAGAATAATGAAAAAGGCGAGCTAGTTCCTAAACCCTCTCAAAATATGACGATGACTTCGACAAAATGGAAATGAACAATATGGCCAAGAAAATTCTCCACTGTGGTCTTGGTCCCCATGAACACAATAGAATCATGAGGTGCAAGACTGCGAAGTAAGTGTGGGAACTTCTCTAAGTTACACATGAAGGAACAAGCGAAGTCAAAAGATCAAAGATAGACATGCTCAAGCACATATAAGAGTCGTTCCAGATGAAACCAAAGGAGTCAGTTCACAAACTTTGTTGTTTTTTTTATATATATATAGATAGCAATTTGAAGTTTTATAATTCAGCTAATTGATATGCTTTGTTCATTGCTGATTGGGTTTGATAAGAAATTCTCACACGTAGATGAAAATGTTTTGGTTACCGCAAATTTAATTCAGGAGATGAATTGAATCAACAAATTCGGTTTGTTCATCTTTGCTAAGAGAGTCCAATGTTGGTCGATTTAGGGACTTTTCTTGTGCTTTCTCCATTGAAAGAAAAGGAAGGCAATTTCCAATATCTCATGATTTGCTTCTACGGATTTGTAGCTAGTAAAATAAGACAATTGGAGTAGAAGTTTTTATTATTATTTTTTATTTATTGTACTATCTAATTATAATTAAAGGACATTTCCCACCTTTGATAAAATTGTGAAAATTTACAAAAAAATTCATTGAACTTTGGGAGGGAAATAGAATAGCTAAATATTTCAAAATTTTATTTCTTACCTCCAAATATTCTACTATTGAAAGTGGAGCCAAATTACTCTAAATTAGAATGTTTAATGAAGGTATATTTTGAATTATTCAAATTGAATTAAGATACATTAAAAAGTATAAGGTATACATGATTTAGAATATTAAATTAAAATGTTTAACTGAGGTCAATAGAATGATCAATTAAGGTTATGATTCTAATCAGTTGGAGTGTTGAGTGTTGAATCAATAGTTTAAATAATTAGTACTATAAAATTCAAATGTTTTATTGTCGATGATATATTTAAAATATTTGAAGTAGTTGATATTAAATAAGTATTGAATAATATAGGTTACACGGTCGTTGCACGTGCCAAATTAATAACCTAACTTAGTCTAATAGAGGGTAAGACAGGGTCGAATCCACGAGAAAGCAATGATTAATCAAGGTTTGAATGCGATTTAGCGAGCTAAGTCTATTTTTAGTGGTTTTTGAGATTAATGATTAACTAAGAAATAGTGAACTAATTAGCAAACAATAAACTAAAGGATTAGATTTAACTATAATAAGCAAGCAATAGGGATAGGGGAATCACTAGTTAACTATTAGCTAACCTATTAGTCAAGTCAAGGGGATTCATTAGGGTCAATTAAGGGACTAAGTCACTCAAAGGTTTCCTAATTACTCTCTCGAGCTAATTAGGAGGACTTAATCGACCGATTCTACCTATTCTCATGGTAAAATCAATTAATCAAGCATTTCCACAACTCATAGTGATCCAGAAAAGGTCCTAGGAAGTCAATCACCTATTCTCATGGTGAAGTCAACCTATTGACTAGCCTAAGGTCAATCCAAGGCTTCATTTCTCAATCCTTCACCTTGGATTCCCAAATCAAGTTCAAATGGTGATCAATCAATTAAACAAGGCAATAAATTAAGCTAGATAACCTAATTTCACCTAGGTCTAACCCCCAAGCTTGACTTTTAGGGTCAACTAATAATCACCTAGGTCATCCTCTTCCCCTAGCTAGTAAACTACTCTAAAGCCATAAAAAAAAGGTAAAATAAAAAGATTGAAGCAATAATGGAGGTTCAACAATGGTGGAAAACATAGAAATCAACTATTAAGCAACTAACCACTACTAATCAAATGTTAAACCAAAATAAAGCAAGTATTAAAGCAAATAAAGAGAAGAGTAAGAAGAAATACTCAAAAATGGATGAAAATCAATTGTCAAACTCCATTGAAATAGCTTTTATCATCAACATTCAACTCTTAGATCTAGTTTCTCTCACTAAGTTCTACTTCTCTCTCTAAAAACTCTCTCTAATTAGAACTAATTAAAATCCAGAAAATAAAGCTTTTTCTATTATTATTACAAAAATGGGTTTTTATACCCCAAAATACTGAGGGCAAAGCCATAAAACACAAAACCGAAACTGTCCAAAAAACTGATACAAAACCGAAATCGACCGATACAAAACCGAAACCGACCGAAATAGCAAATCTGGGCAAAGGAGCGCCCGCTCCAGTGACGCTCCAAGCTGCTATTTCTTCTCTTCACTTTTTCTTTGACGGAGCTACCGTTCCGCCACTTTTGGAGCGCCCGTTCCCCTGTTTTGGAGCCTCTTCCTTGTAAATCTAACTTTAAACACTTCAAGAAAAGATTAGATGGGGGAGGGGAATGCAAATGCACATGTAATGATCTATATGCAACCTAACTACATGCAAATGAAACAAAACTAAATGCAAAGCACGTGACTATGAGAAAGGATGAAAAAGGGGAAGAAAAGGAAACTATATGGCCTAAAATGCATCTAAATGACTTAAAACTAAATGCAAATAAGTGAACCTAAAGTCCACTTATAAATAGGGCTGTTAATAAAATAAAAAATTTAGTTGTTTTAGTCAAGGGTTGAAAATATTTGAAAGTTTGAAATGACTTAATAAAAATTATAATTTTGTTGTTACAATTTACAGTTTAAACGGTTTGTGATTGACTACAATTAAATTCAGTTCATTTTAGTTTATAACAGTTTAAAATTTCTTTGTTTGATTGTAATTTTGTTCAATTAAGTTTCGTTAGAAACAATTTTCAGTTAATTTCGGTTAATATTCAGTTCGGTTCGATTGGTTTATAATAGTTTAAAACGTTTTTTAGTTATTTCCGGTTAATATTCGATTTGGTTTGATTCGGTTTTAAACGGTTTTTGATGCAGTTAATTACAAATCCTTTTCGGCTCAGTTTTAGTTCGTTTTAGTACAATTCACTCTCGATCAGTTGATTGCGGTTCAATTATTTTTTCGTTACGAATCATTTTCGGTTCGTTTATCAGGTTCTGTTAACAGTTTTCAACCAAACTAACAGCTCTAGCCCCTGATAAAATTGTATATGTAATGCAAATGATAAAGGTTTACTATCTTGTTGTCCATTCGACTTTAGTAAATGATAGTTTATTAATGATCGGGCAAAGTTAAGGTTATCTTGGGTCATGATCGGGTCTAGTGATGATCGGGTCGGGTTGAGATCAGGCCAGGTCATGTTCGGGTTGAGTTGAGGTTAGGTCGGGTCATGTTCGGGTCGGGTTGAGGCCTAGTCGGGTCATGTTCGGGTCGCGTTGAGGTTAGGTCGGGTTGTGGTCATGTCGGGTCATGTTCGGCTCGGGTTGAGGTCAGGTCGGGTCATGTTCGCGTCGGGTCATGTTCGGTTCGGGTTGAAGCCAAGTTAACTCAGGTAAATTCGGATACAGTTTGAGTTCGGGTCGGGTGTTGGTCGAGTTCAGGTCAACAATTGTCGGGTCGATTTGGTTACAAGTTGAAGTCGGATCGGGTGCGGGTCGGGTTCAGGTCGAGGATTGGTGGGTGTCATTCGGTTACGGGTTGAGTTCAGGTCGGGTGCAGGTCGGATTCGGGTGTTTTATTTCTCGGGTCAGATCGGGTCGGGTTCGGTTCAAATTCCTGGAGCAGGTCAGGTTTTGACAGCTCTACTCAAAGGCAACAGCCTTCCAACAAAAACTCAATATATTGGTAATTAAACGTGGTCAAAGTGAAAATCTAAATAGTGTAAAAAAAATCAATATTATGTATCTATTAACAAATGAAGGAACTAAGGAAGTATATTGTTAGATCGGTTTATTTTTTCACTCGTTTTTTCTGTATCAGTTCAATGAATAAGCTTTAGAAAAAATTTATAATAAATACCTACGTTTAACCTCTTTTTAAAAATAAATACGTAGGACCTATTTTATTTTTCGAAAAATTAACCTCGTTACAAATCAAGTAAATCAATGGTTAATATTAGTTTATCAATATAGATGGTTGAGATTGAACCAATTATAGTGGCTACTATTTTGATGTGGCCACTGAAAAACCTTCCTAAAAAAGGCCAAAAGGTTAAATCTCATTTTAGTAATTGTTACAAAATGGAGTATGTTACTTAGAATCGTTTTGTATAATTTATTTTCATTTGAAGAAGGGGGGTGAAAAGATTGGTGACCACCAGTTGCTTGGACTTATATTTTCCCACCAATTTTGAGAAAAAAGGGGAAGAGCAAAAGGGGCATAAATCCCTCATCATACAATAGGTCGATGATGGACACGGCCCCATGGTGCTCATCATGCGCACAACAACGCGAAATGACCATCAGTTAGAAGAGGATGAACAGGTGGACACGCAATGAACATTAGTTAGAAGGGGATGAACAGAGGGACACGGAATGAACAATCAATTGTCCTAAAAGAACATTGGCATATAAAAGAACATTATATTCATCCGAAACGAACACTATCTTACATCAAAAGAACATAATTACTTTTTTAATAATCAGACTCCAAAATTGATTTGAGAATTTTAAATTTTTTGAAAATTTAAAACGTCAACAAATGAACATCAGATTAGGTTAAATGAACACTAAGTTCACATAAAAGAACAATAAATTAAATCAAAAGAACATTTACGATTTTTTAATTTGACATGAAAATTTTCAAATTTTCAAAATTTTTAACAATGTTCTTTTAGCTGAACTTGATGTTTATTGTTTTAAGGTTATATATTTCGAAATTGCAAAAGTTTGAATCATATTTAAAAATTGTAAATGTTCTTTTGATTTGATTTGATGTTCTTTTAATTAAAATAAATGTTATTTTAACTGAACTTAATATCCATTGCTTTATGGTTATATATTTCGAAATTTCGAAAGTTTGAATCATATTTTAAAATTGTAAATGTCCTTTTGATTTAATTTATTGTTCTTTTGATTGAACTTAGGGTTCTTTTAACACAAATTGATGTTCATTTGTTGATGTTTTCAAATTTTGAAAATTTTCATGTCAAATCATTTTGGAGTCTGTTCATTAAAGGCTAAAATACGAAAGATTCACCGAAAATAGGTAATCTCAGGCGAAAAAACCACTTATGTCGTTTTTTGCACCAATTAGAAAAATTTCGTATTGTTTTGGGCACCTTTTTTTGTTGATGTTGTTTTGTACAACAAACGTATATTTGTGCTGTTTGATCCAATTTTTCCTTAAAGTTATGTTAGTTTTTGTAACAGTCAAACTAATTCATTACAAATTTAAAATGTTGAGAGACGTTTGAATTTGGGTGATGTGATATTCCTTATTTCCTCTAGGTTCTGCTCAAATCTTTGAGTAATTTTTTAGTACGTTGTATATCCCCAAATGTAAAATTCTGGCTCTGCCACTATATACAATATACATCATCTCTATTTCATATGTTAGGATTTATCACATATGAAAGAAATGAATGCTAAAAAAAAGAAACTAATGAAAATTTATCTTTTGAATCAATATTGACATTTCCGAAATGCTTCACCAATCTTTGACACCAAACTCCTTAATTTTCAAAATCACGTGACATATTTATAAAATCCTAATCAATTCGAACACAAATTGCTATAAAATCAAGTTTTAAATTCAATTCTTAACATTTGCTAGCTCTGCTTTATGCTGCAATCCCCAATTCCCCATTGTCTTGAGCTAAAAATATAGAAAAATATAGAAAGATAGGTAGTGATGATGAGTGATGCAAACCTTGTACTCAACTTTGTGTTTCTCCAAATCTGTAAGAGGGACATAGTACTTTGCCAATAATGTCTTTCCTTGTGTTGTTCTATGATAGTATGAATCAAGTGTACCATTTTTATCACTATTCTGAAATAAGAGAGGGAAGTTAGGGGACATAGCAGTCTAGGAAGAGAGTTCGAACTGATTAATGAATACTTTTACGGATTAAAGAACCATTACCATCTTTCCAGCGAGATCAAAAGCGATTAATAGGTGGAAGTGTAGAATTTTTCTTTGATAGAAATCTAAATCACAATCATGGTATAAACATGGCTTTCCTATCTAACACCCTAGAAATAGAACTACTCACTCATAATCGAATTAACAACAACAAAACTAATATGAAACCCTAACAATTGCATCATGAATAATTAAATAACTAAGCTAAGCAATTAAGAATAATAAAAGAGATTAGGGCAAAGAAGAATACCAATTGACCGAAAGCAGGAACTTTTATTGAAATCGAATAGGTTCAATCACCTTTAATCTAATCTAAAGTGTTTAAACTAATCTAGGAACAATGAGGAATAAACTAGAGTATAAGATAATAAAAGATGTGTCTAAAATAATGAGGAAAAGGTATTTATAATACCCCCCAAGTCTTACTAAAACCGGAAATAAAAGGCGAAAAATCGCGAGAAAATGTGTGGGACCCGATCGGGCCATAGGCCACCCGATCGAGCCCATAGTAAGCCTTTTCGTTTCTTTCGTTTCTCTTGATCTGCCACGTACCCAGCAGCATAGGCGAAGAGTGGGCTGCCACCCGATCGGGCCCGGGGACACCACCCGATCGGGCCTGGTGCATGGATGCTTAATACGTTTCTCTGGCGCAACAACAAGCAGCATGTAATTTGGGTCAACCACCCGATCGGGTCGGGCGGCAAGCACCCGATCAGGTCTGGGTACATGGGTGCTCGCCCGATCGGATCGGGCATGCCTTGCCCGATCGGGTCCGCAACTTCTATACCCGATTAATATATTTTCGCCCGATCGGGCCATTTTTGCCCGATCAATGCACGGAAAACTCCTTTTTGACTCTTTGGCTATCAATTCTTCTCGTTTAGAGGTCTTGGGACCTCTTAAACTACCCATAAAGCTCGTTAGCCATCCTACGTGCCTCGTAACATCTCGTAAATCCGTGGTTGCTTCCAAATGGCTCCGGAATAAGGAGAAAACTCCCTAAAACCTGCAATTCAATATTAAAACACAAAACCACAACTATATACGATAGTTAGCACAAAATAGCTCCGAAGAGCTCCAATGACGCGCAGATTAGCTTGTAAATAAGGGAGAAAACTCTATATAAATACGTGATATCATAGCCCTGCTTTATGTTGCAATCCCCAATTCTCCATTGTCTTGAGCTAAAAATATAAAAAAAATATAGAAAGATAGGTAGTGATGATGAGTGATGCAAACCTTGTATTCAACTTTGTGTGTCTCCAAATCTATAAGAGGGACATAGTACTTTGCCAATAGCGTCTTTCCTTGTGTTGTTCTATGATAGTATGAATCAAGTGTACCATTTTTATGACTATTCTGAAATGAGAGAGGGAAGTTAGGGGACATAGCAGTCTAGGAAGAGAGTTCGAACTGATTAATGAATACTTTTTACGGATTAAAGAACCATTACCATCTTTCCAGCGAGATCAAAAGCGATTAATAGGTGGAAGTGTATAATTTTTCTTTGAGATGTCATTACTATTACCATCTGAGATGCCATGACGATGGCTCAAGGATAAAGGTTTTATGGCTGCAAATTGCTACACAATGGTAGACATGGACTCAAGATAGCGTTTGGAGGGGGTTTAAATCACCTCACTCTGAAGTCGGATAATCTAAAATAAATCAACCATTTGAAGAAGGGAATGAAAGATAATACAACGTTTGGAGTGATTGTGGATGATATTTTGAAGCTTGCAACCTACTGTACCCACTTGTGTTCTCTCATGTAAAAAATGGTAACAAGGTTGCCCACAATATAGCTAGATTGGAAAAAGTTTGTATGAGTTATGTTAGTTTGGATTGAGGAGGTTCCTCATGAGATTAAACGCTATGTAATTGAGGACACTCTTTCTATTATTGGATAAACCCCCTAAACTTTCCGTCAAAAAGAAAAAGGATAAAGGTTTTAGGGGGAGATTAAAGAAGAAGAAGAAGAAGTATGGTGTTACAACAACCATGAAAGAGGAAAAGAGAGAGAGAAAAAGATAGGGGGTGAGAAAGCCAAGAACTCGAAAAATCAGGCGTAAAAAAAGGAAAAGGGAAAAAAAGTGAATAGGAGATTCTTTCACTATTCCTAAGCACAATAACTCAAACCTGGATTTAAAGAATTAGAGATTTTAGAAGAAAAAAGGAATAATTTTCATTAAACATTCTTTCATAATCCTTCAAGAAACTTAAATTTGCTATTACACTTTGCCCTTAAAGTTAACAGGTATTCTAACCCAATGAAATGCGACAACTAAACTGACTCGATCGAGATATCTATAATATCCTGAATTTTTACGAGTTTGAAATAAATATTTTACACAAATAATTTATTTGGATTGTGTTTTTTCTTTTTAACTTAAATGATTTCAGATATATTTCAATGTATTTTGTTTAAAATTTTGAAGTTTATGAGATTATGTGCCAAACTAGTTTATGTGCTTTTAGCTAAAGGTAGTTTCCTTCTAAAACTTGTAATACTGAGAATAAGAGAAAAAAGAAACACAAAGCCTTATCCTTGCATTCTAGTACCTTCTTGTAATCAAAGTAACAAAATGAGAATTCTAAATGACACCAAATTCTGAAATAAAATCCTTAAGCTATTAATCATTTAATTAACTAGTTAATTACAACTGTAGCCTTATGCAACTGTCGAAGTTGATCATCATTTTTTTGTAATTTATGGATTTCTCAAACACAAAATAAATTGCCAAAAGCAATTTATATGGATCTATTAATCTTCCATTCTACTACGCCTGATGGATGTAGTCACGACTAACCTGTATGCGCTACATGATGACATTAATATGAAACTCACTTGAGGATTTAAGTTGCCAGAAGCAACAATATCAAGTTCTCGAGAACATTTTTCAATCAAATTAAATAGATCTCTATATGGGTTGAAACAATTGGGGCGTATGTGGTATAATCGCCTTAGTGAATATTTGTTGAAAGAAGGCTATAAAAATGATCTTATTAGTCCATGTATTTTATAAAAAAGATTTGGGATAAGATTTGTTATTATTGTTGTGTATGTTGATAATTTAAATATTATTGAAACTAGAGTGCTTAAAGAACGCATTTGAAATGAAATACCTTGGATAAACAAAATTTTGTTTAGGGTTACAAGTTGAGCACCTAGAAAATGGAATCTTTGTGCATCAAACAACGTACATAAAAAAGATTTTTAAGAGATTTTATATGGATAAATCATTTCCTTTGAGTAGTCCAATGGTTGTAAGGTCACCTGATAAGTGAGCTCTAGGCTCACTAATTAGGAGTAATTAGGTCATTTAGATGCATATGAGGCCATTCGCTTCCATCTCTTTCCCTTTTTCATCCTTTTTCATGATTGCATGTCTTGCATTAGTTTTAGTGCTTTTGTATTTAGGTAGGCTGCATTTAGTTCATTGCATATGCATTTGCATCCCTCTCCCCTATCGAATCTCCTCTTTGAGTGCTTTTTATAGATTTACAAGGAAGAAGGGTAAGAACAAGGGGAGCGGGTGCTCTACTTTGGGCGGAGCGAGCGCTCTGTGAAGCAGATTATGGAGCAAAAGTGGCAGGAATTTTGGAGCGACCCCGGAGTGCTAAAGGGCGTCGATGAAGTTGATCATCAATTTTTGTAATTGATGGAATTCTCAAACACAAAATTTATTGCCAGAATCAATTTATATGAAACTCTTAAGCTTCCATTCTACTACGCCTGATGGATGTAGTCACGACTTACATGTATGACCCACTGGATGATTATAACATGAAACTCCCTGAAGGATTTAAGTTGCCAGAAGCAACAATATCAAGTTTTCAAGAACATTTTTCAATCAAATCAAATAGATCTCTTTATGAGTTGAAACAATAGGGGCATGTGGTATAACTGCCTTAGTGAATGTTTCTTGAAAGAAGGCTATAAAAATGATCTCATTAGTCCATGCATTTTTATAAAAAGATTCGGGACAAATTTGTGATTATTGATGTGTATGGTGTGATTTAAATATTATTAGAACTCCTAAACTGTAGAGTGCTTAACGAAAGAATTTGAAATGAAAAAACATACATAAATCACCCTGAAAATGATCTCATTAATCCATTTGTTACTGTTCACATTATCTAAACTTTTTGTATTTCGTAGTCTGTTCATGTTGCTAGGCCTTTTCATTTTCATTTTCCTTCCGCTGAAACGGCCGACGGATTCCTCCTTTTGCTTCTCAGCCTACTTTCATATGAAAAAACACTATTTCATATATCTCTAGAATCTCTTTATACACTATCATTTTATAATATTAAGTACATTTTAAACCTAAACTCGTAAATAAACTCTTATTTCTAATTTCAAAATTTGTTAATAAAATTTCAAAAAAGCCCTCTTAATTAAACCCAAACAACCCACTGGCCACTGCACAGCCCTCTTCATTACAATTTACAAAGCC